>CM070874.1:208358296-208958296 GCA_036365515.1 Torymus aiolomorphi
TATGTAGTCTAGTCGATTCGACTGTAGTCGATGTAAGAATCAATAGTGTATAGTTCAATTAAAAGTGTAGAGATGGCACCATTTGAACGTCAACTGTGGATTCTATTGTATAGAGGGTTGGTATACTTATAGTAGGTTATGTGGATTATACCTTATGCTTCATCAAATCATATGATAATATGATTTGTTGACATTTTGTGTGTTTCATTTTCTATAATTTTAAAATGAAAATAATTATTTTTGTTATTAAATTATGGACAATTCCAATAATCTTGAAATAATTAAAAAGAAACATTTTAATGTATTGCAGATTAGATAAAAATTAGATTAGTATTGGAAATTAGATATTTTTAATCATGTAGCAAATTTTTTTTAATTTCCTAAGCAGAAATTTTTTGAATTATTGTATTTATACATTTAAATCAACAAACAAAAAATTATTTTACATCAACATATAAAAAAATATAATAATCAAGGAGCGCGGGAGCGCTTCGAAGGCAAGTATAGAAGAAGCCTAAAGGAGCGACCCGTGCTACATGTACATTGAAATGGGTGTACGAAAAATTCAATGCGCTTTTGCGTATATTGCGTTACTTTTTACTATATAACATATCCCTCTTAATCGAAAGCCATTTCATTACTCTACTCAAATCAAAAGATTTTATTTAAAAATATTATCTCGTTCAAAAGATATAGAGAGCTGAATTTTTTTATGTGCTGTTTCCTTTCCGAACTTTTCTTCTCCTTGTTCAAATATCCGGTTTGCAGGTGTTATGACACTTCCGGTTGTCGTCTATTTTACGCTTGTATATCTATATATATTTATATATATATATAGTACATATACACACCCGTATCTGGTCGACGCCTAACCTTACATATAACATGTCAGTATTTTTATATACAAATGTTATCATTTAGTGAGTTAGCTAATAATAATATATTTCAAAGATCTCAAGAAATCAACTAATTATGAGAAGAATTATGTATATCAATCAACGGGGAAAATAATTTTTATTAGTTAGATAAGTACTTATTATATATATATACATACAGATACATATACAGATTATTTCATTTTGGATGAATTGGAATGGATTTGATTGGAAAAATATAACCTATATAAGCAGCTGTGAATATCAATGGGCAATAGCAATATGTTATAATCAGATAAGTAGCAAACTTTTATTATGAAGTTATAAATCAATAAAGTTTATAATAAGTATTGTTACTTTGTGAAATCTCGTTTTTATTTTTACAGAGTATATCAGAAAATGTAAGGATTATTACCAAGTAAATCGATCACTGTTAAAAAATAGTTTTTAACAAAGAAGAGTTCATTAATTATTATTAATTATTCAAGTTCATCGAAAAAGTAGCGTAGGCTAACCGAATCTTCTGTATGTCCATGAGTCTCAAGAAATTTTTAAATCTTCAAGTGGATTGGAAAATAACCTATGTAAGCAGCTGTGAATATCAATGGGCAATAGCAATATATTATAATCAGATAAGTAGCAAACTTTTATTATCAAGTTATAAATCAATAAAGTTTATAATAAGTATTATTACTTTGTAAAATCTTGTTTTTATTTTTACAAGGATATTACCAAGTAAATAGATAACTGTTAAAAAATATTTTTTAACAAAGAAGAATTCATTAATTATTATCTTACAGATATTATACCAGAAGATTTTTTCGACTCATTTTGGAAATATGGAGATATATGTAATATAGCCAATAATGTTGAGTTCTAATTGTGTACTGTCTGAAAAATCTAATTTTGAATTAGCAAAAATGAACGAGTGCCCTCATGACCCTGGTGGTTATTTTATTATTAATGGACAAGAAAAAGTTATTTTAATACAAGAACAGACGCTTAAGAATAGAATAATTTATATTAAAGAAGATAGTAAGAATATAGTACTACTCAAGAAAGAAAAACCAAACCAATATTATTATGGAAGAGCAGGCAAATACTATTTACGAACCAATATTTTTCAAGATGTATCTATATAGTCTTAACATGGAAATTTTTCATATGAGATATAATTTTAGAAGAATATTAAAAATTTGTCTTCATATTTGACAGGGCAAATAGAGTACGTGGATGTCAATGAAGAAAATGACAGTTTCATTGCTTTCAATGAATCACATATAAAACAAACAACAACTAAGATGTTTATTTAGACAGTATTGGACTCAAAGTACGAAAGAAGTATTATGTTTTGAAGTAAGTTTTTCAAAATAAGAAAAGAAAATTGTGATTTTCATAGATCGTCTATCTAGTTGAAAATTATATTGATAATAAAAATTTTGTGATTATTAGAAAATGACATTTAATCAGTGTTTTGTGTAATACATAAAATAAAATACCAATATGATGTGTTGCATGAAGTGCATATATAATCAAATTTTATTGATAACAAATAACATAGTGATTAAAAAATGGCATGTAATCAGTGTTTTGTGTTAAATAAAATAAAATACCGGTATGATGTGTTGCATAAAGTTCACATATAATCAAATGTTATAGATAACAAATAACATAGTGATTAAAAAATGGTATCTAATCAGTGTTTTGCGTAATATAAAAAAATAAAATACCGGTAAAATGTGTTGCATGAAGTTCACATATAATCAAATGTTATAGATAACAAATAACATAGTGATTAAAAAATGGCATCTAATCAGTGTTTTGCGTAATATAAAAAAATAAAATACCGGTAAAATGTGTTGCATGAAGTGTTATATCAAATTTTAAAACTTCTACTTAAAATCAGTTTGAAATGTTTTGAAAATAGCTCAAGTATATATTAATTAGTAATTACGTGTTATGAGGTTCATAAACTTCATAATACGCTTTTGCATAGAAGAAAATATTGCTGAGTGATACACGAGGTTATAAATATACAATATAATTTTCAGTGTTTTGTGTAATAATAAATAAAATATGGTATGACGGTTACATGAAGTGTTTATAATCAAATTTTAAAACTTCTATTAAAAATCACTTTCAAATGTTTTGAGAATAGAACAAGTGTTTATTGAATAATTATGTGTTATGAGGCTCATAATTTTCATAATAAGTTTTTGCATAGAAGAAAATATTGCTGAGTGACATGTGAGGTTATAAATATACAATATAATTTATGATGCCGATTTGAAATATTGGTCTGAGCCTTGGTTTAAAAAGCATCTGTCATCTTCAAAAAACTTAGTCGATATCAGTGCTGTGCTGTTGTACATATTTATTCAAGTGCCAATAAAAAGATTATACCTAATGAACATGGGAATACTGAAAAAAGTAAAAATGATATGTTATTGTGAAAATTTCAACGAATAAAAGTGCTCAGTTAATCTAATATGTGATTTCTCACCATGGGAGACGTCAAAATGTTTCAGAGTTCTTAGTAAATATTTTTCTAGACAAGATTCAGATAATAACTTCAAATAATAATTTCAAAAAGTTTTATCTATACAAGAATGTCAAGAAAGCTTTTATTCTCAGTGATTCTTAGTTCATAAACTGGTTGCATTTTTAATTTTACAAGATTATGTGTGGCAATGATGGGTTATTAATTTAAGTAGTTTCAATAATAATTTCAAGAACTTATATCTCTACTATAAAAAAATATCGAGGAAGCTTTTCTTCTCACATTTTACAAGTCGTGTAGTAATGATGGGTTATTAATACAAGTGGTCTAATCTAATCTACTGAAATCTGTGTAAATCCACCCGGATCCAGCTGGATTTCCCATGTGACATAGATCCAACTGGGTTTTCTAGCTGGATATTTTTGACCGGGTTCTAGTGATAATTTCAACAAATCCAAGTGTTCAGAATAATATAATTAATTATTGGCTCATGATGCCAATAATTAATTGCGAAGCTACAAAAATAATTCACGATATTATGATATAGCAGTCTTATAGTAGAACTAATTTAAGGCTTTAATAATCAATTTCTAGAACCAAAAAATGAAAATACTTATAATATGCTCTGAAAAAAAATTATAAAAATATGAACTAAAAGCTTCGTTTTAAGATCTAATTTGTTCAAAAAAGTATCGATCCCTTTAGTATTTATGTGATTTGTCTTCTTAATAATAATCTTTGAAAATATAAAATAAGGTATGTATATAAGTTTTTCCTGCAAACTGAAAACATAAAAAGAATGATATTTTGATATGACGTTACAATAATTAATAGTATTGTTAAATTATCATCATACCTAAGAATATACAAGTTTGATTATATTATTTCAAAAAATTTTACTAATGTAATCATTTTTCGAGCTCCTTGAAGAAACATTCAAATTTAAAACTTTTGTGAATAACAATACTATCATTTATTAATGATATGTCACGGCCTGTCATACCGACGTCGGTAATTAGTAAGTTCCTGGTAGTGAACGCTAGAGGGCGCGTCGATGCAGAATTGGAGCTGCATCGACGAGACGACGAGCGAGCCGGCGCGGGAGAGCTCCCGGTATCCATCTTGTTGTTACCGCTCGTGAGAGATACACGCGTGCGAGTTCGCGGATTTTGTTATCGCGAATTTCGCGAGTGACAATGTTTTTTTGTCACTCACTCAACCTCAGTAAAGAAGTAGTGTGCTTTACTGAGGCCATTTACTCTGCCGGAAAAGTGTGACTTCACGTACTTACGTGCGAAGTACGTGAAGAATACCGAGACTGTACGGCAGGCTGATTCTACCTGCCGTACTGTGAATAAAAGTGACTTCCGCGAGCAGAAGAGCCGATCGCCTGGCGTTGCTACAGTTCTAGAGATCATGAAGAACCGAGCTACGATGCCAGATGAGTCGAGAGGATGCGCACACGTGTAAACCCGCCATCTACCCTCTCCCTCACACTTATACGGGTGTGCGTCGCGCGGCGATCGCGACTGCTCTCACACTTCGTCGCTTTACTCGGTGAGCGCGCGCGTAGAGTACCGCACACCTGAGGCGTATTATACCTCACGTGCGCGGCGTAAATTACCGCGAGCGTGAAGTCAGTCTCCGAGGCAGCTGACGTCAGAGGTAACGTGCTGGCGCACCGATTAGATAGGGAATACGCGAATCGAAATTCAATTCTTTTATATTTCTGATCTATTATCAAACCAGAACTTCTTTTATTTAATAAATCATAGCTCTTTTTTATTAACTTTAACTGCTCGAGTTGTTATTTCGCGACCTAGTCATTCCCCGTTCCCCGCCGCGTCCGCGGTCGTTACGTAAGGGAATACGTATCGTTTCATCTGAGCAGCCGGCACACGAACCAGTGAACGAGAGGAGAGTTCGAGTCACTGGTGAGAAACAAAGCGCAAGTCGTCGACTTGCGTGTTGCACGGTAAGTGACCAGGTTAGGTTAACATTGCACGACGTTGTAGCGTCTGTTACCTAATCTGGCTATTACATCTCCGGGAGTTGAACCGAGAGATACGGAATTGAACCGCTAAGGTACGCAGGTGAAACGTGCCTTAGTCTGAAAATCCACGCCGTGACAACTGGCGCCCTAAACGTGTATGTGCTTGGGAATATCGCGAAATTTTCACTTCGAAGGAGCAAAGTTCGAATCCCAAAAATTTCTTTTTGCGTTTTTCCGGTTTTTTAGATTTTTAGTTAGGAAGTGAATAAAGAACGATAACCAACCAATAGCAAACCCTCTCGGGGTAGAAGTTCGAAGATTTTTGTGAAAAATCAAGGAAAATTACTGTTGGCTACAAATTTCTGGTTCTTTTTTTAGAACATCGTGAATAGTTAGATACGGTGCGCCTAGGCGGAATAGAATATCGAGCGAGATCGTTATTTGTTTAAACAAAAATAAAAATTTGTTTAAACAATAATAAAACTTTGTGAAGAGAAGCACCAGGGGATTGAACACTCGAATAAATTTGTGACGGGTACAATTGATACCAGCTGCTAGCCTAGAGAAGGCTAGTATAGACAATACCCTCAAGGGATTCGAACCAGTGACCAAGAATCGAACTGAGGGGTAGATTCGAACCCGCGGTGATCCGGCTGGCGTTTAACTTTTTTACAGAGAAAACATTTTAAAACAGCTGAAAAACAGCGACAAACCAGTAATTCGTGCTAAATCGAGATCAAAGCACCAATTACTGGCAAATTAAAAAGAAAACCAGCCAGTGCGTTTTGAAACCGAGCGACTGGTATCCAACCCTCTGCAACTAGAGGTGCAATTCAGAGTGTTTCGGTTAGAGAGAATAACCAAAAATTATAAATTATTTGTACATATTTATTTATTTATAAAAAGAAGGTGCGCCTTAGGGTACGATCCCTTGTTAGAAATTGCACACACAAACACATCCTGAAGCACTTACGCGCGTGTAAAGAAAGCGATGAGAGAGAAAGCAAGATAAAACTGGTACAAAATGCGGAAGAATTTGTACCAGAAGAAGAAGTACAAGCCCTTTACGTGAAACAAGAAGATTTAGGAGCAACCTTCATGAAAGGTACAGTCCTCTTCCTAGGTGCCGCTGGTAAGCAGAACTCAACCGCTGCCTGATAGCCGCGGTAGAGCCTGGGAAGGAGGAAGACTCACCAAAGCAAGACGAATCCTTGGTGAATCGCGGCACCAGCAAAGAGATGCCGCTAGAATCGCTGAAGAAGAGAGAACCAGAAGACTGAAAGTCACTGCTAAGCAAGGAACGAGATGAAGAGAATTCAGCGGTGACGACGAAGAAGAGAGTGACGATGATTTTCGGAAGACAAAGAAGACGAACGAGGCCGCCACGTCTGAGAAGAGAAAACGGCGTGAGCATTGACAGTTCTAAGTACCATAGCAGTCGAAGTGAAAGCTCCATGAAATTATTTGAAGGAGAAACAAAGACCTCATTACGAGGGCAAGGAAGACCGTCGACAAGGTCAAGGACAGCACTAAGGTCGAGTACCTTAAAGGGCAAGGACGACCGACGAGAAAGGTCAAGGATAGCACTGAGAACTCATTGGAGGACCTTAAAGAGCAAGGACGACCGTCGACAAGGTCAAAGACAACCCTCAGGTCTCATTCGCTGCTATGGCTGTGGCGAGATAGGCTACAGAGAAGCCGAGAGAGCCACAGCCTGTCGTCGCTGAAGAATAGACGTTGAGACATACCGTTTAACCAAAGAAGCTCACACCAAGTGACAAGCAGGACAGGTCAACGGTAGATTCCAGCGACGGCAGGTAACATACTTCGTAGCCGAAAAACATCGTACCGCTATTATCGTTCGACGAGTGGTGGAAAGAGAGGTAGGAAAACCCACCAAGCCGTCGACGTTCAGACGTTCAGAGGGATAGGACCCCTCGACCGGAAGCCGAATGACTCCGGGTCAGCTCGGGTGATCCCCGCAAGTGGCATCTTGGGCCAGATAATTTTACCAAAAATTGCGCCTTGATTGACAGGTCACTTCCCGGTCAGTCACATCAGTGACTGATAAAAGTTACTAGGGGTTTCGCCAAGTGCCGTAGATGCGTCGAAGCCTAGCTTCCGCATGCGCTTTGTGCCGCCAGGTATCTAGTTCCCGATTTGTTTGACGAATCGACGTTAACGATACCTGGTTTGGAGTGTGTTTAATTCCAGGTAACATAGGCGGAAACCATAGAAGCGACCTGGCCGATTCGAGCATACCCCAGAGGAAGGCCACCCCGGAATGCGCTGCCTCATACCAGCCGGACGTGATTAAGTGCAATGGGTAGCTCGACAGGTCGTTTCGCATGTCCAGCACTATGACTGCGGAAATTCGATTCTGATTTTCGAAAATCCGAAGAACCTCCGAGGATAAGAACAGGATTCCGAGAGAAAAAAAAGAAAAAGCTGCGTAGGTTACAAGAGGAAGCAAACCTGGGTATCTTGGTAGACAACCAAGGCAGCGAGGCGAACCACACATCATTAACTTCACAGGTAAATCAGCCTGCAAAGTCGGAAGAGGATGACGGCAACGCCCGACCACCGAGGGAGTTTGAAGTTACGGCGATAAGCGACCCGCCGTCTGCGAAAGCCCAGCCACCAGCGGGCGCTGGGCCCGTTTAGGTCTAGACAGATGAATTAACAGCCAGGATGCAAAGTGAAGACAATCTAACGAGTGCCTATATCACCTGCTTCCTGGTCATTATTAGGAAAATAAGGAAGACGATACAGCTTTCCCCATCGTCGCCTGGCTGAAGCGTACCAGGCGCCGATTAGCTGTTTATACATGAGGTAGTGGCCAACGAGAGGCCGCCGACGCGAAGAGATGAACATTACTGTCTTGGTAGACACCCATGACAGCAAAGCGAAGCACGTATTGCTACCTCTACAAGTAGATCAGGCTGTAAAGCTAGAGAAAGAGCAAGCTTCTACCGAAGCTAAATCTTCAGTTACTGAAGAGTGAAGAAAGTTTTTACCTGGGGATAGTTTAACGCAGCTTCGAGGCAAACCTCAAAACCTCGAGAGATGACAAGGGCAGTCGGAGACAAAGCTGTCTCAGACTTTCCAGGTACAACCGACGTCAGATTGGTGTACAGAGTCGCCCATCTTGAGGTAAGCGACGTCTGGGTGGGGGGTGTCACGGCCTGCCGTACCGACGTGCTACGATGCCAGATGAGTCGAGATGATGCACGCGAGGATGCTAGGCCATCGAGTCAAATTCGCCAAAGACCTAACATGAAGAGCGTGCACGCATCATCCGCGACGCGAGTAATAACGCGTAACCGCTCGTACAGGCTCGTCGTACCTGGACATCGGCTTCGAGTAGGCATTCTCGTGCAGTGAGAGCAAGTGCGAGGAGAGAGTGTAGGCATCAGGTTCGCAATTCATCAAGGTTAAACGCGAGGTCAAACCACCGGCTTTTTCAAAGCCGGTGAGTGCGCACAGCAGGTGTGCACACGTGTAAACCCGCCATCTACCCTCTCCCTCACACTTATACGTGTGTGCGTCGCGCGGCGATCGCGACTGCTCTCACACTTCGTCGCTTTACTCGGTGAGCGTGCGCGCAGAGTACCGCACACGTGAGGCGTATTATATCTTACGTGCTCGGCGTAAATTACCGCGAGCGTGACGTCAGTCTCCGAGGCAGCTGACGTCAGAGGTAACGTGCTGGCGCACCGATTAGATAGGGAATACGCGAATCGAAATCCAATTCTTTTATATTTCTGATCTATTATCAAACCACAACTTCTTTTATTTAATAAATCATAGCCCTTTATTATCAACTTTAACTGCTCGAGTTGTTATTTCGCGACCTAGTCATTCCCCGTTCCCCGCCGCCTCCGCGGTCGTTACGTAAAGGAATACGTATCGTTACATCTGAGCAGCCGGCACACGAACCAATGAACGAGAGGAGAGTTCGAGTCAGTGGTGAGAAACAAAGCGCAAGTCGTCGACTTGCGTGTGGCACGGTAAGTCACCAGGTTAGGTTAACATTGCACGACGTTGTAGCGTCTGTTACCTAATCTGGCACATCTCAGGGAGTTGAGCCGAGAGATACGGAATTGAACCGCTAAGGTACGCAGGTTAAACGTGCCTTAGCCCGAAAATCCACTCCGTGACAGATATTAAAAATATACTATACTATAATAAACCCTTATAATGTTATCACACTGTGTAATTATTATTTTCTCTTAAAAAGTTGTGAAATATACCTAAAAAACATTTTACAAAAGTTTAAACTAAGACAAGTATTAGTCTCTCCCGCCCTCCCTCCGTTTCTCTCTCTCTCTCTCTCTCTCTACCCCTCCCCTCTCCCTCCATCTCTCTCAACATCCGTCAACCTGAGTACCAAAAACTTTAATGAGAGCTTAAATATTTTTTTTAAAACAATCAACACGTTTTTTAAAAGCTAATTTTATAAGTAGATTCTATAACAACATAATTTGTCTAGTCCTTTTAATTCTTCTACTCTCTTCTATTCAATAAGCACTCTTTACAAATGCTAATAATTTTTTTCGTGACTGTACAAATAATAATATTGCTAATATAAAAATTTCTACGAAAGTATAAAATAAGGCAAGTATAGACGTTTTTTTCTGGATAATCTATAAAAAACAACACAATTTGTCTAATTCTTTTATTTCTTCGAATCTCATCTATTCAATAAGCACTTTCTACAAATGGCAATAATTTTTTTCATGACTGTACAAATAATCTGTAAAATAATAATATTTTTGATTTTGTAAGAGAAATCAAATAAATACGAAAGAAAAAGTCTTTTAATTCTTTGAGTCATTGTATGCTCAACAAATTATATGTAAGTAAGTACATTCAAATTGTTCACTGCAAATCAAACGAACGAAAGTTGTGAAATCAATTATCGATAGTCAAGTAATGCAAACAACTCTCGGAAACTACTGTATGACTGTTCTCAGAAATATATTCAAATTTGTTCATCTTTCTGAGCTATACAAATTAAACACAAGAAAGTACTGAAATCAATTTATTGTAATCAAGTACTGGCCATAAGTTAACTTGACTGACATAATAGAACTTTTCGTATCTAGCGTGTAAAATTACATTTTACGCCCACGTTGTAACTTCAAAATTATTCAGCCAGCGGGCATAAAATACTACTTAGCGCCCAAGAGGCCCAATAGCTCACATACTCTTACAAAACTTTATAGAACCTACGCTTTACGCCCGTGTCGGCGAAAATTATTTTAATTATATAACTATAATGCCTTCTCTTTATTTCTAAAATTCATAAGAATTTTTTTAGATATTTACAAAAAGTCAAAACCTATAAAAAAAATTACATAGTTACCAACACATCACTATTTTTCATGATTCTTTCTCAATTTTGAACTTTCTATAATATTACGCACCTTGGGAGGAAAAGAGAAGTCTAGAGCTGCTCTATCAGGGGTGGTCCTCCGATCTCCTATACATACTTGGCGGGCCCGACGATTTGCAGTTCAAGGTGTAAGACATGATCAGTTTCATATAAATATTCATATGTTTAAAGATCAGATAAAATGTATAAATGGGTTGCTTCTACATATTAACTACTGATCCGTGAATCTATCACTCTGTTTTTAAATAGAAAGTGCAAACCCGTCTGAAAGTATCATATGAGATCTCATATGTAATCCCATAATATATAAAATTGCAGATGACATCGCATATCGAGATCTGATGCGAGATATGCGATGCCTGAAATTCTCATGTGAGATCTTAAATGATATTTACCCGCGGGAAAAGGATACACAATAGGTTGCTTATAAAACGGTTAGTAAAATGTAAAGCACTTTAGAAGTAGACTATAAATTTATATGAATTTTTTATTTTATTCTCGTTTAAAAAGGACGGACACAAAGAAAAATATTGTGGGTAATAAAATTAAATCATGATTCTGCACATATAGGGATGATGTACTTAACGGTACCAATTAAAAATTAAAGCCAATGTAATTATTTATAGTAGACTTATAGGTATAAATATTGTTAATGAATTTATGCAAAAATGTTGTATTCTATATTTAAGTAGCCCACCGGTAAACTGTAAATCGTCGGGCCCGCCAAGTATGTATGGGAGGTCGGAGGACCACCCCTGCTAGAGCAGCTCTAGACTTCTCTTTTCCTCCCAAAGTGCGTAATATTATAGAAAGTTCAAAATTGAGAAAGCATCATGAAAAATAGTGATGTGTTGGTAACTATGTAATTTCTTTATATAGGCTTTGGCTTCGCGTAAATATCTAAAAAAATTCTTATGAATTTTAGAAATAGAGAGAAGGCATTATAGTTATATAATTAAAATAATTTTCGCCCACACGGGCGTAAAGTGCGTAGGTTCTATAAAGTTTTGTAAGAGTATGTGAGCTATTGGGCCTCTTGGGCGCTAAGTAGTATTTTATGCCCGCTGGCTGAATAATTTTGAAGTTACAACGTGGGCGTAAAATGTAATTTTACACGCTAGATACGAAAAGTTCTATTATGTCAGTCAAGTTAACTTATGGCCGGTACTTGACTACAATAAATTGATTTCCGTACTTTCTTGCGTTTAATTTGTATAGCTCAGAAAGATGAACAAATTTGAATATATTTCTGAGAACAGTCATACAGTAGTTTCCGAGAGTTGTTTGCATTACTTGACTATCGATAATTGATTTCACAACTTTCGTTCGTTTGATTTGCAGTGAACAATTTGAATGTACTTACTTACATATAATTTGTTGAGCATACAATGACTCAAAGAATTAAAAGACTTTTTCATTCGTATTTATTTGATTTCTTTTACAAAATCATAAATATTATTATTTTATAGATTATTTTTACAGTCACGAAAAAAATTATTACCATTTGTAGAGAGTGCTTATTGAATAGATGAGATTCGAAGAAATAAAAGGATTAGACAAATTGTGTTGTTTTTTATAGATTATCCAGAAAAAACGTCTATACTTGCCTTATTTTATACTTGCGTAGAAAGTTTTATATTAGCAATATTATTATTTGTACAGTCATGAAAAAAATTATTACCATTTTTAAAGAGTGCTTATTGAATAGAAGAGAGTAGAAGAATTAAAAGGACTAGACAAATTATGTTGTTATAGAATCTACTTATAAAATTAGCTTTTAAAAAACGTGTTGATTGTTTTAAAAAAAATATTTAAGCTCTCATTAAAGTTTTTGGTACTCAGTTTCACGGAAGTTGAGCGAGAGGGAGAGAGAGAGGGGAGGGGTAGAGAGAGAGAGCGAGAGAGAAAGAGAGACAGAGAGAGAGAGAGAGAGACAGAGAGAGAGAGAGAGAGAGAGAGAGAAAGAGAGAGAGAGAGAGTATGACATACTTCATTATCATCAAATTGCCCATAATGTAATAACAAAAATAAATTTTTTCATTTTAAAATTATAAAATATGAATCACACAGAATGTTATCACACAGAATTATCATATGTTTTGATGAAGCATAATGTATAATCCACATAACCTTCTATAAGTATACCAACCTTCTTTACAATGGAATCCACAGTTGACGTTCAAGTGGTGCAATCTCTACACTTTTATTTGAACTATACACTAACGATTTTTACATCGACTATAGTCGAATCGATTAGACTACCTATAACCCCTTCAGAACATAATAACAGCAGACAACAAAAAGCTTTATTTCGTAATCTGTGACAGTAGACGCTTTTTATTTGTGAGTGATGAATCGTTTTGTGTTTTACAGATAATTTTTTAACAATGGAATGGAGCCATTTCTCGATAAAAGACTAGCAAAACGGAAAAAAGTTTTTAGTGTGTGTGGGAAAGATCAGCCAGATTCAAGCCTATGACTAACTTGAAATGGACAGCTTAGAGAATTTCATAAATATTCTCCATCAGATATGTATAATTTTGTGTTTTTACAGTGTTTCATTGTGTAAAGAATGATACTTTGTGTCTTTTTTTTTTATAATGTTTCAGGATTGAGAAGATAAGCAAGATAGTTCAGATACTTCAGTTATGCAAAAATCAAAACATAAAGCTATCGTATCAATTATTTCTAATGGGATTTTGGATATTAAAGACTAATTGATGAATATAATTATTAAATATTCTTCCCATTGGACTTCAAATTGAATAAGTTTAATCAATAAATCATGCTTCCCAGTCGACAATTGGTTTCATTCTGATTAAACAGGGAATATTGGCATAAATTGCATTTTATTTATTGAATAAGGTAATATAAAATAATATAAAATGACAATAGACATTTTTGTTAAAAATTGTAATATATTTTACTAAAATATGTCATATTTTAAAAAATAGAAAGCTTTGTGGTTTGTTTACAGGCATAAAAGCAAGGTTTAGCCGCCAAATGTTTGATTTGAGGTGAAAAAATCACTTAATTTTCAAAAAATTCATTCTCTGATAACTAAAAATGATGAATGCGTTAGACTGAGATTGTACGGCCTTTCATTTTTATGTGTAAGAAGTCATATTCTACAACCTGCAGTGAATCCATTACCCGGATCTGGTATACACTCCTTGTAAGTTATATGTGAAAGACTTATTAAAAGACCTGCGGGAAAATACAATAGTATCCTATGCAAATGATACTGCCGTAATTATTAATACACCGGTAATAATTGAATAGATGTAGAAACAAAAACTAACACATACCTGCAAATAATATCAAATTGGCTGACAATAAACTGTCGTTGAACATTGGTAAAACTGTTTATGTACAATTTATCTACTTCTTAATATGATTCTTCATGGATTGACCGTGACCGATTTTGAAAATTATGTGATTATTGCATATAAGGGTAAGTTAAAAAATTATTAATAAAAATTAAAAATCTAATCAATTGTTCACTATAATTCTGAATATTAACTTTTTCAGAAATTTGTCCTCCTCAATCCATGCAAATACATCTTAGGAAGATCATTTGTAAATAAACAAATTTTTCAACTATTATAATGAGAAAAATAATATTATCCCCTTATAAAATAATGATGGCCTGCTAGGTGAGGCATTATAAAATTGTTTGTGATTGGTTGTATCGAAAAAAGAGCGCGATAATTTTAAACTGATTGTAAATGCTCTATAAAGAGCGCGCGCAGCGCGCTTGAACTAACTAGTATGTAAACGATTTATTGAAAGATATATGCCAAATGATAGCAATTTGGCTTATGCTGACGAGACTATGGTATCAAAGATACCATAATGAAGTTTGGAGTTAAAAAAAGAAAGAGGCATTTGGTAGATACTATAGATAATCTGTATTCGAAATACAAATCTGAAGGCTATTTATCAGTTTTTCGGGCTTTATTCTATAGACTTAAGGTGGTTCTATGAAAATGTCATTGAATGCGGACATTTACAAAAAAAAATATATATTATTCTACAGATGCTGACAAATTTGTTGGTATTTTTTGCAATACAGGTTGCCACGTCCATTTTTGAGTAAAAAATTCTTGAAAATGTATATTTCCACATGTAAATATAGTAGAACCATGTGCTTTGCGTATAAACTTCCAAAATTAATACCGAAATCGAATGCGGAGGAAGTTCAGAAAAGAGAAGGTTAAAGTTCAAGCTTTAAGCTTTGTAATGATATCATAAAAAATGTATGGAGCCACGATAATTTTCGAGATAATTAATTAATAATATGAAAATCCGTGTAAAAGTACTGAGATAGGTTAGGTTGACGTAATAGTACGTCAATATACGTCATATTT
This sequence comes from Torymus aiolomorphi, assembly GCA_036365515.1. Lineage (NCBI taxonomy): Eukaryota > Metazoa > Arthropoda > Insecta > Hymenoptera > Torymidae > Torymus > Torymus aiolomorphi. The sequence continues at coordinate 208,373,433 of CM070874.1, forward strand.
TCCGTTTTGAAGACGTCTATGACTAACGACGTAAATCATATGCATGTACATGAACCAATTCTATGTAAAATTAAATTGTTTTTATGTAATACACTATTTAATTGTCTTACACTTTAAAACTAAATTTTATGAATATTAATAACACAAGTTTAATAAGACACTTTTAGTTTGTATTTGTGGATACTCAATTGACTTGAGAGTCTTCAGAGAACCACCTTAAACCGTATTGGATTGCGTCGAGAAAAGTAACAGGACGGGATTCTTGTCTGTGTAACGCTGCATGCTAACGAGCATTTCCTAATAAATAGACTATCAACTTTACAATTATTTTCTTCTACAAACTCAAAAGATTTTCTAAATTTAGCAGCCTGTGATTCAAATATAAAAGAATGAATGTACAGAACTTGTGTCGATTGTAAATATTAATCAATAAACTTAATAGAAAATGATAATTCAAATTGGTAATATAAATTGGTAACAGTAATTGAAGATAGGCCAGGGGTAAAAGCAGGTTTAATATATCACGTTAAAATGACATCTAAAAAATATATTGCAACGTTAACGATGTTATCAAAGAATTAAATGAAGGGGCTGAACGTTATTTAAAACACGTTTATGATACCACCCATCATTGTAAAGTTCTATCTAGTATGCGTAAAAATTTGTCCATAAATAAAGTCATGTCAGTTTGCGATTTTTCTGAAAATTATAACTGCAAGTACTCTGCTGAACTTCAAAGTGTTCACTTTGGAGCATCAGCAAAACAAATCAATCTTCACACGGGTGCTTTTTTCTTTAAACCTTCTATGGATAAAGAAGTACAGTACATGTCTTTTTGTACCGTTTCTGAAAATCTACAATATGACGCGTCAGTAATTTGGGCCCATTTAAGGTGGCTCCAGCGGTCTACTAGACCTAAAGCTATGAACATTTTTTACAAAAATTCATTTACACATTCCAATCTGAAAACTGATATGACAGGAAGCAGAGTTCTTAACATAACGGAAAATATTTTTGTTAGAAAATTTCCAATTTTGCAAAAGTATATTTTCAATATATAATAAAAATTCAATAAGAAATACAAATCTTTTTTGTTTTTCATTCAATTTTAATTTGCAAGGTCTCATTTTCTTCCTTGTTAAATTTCAGGGCCAGGCATCGATATCAAAATTGAAAAATTTTCAATACCTGCAAAGTTATATGCAATTGTTTATAAAATTCAGTGATAAATCTACAAACAAATGATATTTTACTAGAGATCAAAAATTCAAATAACGAAAAAATAAGGATTTTTAAAATCAGTACAGAGGACATTGAAAGGAAAGATGTAACAGTACCATCAAATTTGAAAGCTCTTTCAAATACAATGACAATTTTGCAATTAATTTGGATGAAAGATAAAAAAGATTCTCTTTTTATGAATTATTTGTCATGCTAATGCTGTGCTCCCTATCCACCATGTAAAAATTTTTCTACACCTACTTCTTATGAGCTTAATTCTATTAAAAGAACATTGAAAACTAAAGGAAAAAAAAAAAAAAAAAAAGTTTAAAGAACTGATGAAGCTTTCACTGATGTTAAAAAAACGATGCTAAATAAAGAAGAATTACCAAAAAAATAAAATAAAGATTGTTCCCTAAGGGGACACTGAAGTCAATGTATTTTAAATGGAGAGTGGCGCTGTATTCAGTATAACGCGTTTTTATTAAATAAATTAAAATATTCTTATCTTTTTAGATTTTGGAGACTTGTACGTGCTTTGGAAATTAATGTTTTGTTATTTCTCAAAATCGCAACTAAAAAAATTAATTGCCGAGAAAGCTTGAAAAACTTACGCGGGTAACATAACCTATAAATTACGAAATTGAAAGATAATAATTTTTTAAAATTTTAAGACTTGAGCGAGATTCGTATATAAATTTTAAATATTCTCCCAAAATTACAGTCCAATCGGTTAATTATTCAAAGAGAAAACTTTGAAAAACTAACTGACGAGACTTCGGCGTCACCTTAAGGGAATTTCAGGGAAAGTATTTCAGGGCTGTTCCATCAAATAAAAAAAGTTTTATTCTCAAAACGTAAAGTAATTTTACCTATAAAAAATATCAATTTTGAATGAAAACCATAATTTCAAAAGTAAAGAATTATTACATAATTTTATTAATAAACTGTAAGTAGAATAAGGCACAATAATTTTGGGTTTCAATATTAATTTGACGTTCCGATAAAATTATCAAGTAGTCAATTTATATTTGTTGTTTACAATGTAAATAAATCAATGAATGATTAGAGTTTCAGATGTCTAGATTTGATTATATTGAGTGAATGAAAGTGAAAAACCAAATAGAATAATTACTGATGTTAGTGAAAATTTATAACATAATAAGAATATAAAAGTAAAAAATTAAAATCGAAAGATAGATAAATTTAAAATTGAAATTGAATAAATGTTACAACGTTGAATATTAAATAAAGGACCCCGCACACAATGTATGGAAAAAAATCATCCGGTCAAATTGAACGAAACTTTGGAAAAAAAAATAGATCTTGAGGTCCTGAAGAAAGCTATCTTTTTTCAATTTCGTTCAATTTGACCGAATGATTTTTTCCCATACATTGTGTGCGGGGTCCTTTGTAGTTATTTAATGATTTAAATACTTATACTTGAGGGAATTTCAGGGAAAGTATTTCAGGGCTATTCCATCAAATAAAATAAGTTTTGTTCTCAAGTCCAAAACTAAGAACTCCATAGATTTGGACATAAATATTTAGGAGAATATTTTGATTATAATATGAAATGGAAAAAACATTGATTACATAATCAATAAAACTAAATATTTAATTTTTATTTTTACTTAGATGAAAAAAAAATACTTGATGCCAAAACCTTGATGATTATCTATAATGCATTATTTCAAAATGCAATTAGATATGAGATAATACCGTGGGGTGGTGCTTTAAATAATTTACTAAATCAGTTAAAAAAATACAGAGCAGATTGTTAAAAATAATAAGCTGTAGCCCGCAGTCCTTCTCTCCCAGGTGGTGCAGCTAATGACCTAGCAGATGGCTCCCACACTGAAAAAAGATTGGCGCGTCGGCTGCCCTCTGTAGCTCTCAGCTCCTCCTGTTTACAGGGCGCCTAACGCCCCGTCGTCTTTGCTCGTATACCGCTCTCTTCCGCGCGACTGCGGCGTACGAGTTGTTCAGACCCCTGCCACATAAGCACGTATGCATCCGTATGCAGGCGTATGCATCCGTACGCACGTGCATACATCTCGTGCCGACGCGCACGCTCGCTTCTCTCATTGGTCGTCGAAGGCCTGAGCTCGCTCCCAACCAATGAGAGAAGCGAGCGCGCGCGCCCGCACGAGATGTGTGCATGTGCGTACGGATGCATACGCGTGCATACGGATGCATACGTGCTCAGCAAGCAGTGTAACAAACCCGTGAGGCAGTGCGCGGCCTTGCGCGGACGCGAGGTGCGCTGAAAAGAACAATATAGGCGCTAAACGGGCGGCCTATACTCCTTAACCTACAGCGCATCCGTTAGACTGCAGAGAGCGCTGCCGATGCGCCAATCTTTTTTCAGTGTAGTTAAATAATCCTGAGCAGACTGATGTGTGAAGTGCACCAGCCTGTGCCGTGCAGCTCCACTTTGCTACTTCTGCAGCTTCATCAGTGATCTTCGAGTGTCAGTGCTTTAGAATGTGAAGGGATAGGTAAAGAGACAGGGGGAGATTTAAAAAGTGCATCTATTTATGTTTTAACAATTATTTACAAAAAAAACATTGATAAAACCATTCATTTGTTTTTTGTTGAAATTACATTTTCCCCTTCCATAGCAGATTTATATAATCGTACATTGATTTCTACTATTTTTTTTTTCATTTCTCTGTTCTTAATATATTCAAAATGTTCACTTTACATACCTATATACTTTGAAAACCGCTGCCAATTCATTGGCACGTAGCTTCCTCAAACTTAAATTACTGATTCTTTTAATTAATTTTTAATTCCAATATTTAAAATTTAATACTTCAGAAAGACATAAATAACAAAACTCCAACATAATTTATTCAAATTTTTATAAATTATACATTTCCACAAAATTTCACATACATAAAATATATATCACAATTGCCTATAAATTTGTAACTGATATTTAGAGCTCTATGTATTTGAATGTAATTTATAGCATTCGAAACATAATTAAATTACCTATATTTTCTAAAAAAAAATTAATTTTCTAGCTATCACCGTTCTTTTGTTATTAACAGAAATGTAAAAATTTTAAAATTAAAAAAAAAATGAGTTTTGGATGTTCAACTATTACGATAGTAAAATTGTCTTATTCGCTTCAAAATTCATTGTACAGGTTGTAACGGGGTACAGTTACGGAGAGGGTATTAATCCCACTCAGGGGTTCGCGGGGTAATATACGGGTGTGCAACTCACCGTTGTAGAATCACTTGTAGTCCGGCAGAAGCGCCTCGGCCCAGGTTCCGAACCTGCGAGCCCGGCTTCTAATGTAGAAAGTCTAGGCCGCCTTCCCCTAGAACCGGCGCTGCGCTCTGCCGCTGCTGCCAACTTCTGCCCGCGAACTACCGGCTGCTCTCTAAGACCTAGCGTTACCAGCGCAGCCGGCTTTTCCCGCGTACAACGCCGCTCGGTCTAACCTCTCGAGCGGCTATTGAGATACTTACTCCCGCTACCGATGTTCCTCTAGGAGACGATGCCTGCGACTAGCTGCAGCTGCTGAAAAGGGCAGAGGGCGGCATTCGGGAAATCATGCATAGGTTAAGGCGCGCTCAATAATTACTCGTGACTCGACTATTTAAGATAAAATTAAAGTTCTATTGAATAAAAGATAATCGCGCTAAGGGGCGCGAACCCGGACAATATATTCAACAAGTATTCACCGACAGGCCGAGACTTTACTACCGCATGCACGCTCGCAGTTACGGCGGAGCCGCTTATTCGCAGGTGACGGGGGGAATTATCTCGCGCTCCCGTCACCAAGAAACGCTGATACCAGTGGGGAGCCTACTTACTCGTGACTGGCCAGCCATCGCACGCAATCTATACGGAGGTGCCTCTCTCTCCCTCTCGTGCTCGTCCTCGCGCTCGCGTTCTCTCTCTTTCTCTCTCGCTTCCACTCCTCCCAGTGGTGGCGGCCCGATCGCTCGATTGGCTGCAGTCGTGGAGGCGCGGCACGCACACAAATTCTCCGATGCACGGAGCTCACTTACGACGCGACTTCTGCGTGTCACGGCGGTCAACAACATGGCCTCTCGTTCCCGCTCACAGCGGCGCGGCGGCTTCGTCTTCTTCCCCGTCTACTTGGCGCTTGTTCCGCGTGGCGTTCTGCCGATCACGATACGTGCAAGCGCGCGAGATTCAAGTCTCGCGACGCAGTGTACGTGATCCACTTACCATATATCGGCCCCCGTCACAAGGTATATTATTGATAGTTCTCGGCAGAGTTTTTTTGTCAAAATGATTGGTTCATAATTTTCAGAGATATTATAAACTAAAATTATCTTTTTATAAATTAAATTTAATTTAATTATAAACTAAATTAAAATTAAATATTTTAACCTCAAATATCTCTGAAATTTATGAACCAATCACTTTGCCAAAAGAACTCATCCGAGAACTATCAATAATATACCTCTACAATGAATTTTGAAGCGAATAAGACAATTTTATTCTTGTAATAGTTGAACATATAAAACTCATTTTCTTCATTTTTCAATTTTTACGTTTTTGTTAATAACGAAAGAACCGTGATAGCTAGACAATTAATTTTTTTTTAAATATAGGTAATTTAATTCTCTTTCGAATACCACCCACTCCATTTAGATACATAGAGCCGTTCTCGAGAAATTACGATTTAAAAAAAAATTGAAAACAATTTTAACCTCAAATATCTTCGAAATTTATGGATCAATCATTTTGCCCAAAGAACTCACTCGATTGGTATACAAAATCTACCCCTACAAAGAATTTCAAAGTGATTAAGCCAATTTTACTATAGTTATTGAACGACAAAAAAAATCACTTTTTTTATAAATTATTTTTTTTCTCAAAAAATAATGAATAAAAAACCTAAAAATTTAGTAAGTTATAGTACTTAATATCCTTTATAACCAGAAAAATATTCATGTTAATATCTTTTTTTAATTTCGAAATATAACCTATTTACAAAAAATTACGTTTTCATCAATAACTTATGACGAAATATAGCTACCGACTTTTTTTTTTAAATTGTAGATCATTTTATCCTACATACAGAGAATCCATGATATATAAACAATATTTGTTCTAAATATTAAAAAAAATCGAAAAAAAAAATTTTGAAAATTAAAAAATGGCTATAAAAAAAAATTAAATTTTACAAAAATAGAATATTGACCCCAGTTGTGGAAGCAAAATCTAAAAAAATGATCACTCTCCCGTTAAAATCGGTGGAGTAGATCATGAGATATCAGCGTATACGGACATACACACACAAACACACACACACACACACACTCATCCATACGGAGATTTTCTAAAAATAGTGTATTTCGATTCCAAATTTGCTAAATAACATTTCTAACACATTATCTCATAAACTTCTTTTTTTTACTATCACAAAGCTTCCTCTATGAGGAAGCAAAATCCAAAAATAATATTTTAACTATTGATATAGAGATAAAAAAGAAATGATATAATTTATGGACGGGATTTTTGACAAAAATAAAATATTTGGATTTGAAACTTATAGCAGTTAAGTTGGCACCGTAACAACCTAACTTATCGACAGCTACTCATTCCTTTACTGTAATCCTATAGGTATATAAAAGTCAGTGCAAGCATCAGTGTAAACATGCACAGCTGTCATTCTTAGTTTTCATTTTTTACATTCATGAACGGATTTTGGAGTAAACATTTAGTGTACAAAATGTGGAGGTATATGAGAAAAGTTATTAAAAGTATAATACAAGTGTGCAGTGACAGTTGAATTAAAGTTTTAGAAATAGCTTTTTAGTACTTGAACTTTTATTGGAAACATTATACTTAAAATAGCAGGGATCGATACTAGAGAAAAATTAAGTCTATACAGACTCTTACAAAAAACATTTAGTGTGCAGATTCAAATCAATTTTGGATCAATTTTCAAATCAGGGAAACGAAAGATATGCTATTGTGTAGAAAAATATTATGGAACCTTTGCTTCTTCCCGGAAGCTACCATCATCAACCATCGTCTCAATCTCACTGTGATATAATTTTCATTTATAATTTTCATTTTTACTTCAGTACTGAAGTGAAAACTGTTATGCACTGCAATAAATATATATTAGTTGTATTCTCTATTAAGTAATAATGTTATATTATATGTGGAAAAGAATAATGAAATAAAATTAAAAAAGTTCACCCTATCAGACATTAAAAGAAGATCAATATAGGAGTGTTGCTGCTATAAACATTTTTTTTAAGCATTTGGCTATGGCGATACTGGTTTCATAAAACGCATTAAGGATTTTGGATTTCTCAACACATTCTACATTTACCTCAGTATATAATTACCTAATATGTGCGAAAAATTTTATTAAAAACATATAGATACAAAAGCACCAAAGGAAGTTTATGTTTGACCACTAAACAATGCTTAACTGACTGATGTGGCTAAGGCTGTTGCTGTTACGCGTGCTAATAGCTTACAAGCCTGAAGGATCGGGTACTGAGGTATCACAATATTTGTTCCAAATATAAAAGATTTTAGGCTAAAAAAAGTTAATTTTAAAGATGTCTGACCCTATTAAGAGTGATGCAGATAGATAGACTCTACCCATAATTTTAATTCAGATCAGTAAATTCGAACTTTCACCAGGGTACAAGAACTCGCCTCAGGGGGTCTGTCGCATTACAATACATTATTGTATATTTCGCAGACTTCCCAGCGAGATTTGCATATCTAAGGTTTTTCTGACACGCTATAAGACTGACAGAGTCAGCTGGCACATCACATTCTTTGTGCATGGCAATTTGCCACGTTACAAAACTAAAATAGTCAAGTTTTTGTTCTCATCTTTATTTTGTATTATGTTGTTTTTTTTGCTTTTTTAGTTTATGGGAATCCTAAATAATATATATATATATATATATATATATATATATATATATATATATATATATATATATATATATATATATATATATATACATAAACACACATACACACACACACACATACATATATATTTTTATATTTACCATTCCTATAACATAATACATAATAAAGATGAGAACAAAAACTTGACTATTTTAGTTTTGTAACAGGGCAAATTGCCATGCACAATGAATGTGATATGCTAGCTGACTCTGTCAGTCTTATAGCATGTCAGAAAAACCTCGCAACGTAAAAAAAATAAATTACCCTAGACAGTATGTGCCAATAGAAGAGGAACGAAGAGAAAGATGGTTGCGTAAGAATAATTAGAGGAAAAAGAATGTGGAACAAGCGAGAAAGAGACAGAAAGAGAAGCAGAAGGAAGGGCGAGGGCTAGGAACATTATTCCATTTGAAATAAAAAAACTTACTCATGAAATGTTTTTCCGCAATATTGAATAGACGCAATTAGTCAATAGAATTTGGAGATTGTCCAAAAATCCTGCAACGAAATCTGTAAGATACAAAATGATTTACTATATTAGTAAATTACATCATCAGAATATATTAATATAATTAACATTTACTATAATATAAATTTTAGCAAATTATAGTATTCCATATACTTTATCACCAAAGAAATATTTATGTAAATATCTTTTCTTAATTTGAAATAAAAAAAAACTTACCAATGAAATGCTTTTCCGCAATATTGAACTGCAGGCAGCAAATACAATTTTTGGCTATTTTCCATAAACCTTGCTGTAATGAAATCTGTGAAATACAAAATAATTTTTTTATTAGTAAATTGCATTATCAGAATACATTTATATAATTACTATATATAAAAAAGATACTGACATGAATACTTTTTTTGTTATAAAGAAATAAAGGATATGGAATACTATATTTTACTAAATATATTAAATATATATATAAAGATTTTCCAAGAAATTTCATGTATTTCATGTATAAATAGGTTATAACCTACTTACAAAAAATTACGTTTACATCAATTTAAAAAATATATAATGCATGAAATTTCTTGAAAAATCTTTAATTGTTTACTTTTATAGCTGATAATGTACTGAAGATAAGAAATTATGCGTGTATTAAACAGTCTGAAATGGTACAAAACATACGCGAACATGTGTACGAACATATGAACATGTTTAGCCATATTTTCAACCATTAACAGAAAAAAATAATGAAAATATTCACTTTCTTATAAAATTAATATAGTATTTAGTTGTAAAAGCTTACCTGGACCAAGCCAATTTTTAAGGATGTTGCAAATTTTGATTGATTATCTGTTTTGTTTCCAGAGCTGATTTTTCTTTCCTCGGCTTACAGATTTCAAGATGGCTAAGAGGTTAGCTGCTTTCGCGTACGCTGCTCTCAATCAGCGTTGGTTTATCCAAAAGTCTCCGCTCACAGTTCGTGACTGTAGACAAGTAGCGCCACAACGTCATATCATTGAAACTCATGCGCGAGTATCAATAACATTTGAAATTTTTGTCGAATGAGCTATTCATAAATAATCTCATTTTAATTTAAATAATCCATATTCATTGCAAAAATAAAAAAAAAAGGATTATTTATGAATTAAACGTAAGCTCATAGTCATTCGACAAAATTTCAAATTTTATCCATATTCGCGCATAAGTTTCAATGATATGACGTTCTGGCGCCACTCGTCTACAGTCATGAACTATGAGCGTAGACTTTTGGATAAACCAACGCTGCTCTCAATGCTCTGAGCATGGTGTAATGAACGTAAGGTGGGTTCTTCATGACGTTTCGCAACATCCGCTATATTTAGTCCATTGAAGCTGCCTCTACACGGCGTGCCGCGAGCCGCGATCCGCGTGCCTTAGACAAAGACAGATATACGAATCCTATAGGATTTCGTATATCTGTCTTTGTCTAGGGCACGCGGCCGCGGCTCGCGGCATGCACGCCGTGTAGAGGCAGCTTTAAAATTACATGGCGGATCTTGGGAGACGTCGGGAAGAACACACCTTACGTTCGTTACACCATCGTGGCTCTGAGCGTGCACACTCGTCATTGGTCAATGGCCCAGGAGCAATTTTCACTGGTTGGCATACGAACGCATGAGCTCAATCGCGTGTATATATGGAATCAGCAATAATGATAGTCATATATTATTACAATGCCACGGCCAATGAAATAAAAATATATAAGAAAGATTATATATATATGTTAAATACCGAAACCTCTTAATGCGAGCTCTTATCTAGTGCACATGACGCGTAATGTAGATTTACTGTGGGTTAACACCAAAAAACGACTTAAAATGATAATAGCCGTTTCAATTAAAGGGAAAACGTGTAAAAAATGATGCAATACGAATTCAGTTTTAAATAGATGTATTTCTTTCCCATGAATAATATATACCTTTTGAAATCTGAACTCTATTATTTTGCTTCCTCAGAAAAGAATTTGTAACGGTAAAAGAAATTTTGAGACAATAAATGTTTAAAAAAAATTTGTGTGTGTGTGTGTGTGTCCGTATACGCTGATATCTTATATGATCTCTCTACTCAACCGATTTTATCGATTTTCTATTGTTTAATTATATATAATTTAGTTATAACCAAAAGAAGATTTTCAATTTCTCATTTTTTTAATTTCTTAATATGTTACAGCCAGGATTACTTAATTAACATAATAAATTTTTATTGAAAGACTTCTAAATTATCTATTTTTTTTTAATTATCTTTAGTCTGTCATTTGTTCATTAGAAATATTCTGCAGTAAAATATTTGGATAATAATATTGACTAAAAAAGTCAAATATTTGTAATACTGAGAATTAGAATCTAATGTTTATATAAAAAATTATAAACTTATATTGCAGCAACGTCGTCCGAGAATGCGCATTTATCAACATTATAAATTTATTTGTAACCACGTGTAGATGAAATATATAATGTTACAATATTTTTCTGAAGCATATGAGCCTCAAAGGTTGTCGAAAAGTCGTGACAATATTCTTTGGCTATATATTGATTAGAATTATTGCTTTAATATTGCTTCAATATTATTTCTCTAAATTTCTCAAAGTCAAGAAACACAAAATCTTGGGTCAATATTTTGATAATATTGTGAAATAAAATCTAATGGAAAATCGATTCTCTAACGTTCACCCGCTTCAATGGTAACTTGTTTGAAAATTCATTTTTTATTTAGCGGGTAAAGCTTTCTTGCAAAGGGAAAAAAAATTGATTAACTATTGATTGTTGACCGAACGGGAGATCTCGTTCATTTTCGGACGTTTCCTCTCATGCATACACATTGTTTTTCGAGCTTTCGTTTAATAAAGCTACTTTAGTTTTCTCACCAAGACGGTAAAAAGTCGACTAGCTATCGGTTCTTGGCCGCACGGGAGACTAACGGTAGTGCGAGAAGCGTGCTGACATTCTATGAGTTCGTTAAATAATTTTTCGAGCTATTTTTTAATTATGAATGAGTGCATTCTTATTACGAATACCTTACGAAAGCGCGTAAATATTTTTTTGGATTGGATAAATAATTTTCAGAGCTCTTTTTTACGTAGAGACTTAAGTTTTTTTACGAAGTCGATAACACATCTGTGAAAAGCATTATTGATGGAACGTTTTTGTAATATTGCATTAGGATATATTGAACTAAATCGTTGCCCAGAAGTTGTGACAATATTGTTTGGCAATATATTGAGTACGATTGTTCTAGTAATATTACTGCAATATTATATTTATAATGTTAACAAAGACAATATTTGTATAACATTTTTACAATATTGCGCAGTAAAATATAATATGTTTATATTGCAAAAATATTGGCGCAATGTTGCCTCGCAAAACATTAACCAGCATTATTAATGGAACGTTTTTGCAATATTGTGTTACAATCTATTGAACTAAAATTTTTTCCAAAAGTTGTGACAATATTGTTTGGCAATATATTAAGTAGGATTATCTCTTCAAGATTGCCCTAATATTATACTATTATCTCCTTGCCAAAATCAACCGACACTATATTGTTCATATTTTTTCAATATTGCGAAATAAAATCTAATATGTATATATTGCAAAAATATTGGCGCTATGTAGCCGGGTAAGATATTTACATCATATGATATCAGATGATATCAGCATCATTGATAGCACGTTTCTGCAATATTGCATTAGGATAAATTAAACTCAATTGTTGCCCACAAGTGGTGATAATATTGTTTGACAATATATTGAGTAAAATTATTGCAGTAATACTGCACAAATATTACTTCTATATTCTTGTCAAAATCATGGAGGATAATATTCGTAGAATACTTCTACAAATTGCAAAATAAAGTTTAATACGTACCCTGGTAGAAATGGTCTCTATCGAAAATGGCCAGGAAAATAATAAAGAGCTCGTAAAAATAGCTAATTTCTGGGTAGTGGATGAAAGGATTTTTCCAGTCATATTCTCTATTTAATAGAGATAACAATATAATGTGTGTACCAAATTTTCTCTGTAATTTGATCATGTATTTAAAACCAAATATTAAACAAAAATAGCTATATTACAAAATAAACTCTAATAAGTATTGTTACGTGTGCATAGTATGCATACTATGCATACGTAACAGTATATATTGCATAAACATTGTCCGTTTGTTCGTAACTTATTGGCTTTGTCCGGCACTCTTAACTTTTTTTTTCTCTCGGTGTATACGATTTTTTTGTTAGGCGATGCCGAAATTATAACCTTCGCGATTAGGCGTCGGGAGCGAAAGTGGTACTTTCGGCCTGCTAGGTAAAAAAAATATTGTCACAACCTTCGGGCAGCATTTTAGTTCGATATATCCTAACTTAATATGCCAAAAACTTTTAACCAATAACGCTGATAAAAAAATTAAGAGGCAATATATCAATATTGCCTCTTAATTTTTTTATCAGCGTTATTGGTTAAAAGTTTTTGGCATATTAAGTTAGGATATATCGAACTAAAATGCTGCCCGAAGGTTGTGACAATATTTTTTTTACCTAGGAGGCCGAAAGTACCACTTTCGCTCCCGACGCCTAATCGCGAAGGTTATAATTTCGGCATCGCCTAACAAAAAAATCGTATACACCGAGAGAAAAAAAAAGTTAAGAGTGCCGGACAAAGCCAATAAGTTACGAACAAACGGACACTATATCCAGTACGCTGCACCAGAGATTTCGGTAGCCACTACCGGACTAAGCCAATTTGTCTGTAGTAAACAAAACCTCTTCGGTAGTTACTACTGAGTTCGTCCGGTGGTTACTACCAAACATGCCAAACCGGAGTAATTCGGTTCCCTGTACCAGAGTCTTTGGTGGACACCACTTTTTTTCTCTGTGTACGCAACACGAGGATAAAGAGGGCCATCACAGAGCACGTATTTGCCACACTCGCCTTCGGGGCGGGTGGCAATTTACGAGTATACGTGCTCTGAACTGACCAACTCTTTACACATTCCCTCCCGACGCAAAAACGGGATGTGGCATTTTCGGCGTCGGCGCGAGGAAAAATAGTACTCCACGAGAGCAGAATTGGCCAGACCACATCTCGTGTTTGCCACCATCGCCTTCAGCTCGGGTGGCAATTTACACGAGATATGGTCTGTCCAAGTTTTTTCCTCCCTAGGTGCGTATAATATAATATAACAATATATTGAGTACGATTATTGCAGAAGTGCTGCTGCAATATTATTTCTATATACTTGTCAAAGATAAGATGGACAATATTGCTAGAATATTTCTACAATATCGAGATATAAAATCAAGGAAGGATATATTGCAAAAATATAGGAGCAATTTTGCCGGGTAACACACTTATCAGCATTATGGATGCAATGATTTTGTAATATTCTGTTGCGATTTACTGAACGAAAATGTTGCCGAAAAGTGGTGACAATATTGTTAGGAAATATATTGAGCACGTTTATTGCAGTAATATTATCTCCATAGCTTTGCGAATGTCAAGATGGACAATATTGTTAGAATATTTCTACAATATCAAAAATAAAATCAAAGAAGGATATATTGCAAAAATATAGGAGCAATATAGCCGGGTAGGACACTTATCAGCATTATTAATGGAACTTTTCTGTAATATTGCATTAGGATATATTGAATTCAATCATTACCTGAAAGTTGTGACAATATCGTTTTGAAATATATGGAGCACATTTATTGCAGTAATATTACTCCAATATTATGTCCATAACTTTGCGAAAGCCAAGATGGACCATATTGTTACAATATTTCTACAATATCGAGCTATAAAATCAAAGAAGGATATATTGCAAAAATATAGGAGCAATATTTCCGGGTAACACACTTATCACCATTATTGATGGAAAGTTTCTGCAATATTGCATTAGGATATATTAAATTCAATCATTACCTGAGATTTGTGACAATATTGTTTGGAAATATATTTATTCACGATTATTGCAGTAATATTACTCCAATATTAGGTGTATAATTTTTCCGAGGTCAAGATTGAAAATATTGTTAGAATAATTCTACAATATCGAGATATAAAATAAAAGAATAATATATTGCAATAATATACGAGCAATATTGCCGGGTAAAACACTTATCACAAAATATTTTGCATAAGATTACAAGAAATGTTGCGTAAACCTTCCGACTATCATTCCTCGGAAAGTTTCTGAAACTTTTCTGAAATATTTTGTGTATGAATTGGGCAGAGGACACAAACCTTTCACGAAATGCTTTGGCAAGTTTGTGGCAAGATTTACTGAAACATTCCACGCAAGCTTTCTGTTAAGATACTTGAAATATTACACGAAATCTTGCAGAAACTTTTCTGAAAAGTTTCTCGAAATATCCATATCACGATCACAAACTGATTGAACCAATATTTCCACAACCTTGCAGAAATATTTTGCGTAAGATTCCAAGAAATGTTGCGTAAATCATCCGACTATCATTTCACGGAACGTTTCTGAAACTTTTCTGATATATTTTGTGTATAGATTGGACAGAGGACACAAACCATTCACGAAATGGTTTGGCAAGTTTGCGGCAACATTTACTGAAACATTTCACGCAAGCTTTCTGTTAAGATACTTGAAATATTACACGAAATCTTGCAGAAACTTTTCTGAAAAGTTTCTCGAAATATTCATATCGAGATCACAAACTTTTTGAACCAATATTTCCACAACCTTGCAGAAATATTTTGCATAAGATTCCAAGAAATGTTGCGTAAACCTTCCGACTATCATTTCACGGAACGTTTCTGAAACTTTTCTGAAATATTTTGTGTATGGATTGGACAGAGTACGCAAACCTTTCACGAAATATTTTGGCAAGTTTGTGGCAACATTTACTGAAACATTTCAAGCAAGCTTTCTGTTAAGATGCTTGAAAATTGCACGAAATCTTGCAGAAACTTTTCTAAAAGTTTCTCGAAATATTCATATCACGATCACAAACTCTTTGAACCAATATTTCCACAATCTTGCAGAAATTTTTTTCGTAAGATTCCCAGAAATGTTGCGTGAACATTCAGACTATCATTACACGAAAGGTTTCTGAAACTTTTTTGAAATATTTCGTGTATGGTTTGGACAGGGGACGCAATCATTTTACGAAATGTTATGACAAGTTTGCAGCAACATTTATTGAAATATCTTACGCAAGCTTTCTGTTAAGATACTTCAGACATTACACAAAATCTTGTAGAAAGTTGTCTGCAAAAGTATTTTATAATATTCCTTTGGTGGTACAAAAATTTTTGTATTCATATTCCCACAACCTTGCAGAAATATTTTCTGTAAGAATACTTGAAACTTGAAAAGTTCCGTAATCATTCCGTCTATTATACACGAAAGGTTTCCGAAACTTTTCTGAAATATTTCGTATATGATCTGGACAGGGGACACAAACATTTCACGAAATGGAAAATGTTTTGACAAGTTTGCAGCAACATTTACTGAAACATTTCAGGCAAGCTTTTTGTTAAGATACTTGAAAAATTACACGAAATTTTGCAGAAACTTTTCAGAAAAGTTTCTCGAAATATTCATATCACGATCACAAACTTTTTGAACCAATATTTCTACAACCTTGCAGGAATATTTTACGTAAGATTTCAAGAAATGTTGCGAAACCTTCCGACTATTATTTCATGGAAGGTTTCTGAAACTTTTCCGAAATATTTTTTGTCTGGATTGGACGGAAGACATTAACATTTCATGAAATATTTTGCAAAATTTTCTGAAACATTTATTGAAATATTTCACGCGAGCTCCTTGATTACAGAAAATCTTGTTTTAGGCAAAGTTTCTCGAAATATTCGTAATTTGGTCTGCAACTTTTTGAATCAATATTTCTGAAACCTTGCTGAAATATTTTCCTTAAATGTACAAGAAAATTGTGCAAACATTCTCACTTTTTAATAAAGAAAGTTTCTGAAACTTGTCTGAAATATTATGTGCCTGGATACGACAGAGGACATAAACATTTCACGAAACAATATCCAGCTAGGAAATCCAGTTGGATCCATGTCACATGGGAAATCCAGCTGGATCCGGGTGAATTTACATAGATTTCAGTAGATTTTTTAGCTAGATTCCTACTTTTGATGTCATATGGATTTCCCTGCTGGATTTCCCATGTGACATGAATTGAAGTAGGAATCTAGCTAAAAAATCTACTGAAATCCATGTGACTCCATGTGAATCCACCCTGATCCAGCTGGATTCCCAATGGAAATCCAGCTGGATTTCCTAGCTGGATATTTTTGACCGGGAATGTTTTGGCAAGTTTTCTTAAACATTTATTGAAATATTGAAGAAAGTCTCTAATTGTAAAGTTTCTCGAAATATTTAGATACCACGTAGGTACAACGAACTTTTTCAACCAATACCTCTAAAACTTTTCAGAAATATTTATGGACATAAACATTTCCCGAAATATTTTGGCAAGTTTTGTGAAACATTTATAGAATTATTTTATGCAGGCTTCCTATTCTAAAACGAAATTTTCACAATGTTTTCGATTTCTATTCAAGGAAAGTTATAAATATTTTCTAAAATATTTCTACAACGTTTTAGAAACCTTTTTCGAACATTTTTGCAAGGTTGCAGAAATATTCGTTGAAATATTTTCAAGTCAAGTTATGAATATTTCGAGAAACGTTGCCGGAATATTTCTGCAAGATTTCATGTTAGGTTTCTAGTTTCTCACAAGAATATTGCATGAAATATTTCATGAAATGTTTCAGAAAACTTGACATAATATTTTGTGGAATATTCATAAGCTCTGTTCAACCCTTACACAAAATATTGCAGAAATGTTTCTGAAACCTTCTTCGGAATGAAAGAAGAAATGTTTCCACAACTTTTCGTGTAATCTTTCGAGAAATATTTCGACAAGGTTGCAGAAATATTCGTTGAAAATTTTCCAGGCTAGATTATCAATATTTTCGAAAAACTTTGCCGAAATCTTTCTGCAAGATTTCCTGTAATGTTTCTAGTTTCTTATCAAGAAGCTTGGATGAAATATTTCATGAAAGTTTTCAGAAAACTTGCCACAATATTCCGTGAAATTTTCTCTGGAACTTTTGCCCGTAATTTTCTTTTAAATAACTAGGCTTTATTCGAATATTTTTTATATTAGCCCATTAAGTCCTGAATGGACGAATTTTCACTAAAGTTTTCAACGCTTATATTTTATGTGAAAATGAATTGTAAAAAGTATATGAATAAGCGTATTCGATGTAAAATTTGATGAATTTTTAGAATCTTTCATTAGATTTTTCAAAAAAATAAACTGTCGAACACTGTACATGATTTTTTCCAAAAAAAGATGGTTTTCAAAAAAAAAAAAAAATTTTTCATTTCGATTTTTCAAATGGAATGCATTTAAGATTTAATGATCAAAATGCAGAAAACGTGGCCTCGAGACCTAAACTTGAAAATCTAACGATTTAGGTTTTAAAAAAAAATTTTATAACACAAAATGGCGGCTGAAACGCAGAAAAATCATAAAAATCTTCTGAAATTATTTACTCGAAAAAGATGGACTTTAGAGAAAAACTTTACTGAAGAAAAAGTTCTTAGAATATGCGAGAAATATTTTACGAAATATTTCAGAAAACTTGCCACAATATGTCGTGAAATATTCATGACCTCTGTTCAATCCTTACACGAAATATTGTAGAAATGTTGCAGAAACCTTTTTCGGAATGATAGTGGGAAGATTTCCACAAATTTTCTTGTAAACTTTCAAGAAATATTTCTGCAAGGATGCAGAAATATTCAGTGAAAACTTTCCAGGCTAGATTATGAATAATTTCGAGAAACTTTGCCGAAATCTTTCTGTAAGATTTTCTGTAATGTTTTCTAGTTTCTTAACAAGAAGCCTACATGAAATATTTCATGAAATTTTGAAGAAAACTTGCCATAATATTTCGTGAAATATTCATGACCTCTGCTCAATCCTTACATAAAATATTGCATAAATGCTTCAGAAACCTTTTTCGGAATGATACTCGAAACTTTCCACAAAATCTTGCAGAACCTTTTCTGCAAAGTTTCTAGAAATATTCATATCTCCGTCATAAACTTTTTGGACCAATATTTCCACCACCTTGCAGAAATATTTTACGTAAAATCTTAATTTTTATTTAAAATTTAAAGAATTCTTTAAATAAATTTTATAATAAAAAAAGATTTCAATATTTTTTTAAATCAATTTAAAATTAAAAATTAACAATTTTTATTTTTTTAAAAATAAATTTAAAATAAAAAAAATAATTTCTTGTAATCACAAGAAATGTTGCGTTAAAATTTCCCACTATCATTACAGGAAAGGTTTCTGAGACTTTTCTGATATATTTTGTGTATGCACTAAATAGAGGACACAATATTTCACGAAATGTTTTAGCAAGTTTGCTGCAATATTTATTGAAAAATGACGAAAACGCAGATCCCTACTTATCGACATTGCAATTTTTCTTTTATTCAAATAATTTTTAAACAGTTATTTGGTGAAACACAATTTTGACGCTCACCATATATTTAAATACTATACTCAGAATATATTTAAATACTAAAACATGTTTATTCAGAGTAATAATTCAAGTTAATATTTTCGTTATTTGGAAGAATCTATTCAGTATACAGGTTTGATTTCTCCCTTACCGACACTATATTGTTTCAATTTAACGAATTAAATAAATAATTTATTAAATCCATAATTATTTTAAATAAAAAGAATTTAAATTATAACAATTAAATAATCTTGGAAAGTGCAACTTATATAGATTAAAATGTCCGAAGACCTTCAAGCGAGCGAGTGCGTAACGGATAGCGTGCGTGCGTAGTAACCCAAAGATCATGGGTTCGATTTCCGGAGAGGTTGAAAAATTTTTATGTAAAATATTTTATGCAATTATAACAATGCGATTAAATGTAGAAATTAAATACTTATAGAGAATTCTAATATATCATAGCTTCAAGGTTACTTCTTTCAAGAACTTGAAAAAAGGTTTCTGAAAGATTTCAGAAAGGTTTCTTGAATAATTACTTAAAATCTTTTCTGAAAGCTTTCTGCCAACCATTTGTCGATATTCCAGAAAACTTTTATGAAAGGTTTCTACAAACTTTCTAAAAAGTAGAAGATGTACTTACTATTCTTTTTGTAATTTTCCTGAAATATTTTAGAAACATTTCGTAAAAGGTTTCAAAAAACTTTGCACAAATATTTCATGAAATATTGCGGAAATATTTCATGGCAAGTTTACGGATTATACAAATACTTTGTGAAAGATTCCTGCAATATTTCAGAAACATTTCGTACAAGTTTTCACGAAACTTTATAGAAATATTTCATGAAATATTGGTGAACGAAAATGATTCGGACATAAAAATATTTCTAAAATCTTTCTGTGAAATATTTCTGAAAGGTTTACAGTAATATTACGAAAAATAAAATCGCAACATTTCTGAAATATTTCATGTCAGGTTTGTAGATTATTCAAACTATTCGTGAAACTTATCTGCAATATTTCATAAAAATTTCTTACAAGTTTTCACGAAACTTTGTACAAATATTTCATGAAAGATTATTGAAATATTTCATGCCAGGTTTACAGATTATTCAAACTATTCATGAAAGTTTTCTGCAATATTTCAGAAACATTTCTTATGAGTTTTCACGAAACTTTACAGAAATATTTCATGAAACATTGCTGAACGAAAAAAGATACGGACATAAAAACATTTCTGACATCTTTCTGTGAAATATTTCTGAAAGGTTTACAGTAATATTACGAAAAATAACACCACAACATTCCTGAAATATTTCATGTCAGGTTTGTACATTATTCAAACTATTCGTGAAACTTTTCTGCAATATTTCAGAAACATTTCTTACAAGTTTTCACGAAACTTTACAGAAATATTTCATGAAACATTGCTGAACGAAAAGAGGTACGGACATAAAAACATTTCTGAAATATTTCTGTGAAACATTTCTGAAAGGATTACAGTAATATTACGAAAAATAGCACCACAACATTTCTGAAATATTTCATGCCAGGTTTCTAGATTATTCAAGCTATTCGTGAAACTTTTCTGCAATATTTCAGAAACACTCCTTGCAATTTTTCACGAAACTTTACAGAAATATTTCATGAAACATTGCTGAACGAAAAAAGGTACGGACATAAAAATATTTCTGAAAGATTTACAGTAATATTACGAAAAATAACACCACAACATTTCTGAAATATTTCATATCAGGTTTGTAGATTACTCAAACTATTCGTGAAACTTTTCTGCAATATTTCAGAAACATTTCTTACAAGTTTTCACGAAACTTTACAGAAATATTTCATGAAACATTGCTGAACGAAAAAAGATGCGGACATAAAAAAATTTCTGAAATCTTTCTGTTAAATATTTCAGCAAGGTTGCAAACCTTTTATGAAACCTTGTAGAAACATTTCTGCAATATTTCGTGCATGAACACAATATATATTGTGTTATTATTTTAACATTGTTTATTTATGTTATTATTTTATTTATATTATATCACAATATCGTTATCTTATAGAGAAAATTAGTTATCTAATCTTTCTTTCCAAACAATATTTGTTACTTCTGTTTTATTTTCAGATTCATTTAGTATATATGAAGCGTTTCACGTCAAATATCCCAGCGCGGCGCGCGAGCGCCAAATTGTGCTATAGCTAGCTCATGTTTACGATACTAAAACGTACTTAAAAAGATTTTATGATAAGCATTTCCGACGTATTTTTTCCTCAGTTTTCCAATGGTGTAGGCAGTTTTCCCGAAATTTTCCATTTTCGCATTCAAAAAGTACAAAACGTGTTATATCTTAAAAAGTGTATTTTTAATATTTTTTTTGACCCTCTAGATCGAAAGCTGAGCATTTTTTACGTAGGAAAGGATAGTTTCCAAAGAGTGCCAGAAAGGTTTTCTGCGACAAATAGAATGCGAAAGAGTAGACGCATCGCCTTTCCGGCGTGCGGGACTACGCGGTACAGCGCGCGGGCTGCGCTCGCCTCGTTGCCTAATAATAATCTTTTATAATCTTTAATTCTTTATCTATTTTTTTTTAATTCTTGAATAACGCATGGAGTAATATTTTATTAATTATTTCATAAAAAAATAAAATTTCAAAATTAACAGTAATATGTGCAAACTATTGTACTAACGTTTGTTTTTCAGTGTAGATAATTTTTTTGTTTCTTTTACGTGCTATATCTCGAAAAGTATATTTTTAGTATTTTGTTTTACCCGTAATATTGAAAGCTACCCTTTTTTTAGGTAGGAAAGGATAATACCCAAAAAGTGTCCAAGATGTTTTATGCTATGCAAATAAAACGCGAAAGATTATATGCACGGCAGGGCGAAACATATTCTACGCTACGCGCGGTACAGCGCGGTTTGCCGTGCGACACGGAATCATTTATTTTTCATTCGGTAAGTGGCGTCCACACTTTTTACTCTGTATGCAAATTGTCACGTCAAAAGTATATAATTACCATAACTTTTTATCTTTTTCCTCCTCGAATTTTTTCGAATTTGTCGTTGATAGCAAAGAAAAAGCTTGCCATTTCTGTTATAAACTATTAAAATGGATTCACATTGGAAATTGAAATGTATGAATCCTTTAAATAAAAATGGTCACTCTGCATCTAAGAATTTGACTGATTTTCCAACACTTTAAGATGGGCATTTACTTTAGTACCTGAAAATGCTAAAATATGTTTAACCTGTCGACGCCAAATTTATAATCAGAAATCAAGTTTACCTCAAACTGATGCTAAAAAAGCTAAAATAGTGTGCGATGATGAATATCATAAAGCTGGTGTTGTAGTTCTCCAACAAATTAAGAAAAAATGTTCAGAGTTAACAAATAAGCAAGAAAGAATTCAGCTATTAACTCTTGCACCGGAGTTTTGATCTCGTAGGAACTTGATGCGAGAATTCAATTGCAGTGAACGGGAGGCTCGTGAAGCGAAAGATTTGGTAGCAAATAGCGGAATATTTTCAATACCTGCTAAAAATGTGGTAAACTACTTCCAGCTGATACTGTAAATTCTGTCAAATCTTTTTATGAGAGAGATGATGTAAGTCGAATCAAGCCGGGTTCAAAAGATTATCTATCTATTAAACAGAGTAACGGCAGAAGAGAACATATTCAAAAAAGATTGCTGCTTGGTAATTTAAATGAATTGTATAATTTATGTAAAAAAGAAAATGAGTACGTTAACATTGGTTTTACGAAATTTACAGAATTGAGGCCACCATATTGTGTTTTAGCTGGGAGTACCGGTACACATAATGTATGCGTGTGTGGGCATCACGAAAATGTGAAGCTCATGCTAAATGCTATGGACATAGAAAATTTAACTAAAGCCACCCAATTGCCCCTGGAAAACTATCACGATTGCATCCAAGCAATTGTGTGTAATGATTCACACGATAGATGTTATTTGGATGACTGTTTGGATTGCCCCAATACGTCTATATTACGAAAACATTTACTTAAATGTTTTGATGAAAATGATATTTTTCAAATCGAGTATCAACCGTGGTTTCAAACAGATAGGTGTACAATAGCTTCCAAAACTGTAAATGTGCACGAATTTATGGACATACTGGGGGAGAAATTAATGAAATTAAAAACTCACGATTTTTTTGCTAAGAAACAATCACTTTTTGTAAATAACATAAAAAGCAATCTTCAAGAAGGAGAATTTCTCCTGTGTTGCGATTTTGCAGAAAATTATGCTTTCGTTACACAAAATTCTACACAATCCTTCCACTGGAATAACAACCAAGCAACAGTTTTTACAGTTGTAGTGTACTATAAACAAAACGATGAACTCAAACATGTAAGCATTGCTGTGATTTCCGACAACTTAAATCATGATACCATAGCTGTTTATGAGTATCAAAAAATAGTAATATCTTATCTTAAAACTAATTTTGCAGTCAAGAAAGTTTATTATTTGACTGATGGAGCAGGTCAGCATTTTAAAAATAAATTCAATTTTCAAAATCTTCTTTTTCACGAGAAACATTTTGGAGTTACAGCTGAATGGCATTTCCATGCCACAGCACATGGCAAAGGTGCGTGCGATGGTATAGGCGCGAACCTAAAAAGAGGTGCAAAACGAGCGAGTTTACAAGTTTCTTCTAGTAATCATATTTTAACGTCAGAAGAGCTGTATAACTGGGCTAAAGATTACTGCAAAGAAACGAAAGTTTTTTATAGCAGTAAAGAATCGTATGAAGAAACGATGTTGAAAATAAAACCAAGACTGAACAAGGCTAAATCTATACCAGGCACGTTACTGTATCATGCTATTATTCCAATAGATGAAAGTACATTGAAGCTCAAAAAAACCTCTTTTAGTTCTGAGTATAAAATCTTCCCTAAGAAAGCTGTGAAACCAAAAACAAAAAAATTATCTACACTGAAAAACAAAAGCTAATTTAAAAATTATTTTTTTATGAAATAATTAATAAAATATTATTCTATGCGTTATTCACGAATAAGAAAAAAAAAACAGGTAAAGAATTAAAGATTATAAAAGATTATTATTAGGCAACGAGGCGAGCGCAGCCCGCGCGCTGTACCGCGTAGTCCCGCGCGCCGGAAAGGCAATGCGTCTACTCTTTCGCATTCTATTTCTCGCAGAAAACCTTTCGGGCACTCTTTGGAAACTACCCTTTCCTACGTAAAAAATGCTCAGCTTTCGATCTAGAGGGTAAAAAAAATATTAAAAATACGCTTTTTAAGATATAACACGTTTTGTACTTTTTGAATGGGAAAATGGAAAATTTCGGGAAAACTGCCTACACCATTGGAAAACTGAGGAAAAAATACGTCGGAAATGCTTATCATAAAATCTTTTCAAGTACGTTTTAGTATCGTAAACATGAGCTAGATATAGCACGATTTGGCGCTCGCGCGCCGCACTGGGACAGTTGACGTGAAACGCCTCATATATGAGGCGTTTTACGTCAGCTCTCCAGGCGCAGCGCGCGAGCACGAAATCATGCTGTTTTCAGCTTGTGTTTGAAGGGCTAAGATGTATCTAAAAAAAATAATCCCCAAGTGATTTCGATGTATTTTTTCCTTAGCTTTCCGATGGTGCTATTAGTTTCTCAAAATTTTTCAATTCTAAGTATTTCTTGAATAATATCTCGAAAAAATCAAAAAACCCTTATGTAGAAAAAGGCTATATCCATGTATAATTTCCTCCTCTTTTGATCAAGCAGATAAACAAAAATATTAAAAATATAGTTTTTGAGATATAACACGTTTTATGTTTTTTTGAGGTTAGAATTGAAAATTTTTGAGAAACTAATAGCACCATCGGAAAGCTGAGGAAAAAATACATCGAAATCACTTGGGGATTATTTTTTTTAGATACATCTTAGCCCTTCAAACACAAGCAGAAAACAGCATGATTTCGCGCTCGCACGCCGCGCCTGGAGAGCTGACGTGAAACGCCTCATATATTGTTTGGATTTTTACATCGTGAAAGTGCTACATACAATTGTCCATGGGAAAATAAATTTTTTTTTTTTAAATATTCCTACACTGTTAAAACTTTGTCCTTGTGATTTATTAATAGTTAAAGCAAATGCTAATACAATTGGAAATTGTTTTCTATATAAAATGAATGGTAAGGATGATGTCTCACAAGTACTTAATGTAATGCGTGGTATAAATACTTTATTTCCTTTATTTTATCCAGTAATAATTTCAGCTTCAATGTTATATTTATATAAATTTATTATTTTTAACCGTGTTCCGTTACATAGTCCATCAACTATGCTAAGATTAATAATTAAGATAACAATTTCATTTTTTATCAATTTAATTTCATGTGGAGGTAAACCTTCTCGTATATTATTTAACATTTCTATCGGAAAAATTAAATGTATATTTTCATCCGTTTGATCTACTCCTTTATGCGTTGCGTAATCTAGACTATAATAAGTTATGGTTTTATGTCCAATTAAATTTAATATTTTATTATTCAATATATTTACTTCTTCATTATGTGAACTTAATATTACGTTCTTTGAAAAATGACAATTGTTATTAATATGTTTATATATTTCATGACAAACATCATTTGTTTTCCATTTGTCTGGAATTTTAAATTCATCAATTTTTCCTTCTCCGATATCTAATGGAAATGATGCAAAATCATTATCTTGAGTACGGATATTGATTTTTAAATGGAAAATTTTAAACAAAGGCCAAAGATAAGATTTTTTTATACACTCTTCTACGATTGTATTTCTAAATCCATGTTTCACTACTGGTAAAATTTGTCTGAAATCTCCACCTAGTATAATCAATTTTCCTCCAAAGTTACAATCCGTAGAACATACATCTTTTAAAGTATTGTCTACTATTTCTAATGGTTTTTAGGTATCATTGAGGCTTCATGCCAAATAATGATATCTGATTACCTTAATCTTTTTTTATCAGAATCATGTTTTAGAAATGCATTTTCAATATTGTTTAAATCTAATGGTAATCTAAATGTACGATGACTTGTCATTCCTTTAGGTAATAAAATAGAAGCTATTCCTGTCCATGCCATTGATAAAAATTTTTTTTTTATAATAGTAAAATAGTAAATTAATATTTTATATAAAAATGTTTTCCCAGATCCACCTGGACCATCTATAAAATAAATTTTATGTTCACTATTTTTTATTTGCTCAAAAATAAATTTTTGGTCATCATTCAACTGAGCAAATGAGCTGTTAAATTTTTGTTTACAATAGTTAATTGTCATTTTTATCTATTTCTTCTATATCAATCTTGTTTGGTTCAGGTAAACCAACATCTTTACATGATACATCTTCAATACTTAAAATTTGATTTATGTGTGAAAGTGCTTTATCTTCTTTTTGTTCAATAAAATCTTCTGTGAAATATTTTTTGTATTTTTCCCAAATAATATTTCCTTGAATATTTTCACATATAAGAAAATTTGCAAAAAATTTTCGTAATTGTACTGGGAGCATTATTTGACAGGCTTCTTCAAATATGTTAAAAATTTGTGTTTCGTGTTCTATTAAACCCATGGCGATAGCTGCTTCTCTATATGTAACATAAACAATTTTTTCATATGTACGTAAATCTTGGAATGATGTTGCACCTTTTACTCTATTTAGTATCAATTTTAAGAAAAAACGTTCAGTATCTTTTGATGATACAACATTTAATTGTCCGATTGTTACATGTTTTTTATTTCTTGATCTTTTTATCCATTTTTTATTTTTAAATTTATAGTAATTCGGTATGTTTGCATATTTAATTTTTTTGGCAAAATCATCTATTTTATTTAATTTAAACCATGCTGTTAACGTTGTTTCTAAATTATTTAATGATTCTTCAATATTATTTTCATCAAAAATTATTTTCTGTTGATTTTCTGTATGAACAGATAGTCTTTCTACTGTGTGATTTCTACCACATAATGGAAATTTTTGTAATCGCCATGCTGCCTCCATTCGACTTATACGAGGGGTGTTCAAAAAGTAAGTTTCCCTGCTCCGGGAAAAAAGTAAAACACAATTTTTAGGTTAAAGTAACATATGTATTTATTGTTTGACTTATAAACTATTTTTCTACATAGTCCCCTTGGACTTGAATACATTTTTTATATCTGTTCTCAAGCTTTGACAAACCTTGTTTATAAAAATCCGTGCCCTGTTTTTTAAAGAATAATTTAACGATGTCTTTCACTTCATCATTTGAATTGAAGTGATGGCCACCCAAACTTTGCTTTAATTTAGGAAAAAGAAAAAAGTCAGTTGCTGCGAGATCTGGAGAGTAGGGTGGGTGATCAAAAATTTCCCATTTGAATTTTTCCAGTATGGTTTGTGTTTTTTTTGCTGAATGAGGCCGTGCATTGTCGTGAAAAAGCAACACTTTTCTCGATAATTTTCCAGGACGCTTTCGTTTAACGGCACTTTTAAGTTTATTTAGCACTTCACAGTAACGATCTGCATTTATCGTGGTACCGGATATGCACTAATTCAGTGTGAATTTCGTTGCCATTAAGCCCGTTTGCAGTTAAAAAGCGAATAACTGCACGCAACTCACAGGTGGACACGTTTTTCACAGGTAGCTCCATGGTTTCCGAGCCGGTACTGATGAAAAAAATTTTTTCGGCAGCTAAGACCGGTTCCGCTCTTATCGGTATATCCTAAACTAAAACTATGTTCGGTCCCAGCTCGCTAGATGGCGCTGGGGCAAAACGGCAGACTAGGGAAACTTACTTTTTGAACACCCCTCTTATATCTGTTACGTGACAGATAAAAATTTTGCTCTTTTATTTTATTTCGATAGATTATTTTCCTTTCCGTTTTCTTACTTGCCATAATGAATCGAGGAATGCGTTTCTTGTGAGCGTTTCCGACTACGTAAGTAGCGCATTCTTTCGAGCATATCATTTAAGAAATGTAACACCCTCGTCCGGTCGTGCTCGTGGGGGAGGTAGCCGAGCTGCTCGTACGATGCTGACCACGCAGCAACAGCTAGCGCTGCACGTGTTTGAAAAACCGCTTGATGCGGCCGTGACTTCACCGGGGGCAGCACCTACCAGGCGCAGGCCGGTTACCGACACTTCTGAGCACACGAGTGCGAGAGAGAAGGACGCGCAGGGGAAGCCATGCATTGGCGCTTAACTTCAGCCGCGCAGCAGTGCGAGTCGATTCGAAAAGCGAAGAGTACATACGGTATCCGATGCTCGCATAAGTGTGAAGCCAAATACTTTGTCTAAGTATAAATAATAATATAATACAAAGAAAAAATAATAAATACAGCGTATAGGACTAGAAGTGTTGAATTAATAATATAGATATAAGAATTTTGTGAAAGTGTGAAGTTATACAGAAGTAGACAGAAATATAAGCGAGAGAAATATACGAAATCCAAATCAACAAATCTCGAGAATATCGAGAATCAATATCAGGCACTAAGCAATTGCATTTTTGGAAATTCAGGGGAAGGACCTATAATCACACTAAAAAACGAAGGGATAACAAAAGGAGAAATTCAAAGGTATCATTTACTATATTATAGCACTATAAGAATCATAATTGTCTTAATATTATATATATATATATATATATATACATCATTATTAGGCGCATATTGTTACGGGTCGATAGGAGTAGACATATACGTGTAGGTATATCTTAACATATGAATATATATAGTTTCTATAAGTTCGAGCCAAAATAAATAATTTGTTACTGTTAAAATAATAGGTGAAAAAATATATATATATATTATACGTATGTGTGCGTGCATATTCATATCTTAAGATATACGTACATATACTCCTAATTTTTGCATTTTGCGTTACTATTAATGTAAAAATACATGCATGCTATTGTATAATTCAGCGGGATTAATAATTCTATAATCCGAAAATTGCATAAAATTCTAACAGTAGGTTTAGGGGGGAAAATTTTGGTTTTCCATTTTTCCTTAGCATTTGAGTATTAAGTTGGATTCGCAAGTCAAATTAATATTAACCCTTTTCTCTCCAGAGATCGAACCGGGGTTCGGGCCCCATTATAACTATTGTAAAACCAAGAGCATCGACCGAATCACTGCGCATCTTTGAGGGTCATCTCCCTTCCATTGAGTCTTGCCCTTATATTCACATCTTCTTCTTTCTTCCCCGTCCGGGTAAAGCGAGTGGCTGAACAGCAAGCACGAGTTATCGGTCTCTCCGTTTTGTACGGGTCTTCTGCGGAGCCGCTCTCTCTCTCTCTCTCTCTCTCTCTCTCTCTCTCTCTCTCTCTCCTATAGGAGTTGCGCCACTATAGCAGCGCGCAAGCAGTTATCGGCCTCTCCGCTTTGTGCGGATCTTCGCACGGCCCGCTCGCCACTACAGCAGCGCGCTGCAGCCGTCGTCGCCTCCAATTGGAAAAATGTATCAGTACGGGAGCGCGCTAACAGTTATCGGCTGCTCTGCTTTGTGCGGATCTTCACATGGCTCGCTCACCACTTAACTTCAGCGCGTGGCGAAGCCAGGCCCCTCCACGGAACACTGTCTTATAAGGCTCTCCCGCCTCAAGATTGTCTTAAAGCTCGCTTGTGCTTTCTTACGTCGGAATTGGAGACGAGCACGGGGGCTTGCGGCAAAATACCCAAGACATAGTAGACCCGCTCGTAGCCATGTACGAACGGCCCTTCCCTCACTGATCCTCATCATTACAATCCGAGCAACTCCGTCCATTTCCCATCGAACGCAGTCGACCCTCAATGGTGCGCGGTCGTAATCTTCTGCAATCACGAGCCAAGGTTGTGCCACAGGCAGCCGGTGATATCTTTTTTGGTTTTTCTTTGCCTTACTGACGCTCGTGAAGGGCTTAATTAACTATCTAGTGACTCTCAAGGGCACGAGTCGTACCCTGGCGCTGATTGAAATATCGTGATCACCCAACCTACCTAGTTTATCAGAATATGCGTAGAACTAGATACGCTTAGATTTGTATTGAATAAGACTATAGAAATAAATTATGCTTTGAATTTGAAGGTAGTATACTTGCTTTCTCCCCACCTCCCGTGTATAAAAAGATACCGAAATTAATAATCATAAGAGAGTAGATCTGCCGCACTCTTACTCGTATGAGAGTGTAAGAGTGACCAGGATAGCGGCCAGGTTCCTGCCAGGTAAGGGTGAATTGATACCCTTAGGGGATCAACCGAAATAATTAAAACATTAAACAATTCGCGTGACAATCTTTATCAGTTGTCACGTAACAATATCTTCCATCTATATATTTAGTTATTTCATCATAAACTTCTTCATTTCCTTCATTATTCGTTTGTATTTTACAATAAGCTCTATCTCCACCTTTATGAATATAATTGAATATATACTTAATACTTTGTACAATAGCACAGTATTCGATATTTATATGACACCTATATTTTAATAAAAGAAAGCTATTATAAGGGACCACCATAGAGTTATCTACTGGAATAGCTTTATTTATTTTTTTTTAAATGATATATATGATTAACTGAAGAATTTTTCTTCGTTTATATTCAGGATACTTATCTGGTTTGAGTACTCTATTATCTCTGAACAATTTTGGAAAATTTTTTTGGAAATATTTTTATTTTTTTGTGAACAACGAGATTTTTCTCCATGCGGTCCATGTAACATATGTTTGATTACTAATTTTTGCAATTCTAAATCTTCTGAAGATGGTATTTCGGCTGAAATATATTTATTAATATCTTCTGGGCTAAACAATTTATAGTCTGGATGTAACGTTACTATTATATGAGCATGTGGTAAACCTCTTTCTTGAAATTCAATTGAATATATATATAAGATATAACATTACCAAAAATATTATTTTTTTCAATATCATTAAGTAACATTTTAGATTTCGCATAAAATAAACGTACTGTAATATTTGGAATATCATTTACAGTTGTTCCATCTGGAAAGTTTTTTAAAATTGTTTTAAGTTCTTTCCATTTGGGATTACATGTCATCGTTATAAATAAATCTGGTTTTCCTGTATTTCTCATTATTGCCATTGCATCTTGATAATATTGTTGCATATATCTTGGACTTCCGATATATGATGATGGTAATATAAATAAGTTTCCAATTCTTTCTTTCTCAAAATTTTTGGAAATGTTTGATGCACTATATTTTACATGATCCAATAAACCTTGATAACATTCAATTCTTAACTCTTTTTGATGATTTCTAAAATAATTCATTCTATTACTTTCAATCATTATGTAAGCATGTATAAAAAATTGTTGTGTTAACCTTCCACTATATAATAGAGGGCTAAAATTATTAGCACCTAGTCTATACGATAATCTATATAAATAGTATTGAAGTGCAGTAAGATCTTCTTTACTAGATTTTTGTTTGCTAGTATCAATAACATTCTTATTATTATAAATATTTTCCACATTAACCTTTTGTTTTTTTTTAAACCCAATACTCCAATTTAAATCTCCAAACGGAAACATTATTGGAAAAACCATCGGATCCACGTGATGTGATAATTTGTTTATATAAGTATGAGTAACTTCATTTTCTGGTACTTCTTTTGGATATATACAAATGTCATAATTGTCTAGGATGCCTGAGTTTGATACTATAATAGCGCCGCATTCTGATGTTAATGGTTTATTATAGAGATGTTTAAGTTTATTATTTTTTCGAATGAAATATAATTTATAATTTGGAAGATTTTTTATATTGGATATATAATGTAAATGTTTATAATTTTTACTATATGGATTGCTATTCATTATTTTAGTTAAGATAATCATATGTTCATTACTTAATTTATCGTTATTTTTTAATCTTTTTTTAGTAGCAGCTTCATTATCGTATATATATAATTGACCACATGAGGCTTCTTCATTATTAGACGGTAATAAACCATTAGGTGTTGTATGACATATTTGTCCTTGAATTTTCAAATTGTATATTGCTTTTTCTTTGTTATGAACAACATTTGCATTGAATGTTGCGAAACAAAATAAATTGTTATAATATCAGATTAAATGCCTAAATATTTTATCATTTAACAATAAAAATTTTTATTTTTCGTCATATTTACTTAATGGTGGTAAACTAATCGTTCCTTTTGAACAACAGTTAAATTTTTTCACTTCTTCTTTCCAAAACATAGCACCGCAATATTGACATTTTAAATTCATTTCTTCAAATGTTGATGTAAGTATTAACTTTTTATCTTTTTGTGTATGATTAATTGCTTTTGTTATTTTTCTTTTTTTTATACAAATATTTTTTTTTTAAATATCATTAATTAATTTTCTTTTAAGATTGTATTTATGATTTTTATTTTTATTATTTTTTTTGGTAATATTATTGTTATCATAACATATAATATCATAATGTCCAGAATCATATCTTCCACTATATAATAAAAATAATTTCAAATCATTAGAATCATTTCCAAACAAATGGACAACTTCTGTGTTATTAAAACTTATTTTAACAAATACATTATAAATTTCAACGAAACTTTTGATTTCTATATGTGTTCCATATATTGTAGTTTTTGACATAAATTTACAATAATCAAAACTATTAAATATATTTTCATAATTATCATTGCCGAGTATAAAGAATTTATACTCTTCCCAATTAGTAACAACATTTTATACTATAGCATGTCTAACTTTCATATGATATCTTTGATCATTATATAGAAAATAGGAAAAACATCGGAATAAACAGTTTCCATCTCCAATAATTTTAACTAAATTTTCCATTGGTATATATGTATATGTATTATATGTTTATATACTTTTAAAAATTAAAATTTTTGAAATCTAATACTATCGAAATATTTATAAATTTAATAAACTATATACTTAAACTCGTCACCTTATTAAAAGAAAAATCCTCTATTTACTTTCAAAATATACTACAAAAAACACAATACAGAATAAACAAAACAAAAATTATTCCCCTATATTTAAAATTTTAATCTATAGTTTTAAATTTCTGAATAAAATTTTTACATTAATGAAAAGTTTAAATAAGTGAATTATTTTAAATCTTAATAAAAATTTATCACAAAAAGATTAAGAGTGTGGACACACTCCGAATGTAAAGTTTTTAAAAATCTTTTATTATTGAAATTATTTATAGCCAAAAAAAAATGTCCTCGATAACAAAAACTTTTTGTGTTTTGATAATGTCCATTTCTTCAGAACATTGAGATGCTATTATAAGGGTGGTTATATATGGCAATTGGCGAAGGATACCACTTCTAATTAATTATATCATGATTTATAACTTAAACAATTGAGGGGGGTGAGGGGGGCGCTGAGGGGGCGCTGAGAAGGGGCTAAGGGAGGCGAGGAAGCGCGATGGGTGAGCGATGGGGCGCGAAGGGGGGTGAGGGGGGCGAGCTTCTATCAATTTCTTTCAAAAAAACGTCGAAACAGTCACATTTTTACGTTATTTTGAGGGGGGGAGGGAGGTGAGGGGGCGCTGAGTCGTAAACATTTTCCTACAACTGTATAATATATATATACACACTAGGGGGCCTTCATCCCCTGCTCGCTCCACTCGCCAACCCCCATTATTAGAGATAAATATTAATAATAATGAATGAGGATATTCTTCTATTACATAATATCATGAACACTTATTTTTTCATTTAAAATTTCTGTAATGTTTTTTAAAAACATTATTCTTAACATTTATCAATTTTTAAAATACTAAGTATATTATATTTAACAAAATAATGCAGAATATATATGTAGTTCATTACGTCAGCTCTAATTTTATTTGTAACTTATTGATTATAAAATCCAGTAATATTTCAATTTTTGGCCGCCATTTTATATTTACAAAATCTGTGTTCAGATTTCTAATCAGCGAATCCGGAAACTCACTATATACAGTTTTTAACAAACTCGAGTAAAATTTCAATTATTGTCAGTCATCTTAGGTCCACCAGTTTGAATTAAAATTTTCAGCAAAATCCAATAATATTTCAGTATGTGTCCAACATCTTAGATCCGCTATTTTGAATTCTGAAGATCTGAGTTGAGATTCGTAATCTAGATATCCCCTACATAAAATTATTAGCAAAATCCAGTATTATTTAAATATTAGGCAGCCATTTTCAATTTTTAAAATCTGAGTTCAGATTCTTAATAATCGAATCCAGAAATGCCCTATATACAATTTTCAGCAAAATCCAGTAATATTTCAATATGTAACAGCCATTATCGATTGGCAATTTGGAATTCTGAAAATCTGACTTCAGATTCGTAATCATCCAATCTAGAAATCCCGTACATACAATTTTCAGCAAAATCCATCAATGTTTGAATATTTGTCCTCCATCTTCGATCCGCCATTTTGAATTCTGAAAATCTGAGTTCAGATTCGTAATCAGCGAATATATAAACTTCTATATACAATTTTTAGCAAAAGCCAGTATAATTTAAATATTTTGCCGCCATTTTGAATCTTTAAAATTTGAGTTCAGATCCGTCATAATCGAATCCAGAAATCCCGTATACGGAAAGAAGAATTCACAGCTGTAGCCTGTGACGCGCGAGAAAAAAATAGCGTGCCATATAGCATCGCCGGATGTCGTGACATATGCGTCTATGACTGTGACTGTAGTCATTTCGATGAACGGTGCTCGCGTGACACGGCTGTAGGCCGTGACTATCACTGAGTTGAAGCTTTAGCGCGCACGGTGGCAAGCGTAAGTGGCACGTCTGACGACTGCAGCAGTAATCCCGTATAGCGTTGCCTAGAGACCATCGTTGTCATGCCTGAATGTCGCGCCATCACACGGTGGCAGAGAAGGTACCCGCTTACTCTGTTATAACCCACGGCCTATAGCTCTGAATGCTTATTTCCGTGTATATACAATTTTCAGCAAAATTCAGTAATATTTCAGTACGTGGCAGAAATTTTCGTTCCGCCATTTTGAATTTTCAATATCTGAGTTCAGATTCGTAATCAGCTAATACGGAAACCCCATACATACAATTTTTTTGCAAAATCCAATATCATTTCAATAGTTTACTGCCATTTTGAATTTTTAAAATCTGAGTTCATATTCGTAATCAGCGAATCCAGAAATTCAGTATATTCAATATTTAGCAAAACAGAAAAGTTCAATTTTTGGTCGCCATCTTGGGTATGCCATTTTGAAGTTTCATAATCTGAATTCTGATTCATCATCATGCGAATCCAGAAATTTCCCATATGCAATTGTAAAATTCAGCAATATTTCAATATTTGGCAGCCATTTTGAATTGCCAAAATATGAGTTCAGATTCGTAATCAGCGAATCCAGATGGGTTCCCTACATACAATTTTCAGCGAAATCCAGTGATATTTGAATATTTGGCCTCCATCTTCGATGCTCCATTTTGAATTCTGAAAATCTGAGTTGGAATTCATAATCAGTGAATCAAAATACCCAACATACAATTTCCAGCAAAATCCAGTAATATTTCAATTTTTGGCAGTCATTTTGTATTTACAAAATCTGATTTCAGATTTCTAATCAGCGAATCCGGAAACCCATAATATACAATTTTTAGGAAATTCCGGTAAAATTTCAATTTTTGGCCGTCATCTTGGGTCTTCTATTTTGAATTTTCAAAATCTGAGTTCAGATTCATAATTAGCGGATCCAGATACGCCTATATACAATTTTCAGCAAAATCCAATAATATTTGAATATTTGGCCTCCATCTTCGATCAGCCATTTTGAATTCTGAAAATCTGAGTTCAGATTCATAATTAACTTAGTTCAGATCCGTCATAATCAAATTCAGAAATCCCGTATATACAATTTTCAGCAAAATCTAGTAATATTTCAATTTTTGGAAGCCATCTTGGGTCCTCTATTTTAAATTTTCAAAATATGAGTTACGATTACTAATTGCCGAATCCGGAAACCCACTGTAGATAATTTTTAGCAAACTCGAGTAAAATTTCAATTTTTGTTAGTCATCTTGGGTCCACCAGACTGAATTTTCAAAACATATGTTCAGATTCATAATCAGCGAAACCAAAAATCCGGTATATACAATTTTCAACAAAATCCAATAATATTTCAATATTTGGTCTTCGAATCCGCCATTTTGAATTCTGAAAATCTGAGTTCGATTCGTAAACAGCGTATCCAGAAATCCCTTTTATACAATTTTCAGCAAATCTAGTAGTATTTGAATATTTCGCCTCGATCTTCGATCAGCCATTTTGAATTCTGAAAATCTGAGTTGTGATTGGTAATCACCGAATCCACATACCCCTTATATACAATTTTCAGCAAATTCTAGCAGGTTTTGAATATTTTGCCTCCATCGTCGATCAGCCATTTTGAATTCTGAAAATCTGAGTTGTGATTCCTAATCAGCGAATCTCGATACCTCCTATATACAATTTTCAGCAACATATCTATAAGAGCTTAGTTGTAGTGGGGTAAGTGGAGGGGTATGTGGCGGGGTATGTGGTGGGGTAGGTGGAGGGGTAGGTGGAGGGGTAGGTGGAGGGGTAGATCGATGGGTAGGTGGAGGAGTAGGTTGAGGGGGTGGAGGGGTAGCTGGAGGGGTGGGGGGGGTGGAGGGGACAAACGCCCTTCAAAATAATGTAAAATTTGAAAGAATTTAACGGTAAAAAGTGGAGGGGTGGCGGAGGGGAGGTTGGGGGCGAAGGGGGTGGATGGGAGTGGAGTGGCTTGGAGGGGGTGGAGGGGGAACCCATTTTTGCCCTTACAACTGTATAATATAGGAAGATATATTTTCCTATATTGTATATTTGTAAGAAAATGTTTACGGCTCAGCCCCCCCCCCTCGTGCCTCCTCGCCCCCTCCTCAGTGCCCCAGCAAAATAACGTAAAAATGTGACTGGTTATACGTTTTCTTGAAAGAAATTGTTAGAGCCCCCCCCCCCCCCACCGTGCCCCATCGCCCTCTCCTTGCGCCCCCACCCCCGTCCCTCCTCAGCGCCACCCTCAGCGCCCCCTCACCCCCCCCTCAATTGTTTCAGTTATAAATCATGATATAATTAATTAGATGAATTGTCGAGTATCGCAAGTTCTATGTAATAATATTGATATTTATTTATTTGTATATTTATTTATTTTTTTAAATTGATTTAACTATAAAGATTGGTTGAAGAGACGAACAGTTTTCCACGTCTCCCTGGAGGTACTGTTCATTGACGCGTTGGATTGTTATTTTAAGTGGTATCTTTCGCCAATAGCCATATATAACCACTTTCATAATAGTATCTCATTGTTCTGAAGAAATTGACACTATCAAAGGACAAAAAGTTCTTGTTATCGGGGACATTTTAGAATAACAAAATAATGTATTATATTTACACGTGCAAAATTATAATAATATCAAAGTTGTGGATACTTCTATAACTCCTTTGGATAAACTTTAAGAAGGATATAAATCTATAATCAGTAGCACTGAATATTTATATTATTAAAAATTTTATCATTGTTCTGAAGAAATGGACATTATCAAAGGACAAAAAGTTTTTGTTATCGGGGACATTTTAGCAGAAATGGAAGATATATCGGACATGTAATAAGGAATGTTTAAAGCTTCTAACAATTTCTTTCAAAAAAACGTATAACCAGTCACATTTTTACGTTATTTTGAGGAGGGGTGAGGGGAGCGCTGAGGGGGGCACTGAGGAGGGGGGTGAATGGATGCGAGGGGGTGAGGGGGCGCTGAGTCGTAAACATTTTCGAGATTTTTAAAAAATTCTTATCTTTAGCGTTTGTTTAAAATTTTCCATTTAAAAATAAACATTCATACTCAAGATAATGCTTTTGCATCATTATTAGATATTGGAGAAGGAAAAATTGATCACTTTAGAATTCCAGATAAATGGAAAACAAATGATGTTTGTCATGAAATATATTAAAATATTAATAAAAATTATCATTTTTCAAAAAATGTAATATTCCATATAATTTTGTTCATATTCTAAATAGTCTAAAACTAATAATTTATTATGTATTTATTATTATTATTGAATAACGAATAAATATATTGTTGTTTTTTATAATTTACTTTCGTTCTGTGTAGTCGACGTATTCTAAAAAGATAAATATTTGAAAATTAATTATCTAAAATTTCTTTCCAAACGATATTTATAATTTCTTCTTTATTTTCTGAATTATTTTCAATAAAAATTTTATCTGGGTTTTTACATCTTGATAATGCTACATATAATTGACCATGAGAAAATAATGGTCTTCTAATATATATTCCAACACTATCAAAACTTTGACCTTGTGATTTATTAATAGTCATAGTAAACGGTAATATTAAAGGAAATTATTTTCTATATAAAATAAATGGTAATGATGAAGAATTGCCAGTGTTTAATGTAATTCGAGTAAAAAAACTATGTTTCCAGAGTTTTCACCTGACATTATTTCTGCTTCTATGTTGTATTTAAATAATTTAGTAATTTTTAATCGTGTTTCATTACATAATCCATCGTTAATACTTAAATTTCTTTTTAACATTACAATAGTATTTATTTTAAGTTTTAATTTATGTGGTGGTAGTCCTTCACGTATATTGTTTAAAGTTTCAATCGGGTAATTAATATGGATGTTATCATCAGATAAATCTACATCTTTATGAGTAGCATAATCTAAACTATAATACGTATATTCTTCAGTATTTAATAGTTTTAAAATTTTATTATTTAAAATATTTGCATTATGTGATGTTAATATAACTCTATTTATTGATATACTACAATTTATATTTTCATATATTTTAAAACAAACATCGTTTGCTTTAAAACTATCAGGTATAACAAATGAATTAAATTTACCTTCTCCAATATCTAATAAAAATGAAGCAAAAATGATATCTTTTGAACGGATATTTGTTTTCAAATACATTATATTAAATAATGACCAAAGATTTGAATATTTTATTGTTTCTTGAATTATTGTGCTTCTACAACCATTTTTAACAACAGGGAGAATTTTTCTAAAATCACCTCCTAAAATTAATAATTTTCCTTCGAATGGTAGATTATTATTACAAATATCTCGTAAAGTTTTATCAACAATTTCTAAAGCTTTACGTGGAATCATTGACGCTTCATCCCAAATAATCGCAAAAACTTCACGAAATTTTTTTTATCTGATTCAAATTTTAAAAATGCACTTTCAATATTGTTTAAATCTAAAGGTAATCTAAAAGTTTTATGACTGGTCATACCTTTTGGTAATAGTATAGATGCTATACCCGTCCAAGCCATTGATATAATTTTTTGTTCTATTGACAAAAAATAATAAATTAAAGTTTTATATAAAAACGTTTTACCTGAACCTCCAGGACCATCAATAAAGTTAATTTTATGTTCATTATTTAATATTTGTGTAAAAATTGTTTTTTGATCTGTGTTTAATTGACTATAGTAATTATTAAACATTTGTTTACAGAATAAAATATTTTCTTTATTATTTTCATTATTTGTATCGAAAATTTCATCAGGTTCAGGTAATCCAAAATCTTTACAAGACATTTCTTCAACTTTTAAAATTTCGTTTATATGATGAAGAGCTCGGTTATTTTTATTATTGTCAAAATCTTCTGTAAAATATTTATTAAATTTTGTCAATCTGTAAATCATCTTCGATTAGACCCATTTGTATTGCTGTTTCTTTGTAAGTATTATATGTTTTATTTTCAAATGTACGTAATTCTTCAAAAGATGTTGCGCCTTTAACACGATTTAAAATTAATTTTAAATGTAAGCTTTCAATATCTCTTGGAAATACTACATTTAAACGTCCTATAGCAACATTTTTTAGTTCTCGTTGACGTTTTATCCAAGTTTTATTCTTAAAAATATAATATTTTGGTATATTAATGTTTTTAATATTTTTTGCATTTTTATCTTTTTTATTTAATTCAAACCACGAAGCTAATGTAGTTTTCCAGTTATTTAAAGCTTTTTCCTCTTTATTTTCTTCGAAAATTATATTTTGTTTATTTTCGGTGTGAATTGCTAAACGTATTACGGTGTGACTTCTACCACATAAAGGAAATTCTTGTAATCTCCATGCTGCTTCCATGGGACTCAAATATCTACCATCTTATTATGTTTGAGATCGTCAACTTCTTCGTAAGCTTCACATATCTGTGGTTGCATCCTTTTTATGACCCCGAAAACCTCTGAGTAACAATTATCATCGACATTCTTAAAGATTTAAATCTTGGATACAATTCATTATGGATTAGGCCTATTGGGGATACCACTTAAAAATAAAACGCATCTTTCTATTTACCTCCAAGGTGATGTGGAAAAAATAGAATAAAATATATCTTAATATATAATTAATGTAATTTTCTTAATAATTTACTCTTTTATTTCAGAAATTAAGAATTCAAAACTACTCTTAAGCGTTACATCTATAAATATTACCCTATTAATAAAACATATGAAAAATATAAATTATTAA
Source organism: Torymus aiolomorphi (assembly GCA_036365515.1). Classification (NCBI taxonomy): domain Eukaryota; kingdom Metazoa; phylum Arthropoda; class Insecta; order Hymenoptera; family Torymidae; genus Torymus; species Torymus aiolomorphi. Next base: position 208,414,184 of record CM070874.1, read on the forward strand.
TTTTATATAATATATGGAATATACATAAATATATTTTTATATATAATTAATGTAATTTTCTCAATAATTTACTCTTTTATTTCAGAAATTAAGAATTCAAAATTACTCTTAAACGTTACATCTTTATATACTAGCTTATTAATAAAACATATGAAAAATACATGAAAAAAATAAACTTTTAAGTGAACATTTAAATGAGGGGGTCTGAGGGGGTTTGAGGGGGGTGCTAGGGGCTGGGGGCGAGGGGGCGGCAGGGGGGCGAGGTGGGATCTGCCATACTCAAAATAACGTAGAAAAAATCACAATTTTACGTTATTTTGAGGGGGGCTGTGGGGTGCGAGGAGGGGCGAGGGGGTCTGCTTGACACAAATAACGCTTACGACTATATAATATAGAGAGATATATAGTCTTTATTGAGGTGGCAAAACTTCTGTCGGCACGTCCGACTTACATCCCAGTTGAATAGCGAGTAGAGTAGGAAACATTCTAAGTGCGCTACACTGCTCTCGCGTCTCACGCAACTCTCATACAGACATACTAGAGAGTGGGGAGACACTCATGTGTGTGTTTCGTCCGCCGTCGCTCGGCAGACGTGCACACCATTGTACCTATCCTCGCGTATAGTGCGCCGCATGTTGAAGCATTCACATATTCTAACACGCCTCCTTGAATTTTCAACATTATAATTAAATTTCTATAAAATGGCTAAATTGATCTCCACGAGCAAATTCTCTTACAGTTAGTCGTAATACCGTTCCCAAATCGAAATAGTGTGCTACATTTTTATAGCCCGCACTATTTGATAGAAAATTTTAGCACACGGCGACACTGGTAAGCGAAGTATAGAAAATACTTTAATAAAAATTACAAATTTACAAAATACAGGGAACTGAAATTTCAGTTATCAAATAGAAATCAAATAGTGCGGGCTATAAAAATGTAGCACACTATTTCGATTTGGGAAAGGTATTACGACTAACTGTAAGAGAATTTGCTCGTGGAGATCAATTTAGCCATTTTATAGAACTATATTATTACGAGCGTATAAAATTTATTAAGAAACTTAAACGGCATTGGATCACAAACATGCCTAAATTTTATTTATATCTGTATCTTTGTTACTTTATCCACCAGGTGGCTGCCACTTCTTGGCTTCCACAAATAAAATCACTTTCCAACTTCCTTAAATAAATCCAAGTAACATTTATTTTCGGCGTCGAAGATAAGTCTACCGGGATCTTCCTGATGAGTCCACCCGGTACGACTAAGGACGAAACGCATTTCAGTTCCCTGTATTTTGTAAATTTGTAATTTTTATTAAAGTATTTTCTATACTTCTCTTACCAGTGTCGCCGTGTGCTAAAATTTTCTATCAAATAGTGCGGGCTATAAAAATGTAGCACACTATTTCGATTTGGGAAAGGTATTACTACTAACTGTAAGAGAATTTGCTCGTGGAGATCAATTTAGCCATTTTATAGAACTATATTATTACGAGCGTATAAAATTTATTAAGAAAATTATAATTAAATGTTCATTCTTTCATTCAGTCATACAGTAATTTTGAAGTATCACATCGTTAATAGATTTCTTTTATTTCAAATCACTCTCAACGCTTTCCTATTTTACAAAAACTTCGTCTTATCTTAACTATTTATTAACATATCTACTAGATTGAATTCTGAGTCTATTTTTACAACGTCAATTATTCCATTTTCGTAGTTTTCATTAACGTAGTGATACTGCACTTCAATGTGCTTTGAATTTTTTGTAAAATTACCAAATTTTGCGATTGCAATTGCGCCTGAGTTACCTTCATACATTTTAATTGGTTTATCAAATTTTACGTTAAATGATTCGCATAATAAATTTTTAATGAACAAGATTTCTGTCACTGCTGCGGGCATAGCAGCATATTCTACAAAAGTAGAACATTTTGTTACTGTACTTTGTTTGTGCGTTTTCCAAAAAATTAAATTTCCATATGATCTAATTACAAAACCTGTTGTAGATTTTCTTTCTACATTATCTCCTGCATAGTCAGAATCTATCATACAATCTAATACTTCGCTTTAACATTACTATAGTACGTTAGCTTTAAATCTTTAGTCTTAAATAAGTATATCAAAATTCTCAATGCATATTTAAAGTGTCTTTGGTCAGAACAGCTTTGGTAACAACTTAAGGGGATGCCTTAGTGGAAAGAAACCACTGATAGAGGTTAGGCCTACCTGTTTTACCGACCGATATATAAGATAAAAAAAAAGAATTGGCATTTGACGCCTCTTCCGTTACTAGTCGTCACTACTAAAAGTAGTACGGAAATTGACTCATAGGTGGCGCAAAACTCATGAAAATATGACGAGACATTAATTCAGCCTAATAATTACTAATTAGTAATTTTATTACCTCCTCACTACCTCCAGGAGGTGGAAGACCACGAACTCCGCGTAGCGATTTCGGTATGCGGAGTCCTCTGTCACGCCGCGAGGACTCGCAGCTCCGATTACCGCGCCATACCATTCCCCGAGACCCTCCGCTCAGCCCTCTGCATACCCTGAGGAGGAAAACACACCCAGTCCTGCATGCACGGGCCACCTAGCACAGAGCCCGACACCAACGATACTGGGTTTGTTAATATTACGGGTCAAGGAGCCCAGTCGATCTTCTACATGTTCTAATCAAGGCCACGAAGGCCCAATGAAGCCAGCAGGAAGAATGAGCGGAGCCGAGCAAACACGCGATATCATAAATATAATTTTTTATTGCGATCGATACGGAAATCGATTCCTGCAGTACCTGCAGTATTTCATAAAATCATGCAAAATTATAATTACAGGATTTGATTGTAGATTTTTTAAATTATTTACATATAGAGTAACATGCACATTTAGGTATACAAAATTTTTATTGCAAATCAATAAAAAAATGATCTATTGCTGAATTGGCTGCGGAGTAAATAATACCATACCAAATTTAAATAATTATTAATTGTTAAACAAATTATCAATTACTGTTCTATTGAATAACATATGCAATATAATACATGCGAAACGATCTTTCATAATAAATTAATAAAGAACTTATCAATTACTTCAGTATTTTACAATGACATGCAATATCATAAATATAATATTTCATTCCGATCGATACGGAACTCGATAACTGCAGTATTAAATAAAACCATGCAAAATTATAATAACAGTATTTGATTGCAGATTTAAAAAAAAAATTTATATATAAAATAACATTCACATTTAGGTGTACATAATTTTTATTGCAATCAATAAAGAAAAGATCTATTGCTGAATTGACTGCGAATTAAATAATATTATACAAAATTCTGGTCAAAATTCCTGCAGTTTTAAATTAAACCGTGAAAAATTATAAGTACCGCTTTTCATTGCAGATTTAAAAGAATATTTACATATACAATAATATGCACATTTAGTTACAAATTTTTTTCTTTCTTGCAAAACAATAAAGGAATGATATATTACTGAATATTGCTGCGGAATAAATTATATTACACAAAATTATGATAATCAGTAATTAATAAAAAAATCATCAACTACTGCTGCATTGAATAAAATCATGCAATATTATAATAAATGCTAAACTATCTTTGATAATAAATTAATGAAGAAATCATGAATTACTGCAGTAGTTTACGATACATGCAATATCATAAACATAATATTTGATTACATATCGATACAGAAATTGATTTCTACAGTATTAAATTTTATAAAATGCAAAATTATTAGTACAGCATTTGACTGCAGATTACTTACTTATATTTTCTCTACCCCTACATAGCTATACTTTTTATAAAATAGTATGCTAACTCTGCAATTGTGGAAGATCTTGTAGAGCAACTATAAACTGTTTCCCGTAGGAGGCTTAGCTGTCACAGCCTCTGAAAGGTCCTCTTGGTGCCTCTCTGTACCATGCTTGTGGTACTTCTCTCTCACATTATGATTATAAATCATCTGAAATCTATTTGGAACAACTAGTTGAGAATGAAATCACTCACTGTCATTGGATAATGTATGTTATTTCGAATAAACCCTAGGAAAGATAAGGGATACACTCACAGCATTCAGTCAAACACATATGGAAATGGAGTCCCTTGAGCATTACACTATCACTCTGTATGGCACGTCACCTTGAAGAAAACACTAGCTCAAAGAATAGTAGAAATATGAAAACGTTCAAATATAACCAGCTGAAAGAGATTGCAGTAATTTGGAGTATAGAGATAGACAAGATCTGGTGGCTTGTCCTTACAGTGTTCAGGCAGCATCTATGGCAGTGTAAATTAGCAGCTTACTTTTATGTGTGCATAGCAACCCGATTTCATAGCTTCAAAACAATAAGGTTAAACGCAAGCAAAAAAATGTGTGTAAGGTAAATATACTGATCTCACCTATAGCCGTATATGAGAACATAACATCGCAGCGTGTACCCTCACTAAGTGGCAGCATCGCAGATAAGTATAGCATCGCCGTTAAAGGTGACTGTGGACACCAGCAGGCAGCTTCCTCCAGCAGCAGAACAACACCAACACTATGGAAGCCGGTGTAACTTCGACGTCGTACATCGAAGCGTGTGCGCTAGAGAGCGTCGGTCGATACGGCGTCGATAGACAGCGCACACGTGCAGATGAGAGAGAGAGAGAGAGAGAGAGAGAGAGAGAGAGAGAGAGAGAGAGAGAGAGAGAGAGAGAGAGAGAAAACAAGCGTGCACGTCCGTCAAACGAGCGGACGAGCTGCAGCGCATGCGCGTACACGCACACGGGCAAGGCCATCAGCGGTGCTCACTGAGTTTCATGTCGCTGATATGTTTTCGCTTAGCCGTAAACAGGGTGCTTAGTATACAGTCGGGGCCATTTACGTATGAGGGCCATTCTCATTGTATTTTTTTAAGCGAAATAGATCGGTCTCAACTCAGAGTTTGGGGGCACAAATAAGGTATAATTCTTATCGGCCAGTCTACGGGAGTCGCTCCTCGCTCAGATCGCGTAGACTAGCTGCGCTCTAACGAAATAATGCGGCGCCCGATGACAGTTGCGTGTCACGCATAATTTTGGGGTTTCCCGTAAACGGGGAGCCTGTCATGCCCATTTATTATTAGTTTTTTACCTCTTTTCTCAAGCGAAATAGGTCGGTATTAGTTCAGAGCTTCACGACACGAATAATGTATAATTCTGACCGGCCACTATACTGGAGTCGCTCTCCGCTCACATTTTTATTGCAGATCAATAAAGAAATGATCTATTGTCGAATTGGCTGCGGATTAAATAATATCATACAAAAATTATGATAATTATTAATTACTAAAGATATAATCAATTACTGTTATATTGAATAAAATCATGCAATAACATAACACATAAATTAATTAAGAAATTATTAATTACTGCAGTATTTTACGATAACATGCAATATCATAAACATCATATTTGCTTGCGATCGATACAGAAATCGATTCCTACAATATTAAATAAACCCATGCAAAATTATAATTAAAGGATTTGATTGCAGATTATAAAAAATTTTGACATATAAAATAACATGCACTTTAGTTACAAAAAAATGTGTATTGCAAATCAATAAAGAAATAATCTATTGCCGAATTGCCTTTGGATTACATAATATACAAAATTACGATAATTATTATTTGATAAAGAAATTATCAATTACTGTTGTATTGAATAAAATTATGCAATATTACACATGCCGAACGATCTTTAATTGTAAATTAAAAAAATTGTCATTTACTGCAGTATTTTACGATAACATGCAACATAACAAACATAATATTTGATCACACATCGATATGGAAATGGATTTCTGCAGTATTAAATAAAACCATGCAAAATTATAATTACAGGATTTGATTGTAAATTTAAAAAAATTTTTTACATAAAATAATATGCACTTTAGTAACAACAAAATTTGTATTGCGAATTAATAAAGAAATGATCTGTTACTGAATTGGCTGCGAATTAAATTATATCATACAAAATTACGATAATTATTAATTAATAGAGAAATCATCAATTACGGTTGTATGGAATAAAATCATCCACTAATATAACACATGCAAAATGATCTTTGATAATAAATTAATAAAGAAATTACCAATTACTGCAATATCTTATGATAACAAGCAATATCATTCACATTATATTTTACTCCAGATCGATATGGCAGATCGATATGGCAGATCGACATAGCCAGTACGTACCATTCTCCGCCAAGAACGACGTTTTCGCGCTCGTAGCCGAATCTATATAGGCACCTATGTTTCTAAGGTACGGTGATGGCAACACAGCGAGATACGATCCGTAATAAGTAAGCAGCATTGAGAGAGAGAGAGAGAGAGAGAGATGAGAGAGAGAGAGAGAGAGAGAGAGAGAGAGAGAGAGAGAGAGAGAGAGAGAGAGAGAGAGAGAGAGAGAGAGAGAGAGAGAGAGAGAGAGAGAGAGAGAGAGAGAGAGAGAGAGAGAGAGAGAGAGAGAGAGAGAGAGAGAGAGAGAGAGAGAGAGAGAGAGAGAGAGAGAGAGAGAGAGAGAGAGAGCAACAGGGACCCCGGCGCCGCGCGAGTCAAAGCCTCGACATGTTGCTCGCCAGTTTCGGCCAGCAGGCGAGATAGATGCGGAGCAGCGGGGCAAGAGCGAGTGACAGCACTCACCGCAAGGACGACGCTCCGGTTCTGCCGCCCAGGAAACGAGAAAGCCGAAGGCCGGAGGTTAGCGTCGTCATCGGCGCGTACAGTGCGACGACAACGGGCAGTGGACGCAGTAGCTAGCAGAAGGTCGGCCATCCCCGATGCCGTGCAGCAGCAGGTGCAGCCAACGGCACAGTCGGCGCATTAGGCGCAATTTAAATGCTAATAATAAAAGTTTATAATAATAAATCAAAGTAGCAACCTGACTTTTCAGTCTGAAATTAGCTGATAATTACCTCACGCTTCAGCATGATTTTCACATTATTCTTATCGATTTTCAGGTTATAATAAGCTAAGCTTTTTCTTTATGGAAGGTAATCAGTCGAATCCGTGGTAGGAACGCGAGTTACGCTTAACTGTACCGTCGCCGTCACTTCCCCGTCTTATTGCTTCTCCCTCGGCGTTCTCCTTGGAAAATTATAGCTGCGCCGGCGGCTCTCAACGAGAGTGCAATCCTATGAATGTCTGGTCATCTGCAGGAGCTCTTCGCCTAAGGTAGAACAAAATATATAAATAACTTGTCAATCATTACGAATGAGGAGAGCAATATCGAACTGCAAGGATCAGGGGAACAGACAGGTGGAAATTTTGGGATTATGTTTGATTTTAATATTGAATAAAATCTCAATCTAAAGCGAAGTACTTACTCCAGTTTTTTGTATCATTTGTTCTTGTCTATTCGTTATCTTCCAGTCGTTCCATGTATAACAAGCTGCACCTTCCTTCTCTACGTTTTTGGAGTTTAGATCGAAGTACATCAAACACCTCCTTCAAATCACGTTGTGTGAAAGTAGAACATTTCATGTAATAAACAAATCGAATTTCAAATACTATGCATTGAAATAATTATTATAAATAGAAGAATAATTAATCTTTTAATTATTAATCAAATAATAGTTTTAAGTATATATACCGGACCTATGTACAGATAGCTATGTCTACCTCTATAGGATGTTTGCTGATTCAGACATGTAACTGTGGTCTGCAGTCAGCAATAACATTGTACTACACCATGCACTACTCTGGTTAAATAAATAAATAAAATACTTCATTCATTTTCGTGATCTAATTCACGCGTTATGGCACTGAGTACCTGTTCAGTCAATGCAATTAGTGTTTCGTGATCATCTTGCAAGTCAATTTTCGTCCACATAAGTATCATTAATGCATCAGAACAGTGATGTTTTATTTCTGGATACCACTTGCTGCAAATATTTTGAAATGAAGATGGGCTTGCCACACAGAAACAGATAAGAAACACATCTGTCTATGGATATGATAGTGATTAGGGCCTTATAGAATTTTCTTGACCTGCTGTATCCCATAAACCTAGAGTTAAGGAGATGCCATCAACAACCATTACTGTCGAGTAGTTATCAAATCTAGAAATAGATATATCAGATATAATATATATTATTCTTATAATTCTAGTCTTTTGAAACTTAAATATATCATCAATTAAAATCAAAATCCAAAAAAATTGTTAAACTATGAAGAGGCTAAAAATTATTTGCAAGTAAACGAGGTAGCTGCAATAAGTGCTATCATCCGGATAACACCTATACACGGAGAAAAGTCCCCCCAGCTCTCTGCGCCGTGGTAACAGTAACGCCCGCTGCCCGTGCTGCCCTCCACAGCGCGATAGTAAGTATGTCAGCGCATAAAAAGATGGTGCGCGTCAGGGGCATAATTCTAGATATGTCTCGGCGTCAAATCCGAGTACCACTTTGTCTCGGCAGCGTGAAGTGAGACAAACACGTTCTCGGGCGAGAACGACTTTGTCTCGGGGCCCTTATTCTATAAGCGTGTCACTTGTGAGATAGACGATATTCTCTTTAAAGAAGCTCTCTGATTGGTTTAGACCGCTTGTCTCACGCGTGCCACTCGGTGAGGCAGTTATGGAATAAGCCCCCCGAGACAAAGTCGTTCTCGCCCGAGAACGTGTTTGTCTCACTTCGCGTTGCCGAGACAAAGTGGTCGTCGGATTTGTCTTTTTTATGCGCTGACACACTATCGCGCCGTGGAGGGCAGCACGGGCGTTACTACTAGCACGGTGGTAGAACTGTGGGGATTTTTCTCCGTATATTCTGACGGACCCGTCTACCGAAAACTAATTTTGATCATTTTATTATCAGCCATTTTTCTTATAACTTTATTTTATGATATCTCATGTGAAAATCATACTATTCCTCACATAAAAATCAGACAATATCTCACGCAAAACTAATGCGATTTCTCACTTGAAAAATCTAAACGTTTTAAACGTTTTTTAGGGTCAAAAAACGTTAAAATTTTGCCTGTGTTAGAAAAAAGTTATTTAATAATGGACTTCATATTTATCAATAAGTTCCATTTGTAAGATGTGCTTGAAATTTCGAACGTTCAGAGTGAACGGAAGATTTTTGCCATTTTCAGATTTAGCTAAATTTGGCTACTGAATACATTTAAAAAGTGATAATAACTATCTTCACTTCTCACTCTTAGTCACCACTTAAACTACCCTCCGACGAATTCTAACCAAAATTAGAAACTTTAAATTAACATTTCGTTCATTATGAACGTTCGGAATTTCAAACACATTTTGTAAGTCGAAACTTAAAAGTTCACCTGATTCACATTACTTCTAATTGTCACAAAACTTTAGCACTGACACACTAGCAGTAGAAATAAAATCTATATGGATGAACACTGAGATGATCTGAAAATTTTATGAACATGAACAGCAAATCAGCTCCAGTAGCACTAAAATCAATGCCTAGAGCAGCATTTGAAAAAAGAGAAGCACTCAAGCAGGGGCAGCGACAACAAGCAGCACCAGCAGTCTTTTAGTCGGGTATGTACAGCCAGTTTACATGTACAGTATTTTTATGAAAGATCATCAGCAGCGACATCGGCTGGGCTCGAACTCCGCTGGTACACCATTGAGAGGTGTACATCTGAAAAACATTATGGAATCAATGAGCTCAATATAATCTTATTTTTCCACTGACTTGAATTGTTTCTCTGGCTACAATTTTTCCGGCTATCTGACTATAAGTAATAACTAGTGCCCTGACTTATATAAAAATAATATTTATTTAGAAAGAAATACTACATTGAAAAATACTTTTTTAGCATACCGTGGCTCAAAAATGAATGTGGTGTTTTCATCCCAGATGTGGTCAAAAATAGTATGCACCACAGGATAAAAATTTACCAGCCTACACCTCGTGTTTGCTACCCTCGCCTTCATTTTTGAGTGTCCATTTATACGAGTTGTGGACTGTTCAAGTTTTTTCCTCCCTAGATGCGTAATATTATACTATGTATAATATTATACTGAGGCAAAGTAATGTACTCTGGCTAATATTAATTAGTAGGAGAACTAACCCATAATATCAAGTATAACTTACCTACCTGGAGCAATACAAATATCGCACAAATATAGTATACTTGCCAAAACATAGTTTCTGTACAGTGGCCAGAGATATTCGACGGGCAGTTGAGAGATTGAGCAGCAACACCTCCACAATCATTACTTGAGCACCACCATACAGGGTACAGCAACAGTAGTCACAGCCATGTCCAGGAGTAGGCATAAAGACCACTCGGGCCAAGGTTATCAGTTGGAGCAGCATCAGCAGTAGTGGCAGGCATCTTAGCAGGAACAAAAGAATATGAGAGTCAATCATAATATTTACTTTGAGGTGACATTGTTATTTGATCATTGTATTGATTCATTAAATATTGTCTAGTGCCTTGGATAACGCTGCTATATGGATATGTCGTTGGAGCTTTGCCCCTCTACTACCTCTACGTACCTTGATCATTGCCACTCGCTTTGTTCGACAAGCTGTACCATTTGTTCTGTCTCTTGTTTCCTTGCTACCACTACTGTTGCTTCTTTGCAGCTAGCAGGCTTGATTCCTCGTGGTTTTCAGAGCGATTATGCTTCCTACTACTGCTATATTGCTGACTGTTGCTGCTGTTATACGACATGAGTGCAATATGGAACTTGCTCTTGACGGAAGCCTGTTCTGCCTCAATTTTAGTAGCAGACTGGGTGCAGACACTATTGTCTTGAGGCGATCCTTAGAGATCTTGATCTTGAGGTTGCTGCCTATCAATGAGGAGGCTGAGGTCCTGAGTGACTCCGAGCTAAGATTGATCTTGGCTTTAGCTTAATACATTTTGTTTTCACCACCAAGTGCAGATCAACTGTTGCTCTTATCTTTGTGTTTGCACTTCTATTTATATAGAGTAGTGCACTGTGATGTCCTTCGCTGTCTTAAGAGGCAAGAAGGTGTCTTGCTTCTTTGTCTGTTCCTGTTAGGCTCTCAAGAATGGCTTCTACTGCTTCTACCTGATGGCCTCTGGTGCATCATCTGTGAATACGGTTTTACGTCCTGTCGCGAGTGATGGTGATTTGATTAACTTGACTGCTAGGTTATGTTGCTGCTGCTGCTGCTGTCAGAAGGTTGCTAGTACGGTGATGCATATGAGGCTGTACGTATAAATCGGCGCCGCTGAAGAGGAAGTTTGGTACCTTTCTCTCACTCACTATTCACTTTTCCCACGCTTTTTCTTCTGGTCGCGATACTCCATAATCAACGCACTTCGGCCCGGTCTTGTGCCAGTCCGGCGGGCTCGCAGCCATGGAATGGTAACGTTTCTCGGTAACACTATCTTAGTTCGAAGCTTCACCGATACTCTGGGACTGCTCATAAGAGACGACAAGCCGAACCCCCGCCAAGCTCACCGTCATCGCTTTGGGTGCCGGTGTCCTTGCTGCATCCACGACCGAACACGCGCGCGCGTACACGCTCCCGTGGCGGTAGGGCGTTGCGCATACAGAGTCGGATAACTTACCTATACTTGCCATGTACTTGCCATGAACTTGCCAGTGCCCAGGCCCCAGTGGTGACTCCGTGGCAACCGGCCGCGGCCGTGATTCAGAGACAGCAGACAGCTGTTGACGCTGTCAGCCGTGCGGGCGCTGTGGCAGGACGAAATCGCGGGACACGAAAAAACGTTTCTGCGCATGCGCAGTATTTTGGGTGGAATGAGACTAACTATGCCATCGCTGGACACCCGGCCTATGTGCTGTTGTAAGTAGGTCACAGTCGTACATACAGATTACAGGTATAAGTAGATAAAATTATTCGTGCCACAGGGAAACTTCACACCGACGTATATATGGCGGCGATGGCGAGCTTGATGGCGTCGAACTCGTATAGGCGTTTTTCTTTCGGACAGATAGGGAATACCATCAATTCAGGACGTTGACCATTTGGCATCACACGTCGCAGCAGCGCAGCAGGAGCAGCCAAACAGACAAGCGTGTCTCTTGAGTCAATTGTAGCGTGCTCCAAAACCTCCCGGCTGTCCAGCTCATAAGATTGTTTTTGTATTGACAGGTGGTTCGAGGTGTATTGCTTGCTGGTGTTGCTATACATCTGATGAAACGTAACTGCATTTTGGGAGGTTGAATCTCTGCAGGGAGTACAGGGAGTGCTCTCAGTACGCCTGCAGTGGCAGTTGTCAAATGCATTTTGCTGTGTCTTCAGAACTTCAGAGTGTTCATGTGTCTTAGTGTCGATGATCAGTGCTTCAGTCTTCTATTTTGTGGCAGAGACAAAATGTGTTTTGAGAGATGAAGGCCTTTAGGCTATATTAAAGTGTCTTCTTTTTTGTCTTCTGCTCATCATGTCATTTCAGTAACCTGTAACCTCCCACTTATTTCTTTCTCATTCAATATTTTATTTGCTTCATTCATTTCTTATTTCATTCCTTTCTTTTTAAATTTTCAGTCACAAGCTGTCCAACTAACTTAAAACGAGTAAATACATCAAACAAAGTATTCAACGCGAAAGAAATAAGGGAGAGGTTACTGAGACAGAATGGTGAGCCCAAGACAAAAAAGTTTCCTGTATTTATTCTTGCTTCGTCTTCTTTTTTTTGAATTTTTAATCACAAGGCGTGTGTCATCTTAAAAAATTAACGATCTTCCATTTCCTGTTGTCACAATTACATTGGAGTCATGTGTTTTGTTTTGCTTTGGTAAAAATAATATGTATTGTACATCAAATATGTGGCCACGATTTTTGATTATTCTCAGGCTATTTTTATCGTTTTTTATAACCTTATTATTTTTGATATTTTCCCGGCTTTATGACTATGCTATTGAAATGTGTAAAAATATGTGCAGTACCCAGTGTTACTTTAATGAGTTTTCAAGCAATCCTTATCATACCACAAGGCAGTGCATTCTCGACTACTGAGATAAACAGAGATGTATGTACATATTTTAATAACAGATTCTATTTTAATAATAGTTACATAGACAGACAATAATCATAATTAGCGGCATAACAAATTTGATATACAGTACATATTATTTTTACCAAAGTAAAACAAAGCACAAGACACTAGTGTAATTGTGACTACAGGAAATGTAAGATTGTTAATCTTTGGAGATGACATACACCTTGTGACTGAACATTTGAAAAATAAAGAAGAAAAGAATAAATACGGAAAACTTTTTTGTCTTCAGTTTACCATACTCTCTCAGTTACCTATTCCTTATTTCTTTTGCGTTCAATCCTTTGTTTGCTATATTTATTCCTTTTTTCTTCTTTACTTTTCAAATTCAAGAAATTGGAAAAATTCAAAAGAAGTTTGGAAGCTTGTGACTAAAAATTTATAAAGTCAAGAATAGAAAAAGAAAGAAATACAGCAAACAAAATATTGGATGAAACAAGAGGAACATGGCTAAAATGATATGGGAAGCAGAAGATTAAAAAAGAACAGACACTTCAATATAGCCTTCAAATGGGTCTGAAGTTCGCATAGTTAGAGTGCAACGAAATAATTTTTTTGATTGATTCAAGTTAATTGAACAATGGAAATTTTATCTAAACCTTTGTTATAAAGTTATTTTATACTATAAAACACTACCTGTACACGAAAAATTAATCTTAACTAGTATAAACTTGAAGTAAAATGAACCCCTGCCTCTCTCTTCCTCTCTTTCCCTCCCCTATCACCCTCTCTCCCTCTCGCTCTCTCAACATCCGTCAAACTGAGTACCAAAAACATTAATGAGGGCTTCAATAGTTTTTTAAAACAATCAACACGTTTTTTAAAAGCTAATTTTTTAAGTACGTTCTCTAACAACATAATTTCTCTAGTCCTTTTAATTATTCTAGTCTCGTCTATTCAATAAGCACTTTTTACAAATGGGAATAATTTTTTTCAAGACTGTACAAATAATAATATTGTTAATATAAAACTTTCTACGAAAGTATAAAATCAGGCAAGTATAGACGTTTTTTCTACATAATCTATAAAAAAACAACCCAATTTGTCTAGACCTTTTATTTATTCGAATCTCATCTATTCAATAAGCACTCTCTACAAATGGTAATCATTTTTTCATGATTGTACAAATAATAATAATATTGTTAATATAAAACTTTCTGCCAAAGTATAAAATAAGGCAAGTATAGACGTTTTTTCTGTATAATATCTATAAAATAATAATATTTATGATTTTGTAAAAGAAATCAAATAAATACCAGTGAAAAAGTCTTTTACTTCTTTGATTCATTGTATGCTGAACAAATTATATGTAAGTAAGTACATTCAAATTGTTCACTGCAAATCAAACAAACGAAACTTGTGAAATCAATTATCAATAGTCAAGTAATAACTCTCGGAAACTACTGTATGACTGTTCTCAGAAATGTATTCAAATTTGTTTATCTTTCTATACAAATTAAACACAAGAAAGTACTGAAATGATATAAAACTTTCTACGAAAGTATAAAATAAGGCAAGTATAGACGTTTTTTCTGTATAAATCTATAAAATAATAATATTTATGATTTTTTAAAAGAAATCAAATAAATACCAGTTAAAAAGTCTTTCACTTCTTTGAGTCATTGTATGCTGAACAAATTATATGTAAGCATTCAAATTGTTTACTGCAAATCAAACAAACGAAAGTTGTGAAATCAATTATCGTTAATCAAGCAATGCTAACATCTCTCGGAAACCACTGTATGACTGTTTTGAGAAATGTATTCAAAATTGTTCATCCTTCTATACAAATTAAACACAAGAAAGTACTGAAACCAATTTATTGTAGTCAAGTACCCATAAGATAACTTCACTGACATAATAGAACTTTTCGTACTTTGCGTGTAAAATTACATTTTATGTCCACGTTGTAACTTCAAAAATATTCAGCCAGTTGGCATAAAGTATTACTTAACGCCTAAGAGGCGCAATAGCTCACATACTCCTATACAAAACCTTATAGAACCTATACCCACTTTACGCCCGTGTAGGTGAAAATTGTTTTATGACTATTATGCTTTCTTTTCATTTCTAAAATTCATAGGAATTTTTTCAGATATTTACGAAAAGTCAAAATGTTGAACTTTCTATAGTTCTATAATATTACTCATCTTGGGAGGACAAGAGAAGTCTAGAGTTGCTCTAGCAGGGGTGGTTCTCCAATCTCCCACACATACTTGGCGGGCCCGACGGTTTGCAGTTCAAGGTGTAGACATATGGTCATTTTCATATATAAAGATCAGATAAAATGTATAAATGGGTTGCATTTACATATTAAATACTGATCCACGAATGTATCACTCTGTTTTTAAATAGAAATTGCAAACCCTCGTGAAAATATTATATGAGATCTCATATATATGAATATGGGACATCAGATCTCATATGTGATTTCATATGAGATCATCCTATAATATATAAAATTGCAGATAACATTATATACATGTGTGCGTGTGTGTGTGTGTGTGTGTGTGTGTGTGTGTGTGTGCGTGCGTGTGTGTGTGTGTGTGTGTATATAATCTCATATGAGATCTGATGGCTGAAATACTCACATGAGATCTTATATGATATTTACACGCGAGAAAAGGATAAAAAATTGGTGGCTTATAAAATGGTTAGTAAAATCTAAAGCACTTTTGAGTAGATTTTTTAGTACAATTTATATGCATTTTTACTTCATTCCTGTTCAAAAACGACGGACACAAGGAAAAATATTTTGGGTAATCTAAGTAAATCGTGATATTCTGCACATATGTAGGGATGATATATTTGAAAAGTATCAATTAAAAATTAGAGTCATTGTAATTAGTTATTAATTATAGTGGACTTATACGTATAAACATTTTTAATAAATTTATGCAAAAATTTAGATTTCTACATTTACAAAGCTCACCGGTAAACTGCAAACCGTCGGGCCCGCCAAGTATGTGTGGGAGATTGGAGAACCACCCCTGCTAGAGCAACTCTAGACTTCTCTTGTCCTCCCAAGATGAGTAATATTATAGAACTATAGAAAGTTCAACATTTTGACTTTTCGTAAATATCTGAAAAAATTCCTATGAATTTTAGAAATGAAAAGAAAGCATAATAGTCATAAAACAATTTTCACCTACACGGGCGTAAAGTGGGTATAGGTTCTATAAGGTTTTGTATAGGAGTATGTGAGCTATTGCGCCTCTTAGGCGTTAAGTAATACTTTATGCCAACTGGCTGAATATTTTTGAAGTTACAACGTGGACATAAAATGTAATTTTACACGCAAGGTACGAAAAGTTCTATTATGTCAGTGAAGTTATCTTATGGGTACTTGACTACAATAAATTGGTTTCAGTACTTTCTTGTGTTTAATTTGTATAGAAGGATGAACAATTTTGAATACATTTCTCAAAACAGTCATACAGTGGTTTCCGAGAAATGTTAGCATTGCTTGATTAACGATAATTGATTTCACAACTTTCGTTTGTTTGATTTGCAGTAAACAATTTGAATGCTTACATATAATTTGTTCAGCATACAATGACTCAAAGAAATGAAAGACTTTTTAACTGGTATTTATTTGATTTCTTTTAAAAAATCATAAATATTATTATTTTATAGATTTATACAGAAAAAACGTCTATACTTGCCTTATTTTATACTTTCGTAGAAAGTTTTATATCATTTCAGTACTTTCTTGTGTTTAATTTGTATAGAAAGATAAACAAATTTGAATACATTTCTGAGAACAGTCATACAGTAGTTTCCGAGAGTTATTACTTGACTATTGATAATTGATTTCACAAGTTTCGTTTGTTTGATTTGCAGTGAACAATTTGAATGTACTTACTTACATATAATTTGTTCAGCATACAATGAATCAAAGAAGTAAAAGACTTTTTCACTGGTATTTATTTGATTTCTTTTACAAAATCATAAATATTATTATTTTATAGATATTATACAGAAAAAACGTCTATACTTGCCTTATTTTATACTTTGGCAGAAAGTTTTATATTAACAATATTATTATTATTTGTACAATCATGAAAAAATGATTACCATTTGTAGAGAGTGCTTATTGAATAGATGAGATTCGAATAAATAAAAGGTCTAGACAAATTGGGTTGTTTTTTTATAGATTATGTAGAAAAAACGTCTATACTTGCCTGATTTTATACTTTCGTAGAAAGTTTTATATTAACAATATTATTATTTGTACAGTCTTGAAAAAAATTATTCCCATTTGTAAAAAGTGCTTATTGAATAGACGAGACTAGAATAATTAAAAGGACTAGAGACATTATGTTGTTAGAGAACGTACTTAAAAAATTAGCTTTTAAAAAACGCGTTGATTGTTTTAAAAAACTATTGAAGCCCTCATTAATGTTTTTGGTACTCAGTTTGACGGATGTTGAGAGAGAGAGGGAGAGAGGGTGATAGGGGAGGGAAAGAGAGGAAGAGAGAGAGGCAGGGGAAGAAAGGGAGCTAGAGGGAGGATGAGTGAGAGACTAATACTTGCCTTAGTTTAAACTTTTGTAAAATGTTTTTTGAGATTGATTTCATAACTTTTTAAGAGAAAATAATAATTAGATTGTGTGATAACGTTATGAGAGTTTATTAAGTTATATTTTTAATATCATTTTAAAATGGTAGTATTGTTATTCACAAAAGTTTTAAAATGGTAGTATTGTTATTCACAAAAGTTTTAAATTAGTTTCTACTTTTGTAAAAAAATTTTTTAGAGATCGAGATTTCACAACTTTTTAATTAAGAGTAAAAGTACATTATAAATAATGTTTGTTAAGTATAGAACTACACTTTAATTGATTTCACAACTTTTTGGGTTTGACTTTCAGTATCCGCGTGAAAGAAATTTAGTTCGACTTTAGAACGCAAAAATTTATTATTGGTTTGTAGAATTCCTTTTCATAAAATAAAACGTAAATAATTTTTTAGGATATTGTATAGTTTCGGACAATAATTCCTATGGTTTCCGATAAAATTCTTATCGTTTGTAAAAGTTTTTGTAAAGTGATTGTAAAGGTTTTGGAAAAGAATTTCTCGTTGCTTGCAAAATTTTTTTTCACCATACCCTGCCCGAAAGTGCCACTTTCACTCCCGTCTCAAAAACGCGAATGTGGTATTTTCGGCCCGGGTATGGTGAAAAATAGTATACGTTCCACGGGAGTAAAATTGGCCAGCCCATATCTCGTGTTTGCAACCCTCGCCTTCGGCTCGGGTGGCAATTTACACGAGATATGGACTGTCCAAGGTTTTTCCTCCGTAGGTGCGTAATATACTATTTTGCCTAGCGGGCCGAAAGTACCACTTTGGATCCCGGCGCCCGATCGCGAAGGTTGTATTTTCAACCTCGCTAGGCAAAATATAGTATACACTCCACGGGACTAAAATTGGCCAGCCCACAGCTCGTTTTTGCCTTCGGCTCGCCTGATCGGCTCGGATGGCAATTTACACGAGCTGTTGACTGTCCAGTTTTTTCCTCCCTTGGTGCGTAATATACTATTAAAGGATTGTAGAAGTTTTGTAAAATAATTTATTAAAGGATTTTTTAAAAGATGTAGTGATGGACCATTTTTGGAGATATTTTGTATAGAAAATATAATAATGAATAATTTACAGAAATGATTCTGTTATTGGAAGTACGACTTTAATTTAATGAGTAATACTACAGACAAGAAAAATGATTTTTGTAAGAAAAAGAAAACATTTTCATAGCAAAGATACATACAAACAAATATTGTAAAGAGATAATTTAAATAGCAAAAATCAGTTTTGTGAGAAATAGAAAGTGTTTTTATAGGAATTATAGAAAATAGTTTAAAAAATATTTTTTAAAAGTGTTTATTATATAATTGTTTCAAAAAGCATTTAAGCTTCCGTCAAGTTCTTTGTAGAGAGTTGGACAGTTGTTAAGAGCAAGATTGTTTCGATAAAAACATTAAACTTATATTAGTATTTCAGCAGAGAATTTAAAGTTGTTAAAAAAGATAACAATAATATATTTTTTCTTTGTAGCTTTTGCAAGGAATGAAAGACAAAAGTACAAGTTATCAGAATTACAATTTAAATCTCTGTATCACCAGCTGATTCTCTTGCTTTTATAAAACTCGAAGCTCAAAGTTGGCTGGAAAGTTGAGTTCGCATGTCAACTGCCATTTCCATAGCAGCAGACGGTACAAAGTTTTTTAAAAACTACTCTTTCGCATCTATTTCTCTGAAGTCACCTAATCCTCTAGCCTAAAAATGCGAAGCGGAAAGTTTGCCAAGTTAACTACCATTATGTAACAGCACCTGATACGAAGTTTTTTCACAAAACACTCTTATACATCCATTTGCTCTTGTTTTTTTGACAAATTATTATTACATTATTAAATTTGTGTTAAAATTTACCTCTAGCCTTCTGTTCCACATTCTAAAGCTGGAATTCGTTTCATTATTTTGCTAACCACACATTTCTTTTTCATAATATTTTTTTTCATCATACACATAATCTTGTAAAATTAAAAACACAACCAGTTGATGAATTAAACATTATTATTATCTGAATCTTGTATAGAAAAATATGTACTATAAACTTCTCTGAAACATTTTGACATCTCCTACCATGAGAAAATCATAAAATAGATTACTAAGCACTTTCATTCCTTGAAATTTTCGCAATAACACATCATTTTTGCTCTTTTCAGTACTTCCATGTTCATTAGACATAATCTTTTCATTGGCACTTAAATAAATATGTAAAACAGCACAGCACTGATATCGACTAAGTTTTTTAAAGATGACAGATGCTTTTTAAATCAACGCTCGGACCACAATATTTCAATAGGCATCATAAATTATATTGTATATTTATAATCCTCACGTGTCACTCAGCAATATTTTCTTCTATACCAAAGCTTATTATGAAGTGTATGAACCTCATAACGCGTAATTATTTATTAATACACACTTGAGCTATTTTCAAAACATTTGAAACTGATTTCTAATAGAAGTTTTAAAAATTGATTATAAACACTTCACGTAACACATCATAGCAGTACTATATTTTATTTATTATTAGACAAAACACTGAAAATTATATTGTATATTTATAACCTCGCGTGTTACTCAGCAATATTTTCTTCTACGCAAAAGCTTATTATGAAGTTTATGAACCTCATAACACATAATTATTTATTAATACACACATGTTCTATTCTCAAAACATTTCAAACTGATTTTAAGTACAAGTTTTAAAATTTGATATAACACTTCGTGCAACACATTTTACCAGTATTTTATTTTTTTTATATTACACAAAACACTGATTTATTTTTTAATCACTATGTTATTTGTTATCTTGTCATTTGATTATATATGCACTTCATGCAACACATCATACGGGTATTTTATTTTATTTATCACGCAAAACACTGATTAGATGTCATTTTTTAATAATCGCAACAATTTGATTATGAATATAATTTTCTACTAGATAGACGAACTATGAAAATCACAAGTTTTTTTTCCTATTTTTTAAAAACTTACTTCAAAACATAATACTTTTTTCGTACTTTGAATCCAATACTGTCTGAATAAACATCGTAGTTGTTGTTTGTTTTATGGGTTATTCATTGAAAGCAATGAAACTGTCATTTTCTTCATGGACATCCAAGTCCTCTATTCGTCCTGTCAAATACGAAGACAAACTTTTAATATTCTTCTAAAATTATATCTCATGAAAAATTTTCATGTTGAGAATACACCTTGAAAAATATTGTATTGTAAATAGTATTTGCCTACTCTTCCATAGGCTAATATTCCTAAACGTCTGTTCTTGTATTAAAAGAACTTTTTCTTTCCATTAATAACAAAATAACCAGCAGGGTCATGAGGGCACTCGTTCATTTTTGCTAATTCAAAATTAGATTTTTCAGACAGTACAGAATTAGAACTCCTCAACATTATTGGCTATATTACATATTCAAAATAGAATGAATAAGGCTTTCAGCATTTGTCTACGTTGTACAACCATCCAAGTTAATTCAAAATCGAATTTCAATGACTGTAAACAAATGTTGTATAATCTGTAAATATAAAAAAAATTCACACAAAGTATCAATTTTTTAAAAATGATTGTAGCCATTTAACATTTTGCTGTTCAATACTTATCTAATAAAATCCCCGTTGATTGATATATGAATAGATGAATTCTTCTATCACCAGTTGACTACTTCAGATCTTTGAATATACATTAACTAATTTTAATTTTAAATTAACTCACAACGATATGACAACATTTGTAACATCTGTGTGTGTAAATAAGATGTGTAAGGTTAGGTCGTCATCGCCCAGACACGGGAATATATATACATATATTCATACATATATATATATATATATATATATATATATATATATATATATTCACACACCCACACACCCACCCACACACACACACACACACACACGCCCACACACACACACACACACACACACACACACACACACTCACACATACATGTATATATATATATATATATATATATATATATATATATATATATATATATATATATATATATATATATATATATATATATATATATATATATATATATACATACTGAGAATATTAGGGAAAAAATAACATCTTAGAGTTTACATTGACAGCTTGGCCATTAGCTTCAAATTTTCTTAACTTATAACAAGTCTGTCATTAGAATCAATAAATAAATATAATTAAACCGCTTTGGCCTAATTACAGCGGTCCGATAGAACTTTATCTATTTTCCCAATAGATGGAGCCTGTCAAATTGTAACAAAAATTTTGCATTTAGAATATATAAGATACTCCAGTGTCACTAAGATTTTGTGATACTATTTCTAAAAAATTTTATCACGTGTGTCGAGGCAAGGCCTGTCTGCGTCCTCCTGACGAGCCCAACAGACAGTGCCGAGGGCGAAACACTTTTCTATATTTCTACATTTTAATAAGATATCGTTTAAAGTAAAAGCATTTGATTTTCCAAAACTTGTAATTTTCATTTAAAACTCTTTTCTCTTACAAAAAAATTCTCCGAGAGTTGACGAAACATTTAGATAGTGATATATTGTGGATATATACATGCTCGGGACTGAGAATATTAGGGAAAAAATAACATCTTAGAGTTTACATTGACAGCTTGGCCATTAGCTTCAAATTTTCTTAACTTATAACAAGTCTGACACTAGACTCAATAAATAACTATATATAAATATATATATATATATATATATATATATATATATATATATATATATATATATATATATATATATATATATATATATATATATATATATATATATTAGGCTAGTAAGTTTGAGGAGCTCAACCCCGGTCGGTCAGAGTGGCTAAAGAAATAATAACCCTCAGGTTACCGACTCTAGACAAATAGACTCTAGAAAACCCCTCAAACTTCCGCTCGGATGCTGAATATATAGATTGGAAGTTTGAGGAGGCTCCTCAAACTTCCCATAACCCTCAAACTTCCAAGCGGGTGCTGAATATAATCCTCAAACTTCCAGAATTTCATATTTATATATATATATATATATATATATATATATATATATATATATATATATATATATATATATATATATATATATATATATATATATATATATATATATATATATATAAGACATGGGAATATATATATATATATACACACACACACACACACACACACAAAAGTATATATAAAATACTTATCTATAAAGTAATATGCATACATCCCATCCTATCAGCTGATTTGTACATTTACTTTAAGTAATTGTCACCTGGTGTTAGTTTCTTTATTATAATTTTGAACAAATTGTTGTGTATTACAACGGGCCACAAGTTGTTGGTAGAAAAGCAATTCTCTAGCTAATTTCTCATTGTGTTTTTCACAAATTGTATTTCGAAATTCTTGAGTACGTTTTTGAAATTTAGATGTGAGTAAATTAGCTTCTTTCGTCTTTCTTAACTCCTCAACGTTATTGGCTATATCTCCAAAATGACTCTAAAAAAATCTTCTTAATATCTGTAAAAATTAGATCTCTTCAACATTATTGTCTATATCTCCAAAATTACTTGAAAAACTCTTCTTGTGTATAATATCTGTTCTGTAAAAGTAAAAAATCACACAAAGTATCAATTTATAAAAAAAAAAAAAATGATTTTAGCTGTTACGTCGGGTCTACCAAGAAAAGACCCGACAGTTAGTTTTTGTAAAAACTAATGTTGCTCAGTTTTGAGCCTAAGTTAGTGAAAACCTAATAGCTCGGGATTGAGCTAGATACTAAATGCTAGTAGGATAGGATAAGGTTGGGGCGGCAAAAAGGGCGCGACGCGATTGGTGATTTTAACAAATTGCAAATTTTCACTAACCAGTGGTGTTTCTGGTTAGTTTCTCCTTTTATTATCTGTTTTGTTTTATTAGTTTTTTTTTTAGTTTTGATTAGGAAATGTACCTCCCAAGAAAGGCCAAGTTACTGGCGACTTGAGAAAGTAGATTTC
The DNA here is from genome assembly GCA_036365515.1 of Torymus aiolomorphi. NCBI lineage: Eukaryota > Metazoa > Arthropoda > Insecta > Hymenoptera > Torymidae > Torymus > Torymus aiolomorphi. Next base: position 208,437,786 of record CM070874.1, read on the forward strand.
CTAATATGATTTTTACTCTCAGGATCTCTATTGGGGTGTTTATTAAAAGGTGGACAGCTTTAGAAGAAACACTTTTATTTTTAGGGGAAAACTAATCGGAGACACGAATTGATACATGAAAAAGGGGTAGATATGTTGGGGAAATATTTCTATTTAACTAAGAGAAAGTTAGGATAGCAAATAAAAATGTTTACTTACTTTGTTTTTTCCTCTGGTCCTTAGCAGCTTTAATGGTCCGTTGTCTCTGCTGCGTTTTTATGAAAGGTGTCGGTGGTTTAACTGATTTTAAAATAAATAAAAAACAAACACGAGAATCTTCAGTTTTATGCACTCAATTTATTTCAAAGAAAAGTATGTGTTACCATTGCACTGTAACAAGGTTAAACAACGAATTTCAAAAATATTTTAAAGGATCGTATAGAATTGCGTACAAATGTTGGATATAGAAGAGATAGAACAATCAGACCGAGTCTGAATGTAGAAATTGGACCTCTCCGGTGGAGGACTGTGAGACGAGAGTGTAGGACCTCGTAGGTTGAGGATTGAAGCTAGAGTGAGTGTGTGCGGACGCGTAGATGAACGAGCTGGGCTAACGAAAAGTCGAAGCCTCCTCCCTTATCTTAGACGCCGAGGGACACTATTAGTCGCTCGGATTTTTGGAACCTCCCTCGCTCAAAATCGAACGCTGGGATTCGATAATGAGCCGTTGTTATGCATAACCGTTATTGTTTGAATATTAATCAATAAAGGAAAAATTTTATTGTTTTATATTCTATATCAGGATAAATAACCCACTTTGACGTAATGTTTTTTCTATAATAAATAAATTTTAATGTGAAACTTTTAATACATATAAGAATTGGGCGGTCCCAATACTCATTAAAGAGTGTTTACGCTATAACTTAAAAATCATTAAGTTAAAAATGAAAATCGTTAAATGAACCGATGAATGAATGAATTTATTATATAAATATAATAACAAATTAAGAAATTCTTTATAATTTTAAACATTACTCAAACTGGATTATTCATTTACATAATTTTATCGTAGATAATTAAGCAAAGTTATTTAGCGACTGCGACTATTAGTTTAATTTGCCTATTACCCGTTTGTTGTTACTCATATGTATGGATAGAAACATAGCTTGGTATATAAAACTAGTGAAAAATTAAACGAATTACAAATGAAACTAAGTCTCTGTGTGTACGTTGTTATTGGTGTATGGATGTGTATAGGAAATGATACAAGAAAAATGTTTTGCGAAAATTATAAAAATAAGGAAAATATTAAATTATAAAGAAAGACTTAAGGCTAAATGTATATCATAGTTTTCGATAATATAAATGGATTTAGAAACTGTATTCTTATAAAATTAAATTTAAGTTCGTGATAATATTAAACTATTATTTTTACTATATTTAACTTATAAGTTAAAACTAGAATATAAAATATAAATGATTGATCATACACAAGTATGAAATTAGTTTTACTATATAAAAATAATTAAATTTATATAAATTCTAATGCAATTTAAGTATATATAAAAGTTTCAATATAAAATAACTCATATCAGATATCCTATATTTTACAAATTTAGACTTAACATATACTTTAAAATTAACCATCTGAATCGACATAATCTAATATGTGACTACTATAATATGTATTTTGATGGAACTTATTTATTATTTCATGCGCATTAAATTAACAGATCTGCTTAAACTGGTACGGTAAACATATAATGCTATATACTTGTAATAGATTGAATCATTTGCAATTTTGAAAATATAATTTGCTGTATATATATATATATATATATATATATATATATATATATATATATATATATATATATATATATATTGTAACAGGGCGAATAGTTTTCGGAGCGAGAGAGTTTTCGGCAACGCCGAAAGCTTACCTGTATGCTCTCTCTCTCTCGCTCACACTGCTCCGCAACGACGATGCCTTCCTCGGCGCTGCTCGTCGAGGACGATGCTCGCCTACGTTGCGGCTCGAGCGGCGCCCTGGCAGAATTGCCGGCTCTGCGCGCGCTCGGTACAATGCCTTTCGCTGACTGTGTACAACCGGGTAACTCAGAAGTTACCCGGGAATTTTAATATCGTGTGTGTGACTCTACGCGTTCCTTAATGCAGGGGGAAACACGCGCGAGTACCTGGGGCTCAGATGATCGCCGAGGAAGTCGGCGATCCCGCGGAGGCGGCGGTATCCGAGGTACTCGTAGGAATAACGGCGGAAGGGAAGGGGCGAAATAACAATTCGCGAACTCTTAATTAAGAAATGTAAAAGACCGTTTTATTGTCCATTCAAAAGAGGAGTTTACAAACGAACAGGATAGTGAGCGCGCCGCGGTCTCTACTTCTCGCGAGGACGAAATGCCTAGCGAGTCGCACGCGTCGCGGATGTCGCGCGCAGATACACTCCCGGAGACGAGGTGCACCACCCGTCTCCGACGCTCTCTACCTCGCGCGTCGAGGTAGAGTCTCGCTCGCGCGTAGGGGGCCTGCAGGCACTAACCTTACTTATGTCTGCGGAGCCCGGGCTAGAGCCGTCTCGTCCTCTCTCGCGCACGACGATGAGGACCCTCTCCGTCGCCTTGCTCCCTCTCCTTTCTTTCTCTCTCTTCTTTCGCTCTCTGCTTTCTCTCTCTTCTTTCTCTCTCTTCTTTTTCCGTGCGCGCACCGAATCGGCAGAAACTTGACTGAATCGTTCTCGCGCGCACCGTTGCCGATCCGCCCTCCTCGCGCCTGCGCATCCCCGCTTCGCTTCTCGATGGCTCGAGTGCGTGGTAGTTTGCCCGCGGATTCCGAACTTCGTTACACCCCCCTCCCAGACGCGACGTACTACCCCCTGGTCGGCGCTCTGGATGCATAACATGCGAAGTTCGCACGCGTGGGTGGTAAGGGCATGCTAGGTTAGGAGCGGAGGTGGGAGAAAGAAAAATAAGGCGAAACTAGTATCCAAAAAATACAGCCCGTCCAGGCCTTATACTGCCGCGCGAGACTGCGTACGCGTCCGCGAGGGTAGTATAGTCGTCGGATCGAGAGTATTCGCCTCATTGCGTGAGCCTTTGGGTCGTCCGCGCGATTTCGCAGCGAGGTTCTTTGCTGGGCTCGCCGCTATCACGCGTATGGCAGTCGGCCTTACTACAAGCCGCACCGCCTTCCTTGGACGACCCGGGTTACGCCTGGGGAGAGGAGTAGGGGCACGTAAGTTTTCCGCTTCGCTCGCTGGGTTCTCAAGCGGTACGCGATCGGAGATTGCTGCGGCGCCGTCGTTTCCGCGATCTACTTGCGAGTTATTCTCGCTGTCGCTCGCTACTGGCGGGTCGCACATCGCCACAATCGCTGCGCTATCCCTCGGCGGTTGAGGTTCTTCCTCCTGCTCCTCATCTGAAGGCGTTACACCCACGTAAGGCTTCAGATGCTCGGCGTGAACTAGTTCCTCATCGTTTGCGTCGAGCGCGCGTATGCGATAAGTGTTAATGCCGATTTTGGCTATTATCGCATACGGCCCCGCGAATTTCGGTGCCAGTTTCGCCGAGATTCCTTGTGCGGCAGACGATAGGATCCGGTTTCTCTTCCAAACATAGTCTCCTGCTTGGAAGAGGGGCTCGCGGTGTTTTGCATCATAATAATGCGCTTGCCGCTCTTGTTCGCCGTCGATGTGATCGGCGACGGCTCTATTCAATCGATTGAGGCCTTTCATCCTCGAGGCCCATTCCTCGACTCTCTCCTGGCTCGCTCGTTCTTCCGCTACGCGGTCACGAGCTCTTTTGGCCGTTCCTGGGGGTAGGGGTCGCCGCCCGTAATTCAACATTGCGGGCGAGAGTCCGGTACTACTATGGGCGGCGCTATTGAGCGAAAACACCAGCTCGGGCAGATTCTCGTCCCAAGAGGCGTGTTTTTCCTCCACAAAAGCGATTAACCGGGTTTTGAGCGTCCGGTTTACTCGCTCCACCGGGTTGGCTTGTGGGTGATACGGCGGTGTCACCGTGTGGTGCACCCCCAAGTTCCGTAAGTACTCAGTGACGGCGCGGTTTTTAAACTCCGTTCCATTGTCACTGAGAAATACTTCCGGCGTGCCAAAACGTAAAATCACTCTCTCTTTCAATTCCTTCAAGATAGATTTTGCGTCCGCCTTCCGCAACGGAATAACCTCTACCCATCTTGAGAATAAATCTTCGAATACAAGAATATATTCGAAGCCGCGTTTGCTCTTGGGTAGAGGACCCATCATGTCGGCCGCCACCACCTGCCATGGGCGCGATATGTCGCGTTTTCCCATTAAACCGGCAGGAGCGCGTTGCTCGACTTTGCACTGCTGGCAGACGAGACACTCGCGCACGTATTTACGTACTGCCTTGTACATGTGTGGCCAGTAGTAAAATCTCGTAGCGCGATCGTACGTTTTGTCTCGCCCCAGGTGTCCCGAGGTCGGATCGTCGTGGCTCTCAGCGAGCACTTGCTGACGACCCTCCTTCGGTATGACAGTTTTCCACGCTTCTTCGTCCCCGACCGCCGCCTCTATGAGTTCGTCGGGGCGATAGTAGAATAACTGTCCACCTAATAATTTCCAGCGCGGGTATGCGTCTGGCTCTCGCTGCAATTTCTCTCGCCAAGAGGTATACCATGTATCGTCCGTCTCGTTTGTCAGATCGACTGCGGCGAGTGACGCATCTTCCTCGTCGCCCTCGAACATGCGAGATAGAGCATCGGGGACGTAGTTAAGTGCGCCCTTCCTGTGCTCTACCTCGAAGCTATGCCCTTGCAGTTCGAGCGCCCACCGTGCGAGCCGACCAGTTGGACTATGCAGGCTGTGTAACCAACGAAGACTACTATGATCGGTGATCACTCGAAAATGGTAGCCCTCGATATACGGCCTGAATTTTCCAATGGCCCAGACCACCGCGAGGCATTCTCTCTCCGTCACGCTATAGTTACGCTCCGCGGATGAGAGTGTGCGACTCGCAAATTCCAGTACTCTTTCCTCGCCATCGATTATTTGGAAGAGTACCGCGCCGATGCCTGTATCACTCGCGTCTGTTTGAAGAACGAATTGTTCTTCAAATTGCGGGCGAGACAGAATTGGAGCAGACGCAACAAAAGCCTTAATCTGATCGAAAGCTACTTGTTGTTCCTCTGTCCAATCGTATCGGCGGTCTTTTTTGGTGAGTCGGGTTAGTGGCTCAGCCATAGCAGCGAAATCTTTTAGGAACTTCCTGTACCACGAGGCCATTCCTAGAAAACGCCGAAGCTGTTTTAGGTTCCGTGGTTCAGGATAGCTTATTATCGGCGCGATTTTCTCGGGATCGGGACGAAAATCGTCCCGATTAACGAGTACGCCCAGGTAGCGAACTTCCGTCTGGCCAAACACACTTTTCTCTCGGTTAATAGTGAGATTAGCCTCCTTTATTCGCTTGAGAACGTGGCCAAGCCACTTTACATGTTCTTCAAAGGTCTCGGTGACAATGATTATATCATCGAGATAGGAGAAGGCATAGGGTTCCATTTCAGGACCGATAACCTTATCGATTAACCTCTGAAATGTTGCACCTGCCTGCGAGAGGCCATACGGCATGCGCGTGAACTGGAATAATCCCAGTCCAGGCACCGTGAACGCCGTTAATTGGCGAGATTCTTCCTCCAGCGGAATCTGGTGATATGCGCTGCTTAAGTCCAGAGTCGAAATATATTTTGCGCCTTGTAGCTTCCGCAAAATCGCGTCCATATATGGGAGCGGATATGCGTCAGCTCTGGACACGGCATTCACCTTCCGGAAGTCGATGCAGAACCGATATTTCTCGAGCGCTTTCCGCACCATTACTACTGGACTCGACCAAGCACTGGTCGAGGGCTCGATTATACCCGCCTCCAGCATCTCTCGTACCTGAGAGTGCATGATCTCCTCGAGTTTCTTGGAGACGGGGTAATATTTCTGTTTGACCGGCCGAGCCGAGCCAACAGGAATCGCGTGTTCGGCCCACGTCGTGCGGCCGAGAGGTTCATCCGTCTGGACGAGCAACTGGTCGAGGAGTTCTTGGAGTTGTTTCTTCTGCACCTCCGACATCTCCTCGAGACCGATCGAAGCTAGCTCCAGAGTTTCGCCAAGAGAAACGCTGGCTACTTCTAAATCTACCGTTTGCCCTGACGCGCTCACGGTCAGCTGATTTTTCACTGCATCGTGAATCATTCCGAATGTCCGAATGAAATCAGCGCCGAGGTAGCACTCTAAGGTTTCGTCCGCGAGCACGGCGACACGAATCTCCTTTTTATGCCTGCTACCTCGAAGGGGAGCATTACATACCCCGCGATCGCCACTGTATGACCGCCGGGGACTTTTGCTTTCCTTCCGTGGCTTGATAATAGCGGGCTACGGCACGCGGATGCTAATTGCAACCCGATCGAACCCATCACTGTTCGTGCCGCGCCCGTATCATATAAGGCGCGTATTCGGAAACCCCCGACATTAACTTGGAGCCACCATCTGGCCTCCTCGTCGGGGTTAGCGATCGGTGCGTTCTCTACGCTGATCGCTGTAACTGATGCTGCTGATTCGTCGCGCGGCTCCTCCTGAACGGTGGAGGCCGCGCCGGCGATTTCGGAGGGAGTCTTCTTGAGTGCGGGCGTCGTATAGACTCCTACTACGCACCCGATTTCCCGTTTCCCGCACACGTGGGACAATTGTACGTCCGATAGCCAGGCAGACCGCAGCCGTAACAATGAATACCCTCACTGTTACCCTTCGGTTTCACTGCGCTGCTATCGGGCGATTTTTTCCTTTCTGCTTGCCGAGGCCGCGGGTCGCGCTTCGGCGAGCCGCCTGCTGACTCTCTCTTTTCTCCTCTCCCTCCCTTCTTTTTCCCCTTGGCGGGAGAAGGTTTTCGAGAGGGCGGTGGAGTCTGCTTCGGGTGCAGCGCTGGCTGTAGCGCCAGCCTCACCTCTTCCGCGAGCATTTTGGACAGAGCTGCGATCCAATTCTGTCCAGTTCCCTCCGTTACCGGCGGGTTCATATGCCCTGGAAGTGCGGCAACTTTCAGTGGCGTATGTTTTTCTTTCTTTCCCCGAGGGTTATAGGCAGCCTCGGGGAGGAGGCTCTGTTCCGGAGGCGGTGGTTCTCGATAAGATTTTTCCGCCTCGAGAGTAAGCTCGGCCTCGACACTCAATTCCAATAGCGTGTCGATGTCCTCGAAATCGACTCTCCTCACCATGCGTTGGAGATCTGGCCGCAAATTGCGATGTAAGGTGTCCAACTGGTGAGAAAGTGGGAGAGGTGGCTCAATCTTTTTCATGATCGAGAGTAGGCAGGTGATGAAGTCGCGCACCGGTTCTTCTCTCCCCTGTGTGCGCGCTGTTGCCTCCTGCAGCACCCGTTGTTGGAATCTGCGGTTCGCGCCGTACCATTTACGTGCTGACGCGCAGAATTCGTTCCACGTGGACCAGCTCGTCTTATTATTCTGGTACCACGTGGCGGCGACTCCGCGAAGAGTTCGGAGAGAGAACTTAACATCTCTTCCTCTGACATCTTCGCGAGGCTTCGGCATTCATCGACACGGTTTAAAAACACGTCGATGCTCTGCCCTTTCTCGCCGGTATACTTCAGCCCCCATTTTCGTGCGATGTTGCCGACGTCTCGCTGATTATTTCGGTTTTGCACCGTATGTCGCGGAGTGCTGGCATCAAGCGCGTTTGGGTCGCTGCGCAAATCTCTCGAATTCATCCGATTCGGGAGACCCCCCCCTCCCAGGCTCCGCCTAGTAGACGATTGTGCGGCGTCCCTTGGGGGGGGATGAGCGGTTGGCCAGACGTCGGTGGTGTATGCAGATAGGTGTCCTGCTCTTCCGGATATCTGAATGTCAGGGTATCTTGGAAGCCCACCTGACGTTGCCCGCTCTGCGCCTGGTCTAATCGCGTGCTGCACGCAGCTCCTTTTGTCGCTAGCTGCGTGAGGCTCTCCATTGCTAATTGCAATTTGGACTGATTGTCCGAGAGTTGCGTGACCTTCTGCGTGAGTTGCATTAAAAATGCCCTCAATTCCGCAGGGATTGGCAGATCCTGCGTTTCCGCCGTTGCTAGGGTGTGCTGTTGTGGGTGGAGGGTTGTACGTGTCTCCCTCTCCTTAGATCCGTCTTCTCGATCCGTCTCGTTCTCCGTTGTTTCCGCTGGTTCCTGTTCCATCGAGCTTCTTTCCGCTGCGCGCGTCTCGATTTCGAGACGCGTCCGTTCCAGCTTGAGTTTTACGACGTTATCGTCGCGTACATACTCAAGTGGATGCGGTTCATTCTCGTCTGAACCGCGTGCCCATGGCGTCTCGATTTCGCCGTTGCAGACTCTATCGATGAACGTTTGGCGGAGGTTTGCTCTCGCTACCCACGTCGTGTGTTCATCGAGGTCTGCATTTGTGGCGATGAACTCGTCTGCCGAGTAATCCCCGAGCAGCCATCTGCTCGCGCGATCTAACTGTTGAAATCGCGCGCCAGATGTTTTCAACTCCATCGCCTTGAGATATCTATCTATCTCTTCCAGTGAGAGGCACATACACCAATTCTCGAGTGCTAGTGGTGCCGCCATATTGGTTTCTCACTGCAATATTTATGCGAGAGAAAAAAAAAAAAAATATAAAACAGAAGATCGAAAATAACTGATCGCAAGTAGATTTTTCGGCTCGTTCGCTCCGCAATTTACAGCGTTTTGTTACTCAGTGCGTCGATTGAGTGCGCGTATTTCCCTAATCCCTGGGCGCTTACAATCGCGAGTTACAGAAGAAAAAAAACTAAACTGTTTCTCAATCTGTCGCACTGAGTAAATTCGCGAGCAGAAGCGACAGCGAAACACGAAAAGAGTGTTACGCTTAAATATTTACTTCGCGTTGTATTTATTTTTACGAAAATTTACAATGAAGAACGAGAATAATTTTCGTCCACGCGGCCAAAATCTTCTCGCAAAACTTTAGTCTGCGAGAAGTTCGCCTTCTCTTTCCACCGCAAAATAATAAAATAAATTGTGGAAAGAGGGTGCGTTCGGCAATTGTGTCGCGCGGTAAAATTCGGCGACACCCCGTTTAAAAGTCGTTGAAAGAAAACAATTCACTCGAAAAAAGAATTTTGAGTGCCTTAAATTGCAGGGTATTCTACAAAAAGTGCAGACGTAGAAAGAAATCGCGCTTGCTTTTCCCCTTATTTTGTTGCTCCTATATAACAGCGAATATATCAAAACCAAAATCTTCTCGCAAAACTTTAGTTTGCGAGACGTTCGTTTTCTCCTTCCACTACAAAATAATAAAATAAACTGTGGAACGAGAACACGTTTGGTATTTGCGTCGCTCGTCAAAATACGGCGACGCTTTATTTAACCGTTACTAAAAAAACAAAATTTTCTTGCACACGTGAGGCTATAATAAAGGGCCACACGAAAGATAGAAAACTTGCTGATTTCCAAAAGACAATAAGGCGGAGAGAGATTAAATGGTTGAAGAAAGAAGGAAGGAAAAACCAAAAAAAAATTTTTAATTTCCTTCCAAAATCACGAAAAAAAATTTTAAATTTATTTTTAAAAGTACTAAAAAATACAAAAAAAAAAAAAAAATTTTTTTTTTTTTTTTTATTAATTATTATTATTTATAATTTTTATTTGTTATTATTATTAATAATTTTTATCTCTTTAAGTTAATAATTTTTAGTTTGCAATTCTAATAATTTTTAATTTTTATTGTTAATAATTTTCCTTAATTAATTAATTATTGTTGGATTATTACCAACAATAATCTCTCTTTCCGTCTTTTGCTATTTATCCGAGCAAACAAATAAGGTTTTAGAACGAACGAATATATCTCCTAGTTGTTTAGCTATATCGCTAAACGACTTACTAATTGATTATAAACCGAATTAGTATGAGGGAAAAGCACAGCTGCGAACTTTTGTGTAAATGGGCCTATATATCGCGAGGTCCGAATTATTTTCGTTTCTGCTCGCGATATAATACTTGTTGTCGAAAAGTATTTTCGTGGACTTAGAATTGTCTACGACACTCTCGCACACATACATACACTCTCACGGTCGAACGATCGCGGTGTCGGCTGTGTTGCGAGCCCGCGCGTGTTTACAAACACGCGCCGCGCGCTATCCTACTGTACCTATCCACACGTACGGGCGCCAGTTGTAACAGGGCGAATAGTTTTCGGAGCGAGAGAGTTTTCGGCAACGCCGAAAGCTTACCTGTATGCTCTCTCTCTCGCTCACACTGCTCCGCAACGACGATGCCTTCCTCGGCGCTGCTCGTCGAGGACGATGCTCGCCTACGTTGCGGCTCGAGCGGCGCCCTGGCAGAATTGCCGGCTCTGCGCGCGCTCGGTACAATGCCTTTCGCTGACTGTGTACAACCGGGTAACTCAGAAGTTACCCGGGAATTTTAATATCGTGTGTGTGACTCTACGCGTTCCTTAATGCAGGGGGAAACACGCGCGAGTACCTGGGGCTCAGATGATCGCCGAGGAAGTCGGCGATCCCGCGGAGGCGGCGGTATCCGAGGTACTCGTAGGAATAACGGCGGAAGGGAAGGGGCGAAATAACAATTCGCGAACTCTTAATTAAGAAATGTAAAAGACCGTTTTATTGTCCATTCAAAAGAGGAGTTTACAAACGAACAGGATAGTGAGCGCGCCGCGGTCTCTACTTCTCGCGAGGACGAAATGCCTAGCGAGTCGCACGCGTCGCGGATGTCGCGCGCAGATACACTCCCGGAGACGAGGTGCACCACCCGTCTCCGACGCTCTCTACCTCGCGCGTCGAGGTAGAGTCTCGCTCGCGCGTAGGGGGCCTGCAGGCACTAACCTTACTTATGTCTGCGGAGCCCGGGCTAGAGCCGTCTCGTCCTCTCTCGCGCACGACGATGAGGACCCTCTCCGTCGCCTTGCTCCCTCTCCTTTCTCTCTCTTCTTTCGCTCTCTGCTTTCTCTCTCTTCTTTCTCTCTCTTCTTTTTCCGTGCGCGCACCGAATCGGCAGAAACTTGACTGAATCGTTCTCGCGCGCACCGTTGCCGATCCGCCCTCCTCGCGCCTGCGCATCCCCGCTTCGCTCCTCGATGGCTCGAGTGCGTGGTAGTTTGCCCGCGGATTCCGAACTTCGTTACAATATATATATATATATATATATATATATATATATATATATATATATATATATATATATATATATATATATATATATATATATATATATATAACTCTTAACTAAACTAACAAAAACTTATTGACATTAATGTATACTTGAATTCTAAAATTTATAATAAACAAAACTAGATCAGTTATAATTGACGTATCTGCTAACTATATAATAATTCTATTCTATAAACTAAACTAGATATATTATAATAAGCAAAGTTTAAAAGAAGAATATTTCCTATTGTTATTTACCATGAAAATAATTAAAAGTACAGTCGTAGAAATATCATCTACGTGAGAAAGAAAAATAGCGCAAGCGTGGGTGGTAGAAAATGCTGTAAAACGAGTGGAAGAGAGAGACGGGAACAGACGCCGTCGTGTGTAATCGTAGGGTTTCCCTGGTTTATCAGTTTTGGAGTGGCTGAGTATGCCGATGCGTGCTCGCGGCCCGGGAAAGTTATCGCTTGCAGATGTTGGGGTCTTAAACACTAAAGCTTGGGAAAGCAAAGAGAGGAACCTTAATCGCGGCCTACTCGGAAAACTCGGATCTGGCTAGCGTTTGCTGAGGACTATCGTAAAAGAAAGGAAACGAAAAAAACTTTACGACACACGGCGAAGAAGGAAGCATTGTATCCTTACATTGAGCATGCTCGCGTTTGGGTCGAGAAGAAAAATATGACCTGGGTGTTCTTTTGACGAGTAAAACTGTGCCGCTATTCAGATTTCTAATTTTCATGGTATTATTTATATTATTATATATTTTTTTTTTTATTTAATATTAAAAACGGCCGGATGTAACATAGCCATTTAAAATTTGGCCAGTAATAAGTACTTATCTAATAAAAGTTATTCCCCCGTTGATTGATGATACATGAACAAATGAATTCTTCTTATCACCTGTTGACTACTTGAGATCTTTGAAATATATTTATATTATTAATAACTAATTTTAAACTAACTCACGACGATATGATAACATTTATGTAACATCTGTGTGTAAGGTTAGGTCGTCGTCCCCTAGACACGGGAATATATATATATATATATATATATATATATATATATATATATATATATATATATATATATATATATATATATAAACTGGAAAAGGAAACCGGAAGTGGGAAGAAAACTAGGTCTGACGATGAGAAATGGAGAACTAGAAAATCCGAAACCAGACAAAATTTGTCACTATTTAATATAAAGATATTAAATGATATTATATATAATATGAGAACATCTTTTTACATGAAACTTTTTGTGCAACATAGTATAGCCACATAACATGTTATTATTTTAAATTTAAGTTAAATAAAAGCGATTGAAAATTGCAGTAAATATTAGAAATTCTCGGTCAGGCATTTAAATGTATATGTAGCACGGGTCGCTCCTTCAGGCTTCTTCTATACTTGCCTTCGGAGCGCTCCCGCGCTCCTTGATTATTCTTTTTTTTTTGTTGCACTCCAACGTTGCAAACTTCAGACCCATGCCTTCAAGGGGCCCACTAGAGATTCAGACATGTGTCTCAGGGTTTTTCTGAATGGGTTGTATTTTTTTTCTACAAGCCATACAATCCTTCAATTTTTTAGGGTTGTCAAGGATTTTTCACATTTACAATGCAATGCGATTGATTTTAATTTCGAACAAAAAATAATGCACGTTGTGCATCAGTTGGTATGTTTCCTGCAAAAAAGAAAACATCATTTATAAAATCTTTATGTATTCACTAATACTATAATTTTGTTTTCATATAAAGAAAACAGTGTTGTGCATCAAATAACAATTTATTACCCAAATATCGACTGAAAAACATAGTTTTTTAATATTTTCTTGCAAAACAGGTTCAGCTTTCTTTAATAATATAATACCTAATGTTAGATGGATACCTTCTACTGAATAAACAAGCCTTTTTTACAATTTTCAAATATTCTTAGAATAAATACACGGAAAACAATATTTCTTGCTTCTCTAACTTATTTCTGTTAATATTTTTAAAATTTTGTGAAAGGTTTTTCCAATCAGATTGACGGGCTGTAACATAATAAAATAAATACAAGGTATTCAGATTTTCAAGAAGATAAGCATTCATTTTCTAGATTACATTGCACTTATGTTACAGACCATCAATCTAACTGGAAAAACCTTTTTCAAAATTATAGAAATATTAACAGAAATAACTTAGAGGAAAAAGAGTTTATTCATCAAGTGACCATTTAACATTAGGAATTATATTATTAAAGAAAGCTGAACCTGTTTTGCAAGAAAATAATAAAACACTAAGTTTTTCAGTCGATATTCGGGCAATAAATTGTTATTTGATGCACAACACTGTTACTCAATTATTTATATGAAAAAAAAATTATTATTAGTGAAAACATACAGTTTTTATAAATGATGTTTTCTTTTTTGAAGGAAACATACCAACTGATGCACAACGTGCATTATTTTTTGTTGGAGATTAAAATCGATCGCATTGCATTGTAAATGTGAAAGATCATTGACAATCCTACAAAATTGAAGGATTGTATGGCCTTGTTTATCATTATGCATTTAGCATTATGCTGCATTCAATATTGCAAATAAAATATTTAATCAGAAAGAAACAAGAGGGAGGTTACTGAAATAACATGGTGAGCAGAAGAAGACAAAAAAAGGACAGACACTTCGATGTAACCTAAAGACCGTCATTTCTCAAAACACATATTTTCTCTGCCACAGAATAGAGGAATGAAGCACTGATCATCAACACTAAGACACACGAACACTCTGAAGTTCTGAAGACACAGCAAAGATGCATTGGACACTGCCCCTATTGGTACACTGAGAGTACCCACTGAACTCCCTGCAGAGATTTCCGCCTCCCAAAATGTAGTTAAGTTTCAGCTGATATACATAAGGGAACACCAGCAAGCAATACATTCATGAACAGGAAGAGTGGCTACATTAACAGTTGCGGAAACATCGTCAGCATGGCACACTAATTTCATTGGAGCACTACTGAGAGGTGCACGCTTGAGTTGTGATAATTGATACCTTAAGCGGTCGGGCAGAAGCCCGGTCATCGTCATGTTCAAACTCCAAAGCTACTTCAAATATTAATTGTATAGGTATACCGTCCAGCAACCTGTCAATACAAAAACAATCTGATCAGCTGAACAGCCGGGAGGTTTTGTAGCACACTACAATTTACTTAGGAGACACGTTTGCTTGGCTGCTCCTGCTGCGCTGATGCGACGAGGAATACCAAATCGTCAGCGTCCTGAATCGATGGTATTACCTATCTGTCCGGAAGAAAAATGCCTATACATATGCCGGTGTCAAGGTTCCCTGCGACACTGTAATAACTTGCCCCACTTCGCGGTCGTATACACCTATACCTATATATACGACCGTGACCTACTTACGCTGTTACAGTTATACAGCACATGCCTGCCACAGCGACCGCAGTGTCACAGCTGTCTATTTTGTGTGTGTGTCTGTGTGTGTGTGTGTGTGTGTGTGCGTGTGTGCGTCCGTACCTGTGTGTGTGTGTGTATATCTCACACACACACATACACACACCCGGAACGCATGCGCACACAGATGAGGCCGCGGCCATACAGTCACCAGAGAGTCACCACTGGCAAATTTATGGCAAGTAAGAGTGAATGTACATACATCCAACCCGAAGGGATTCTGCCCGAACGTACCTGCTCAGTTTCAGAATGCTGAAATCCCATTGGCCGATTCCAATTTAAGTTTAATGGTTACACTCGAATTGTCCAATGATATTGAAGGATTTTGAAACTGAGCAGGCACGTTCGGACAGAATACCTTCGGGTTCGGTGTACATAAGCGCTGCGCTGCGCTGAGCTAAGTTGCGACCTGTCTCTTGTAGACCTCTTAGCTGATTGATCACTGTTTAGAAACCAACTGACCAGCAACGAAGTCGACAAGAAGCGAGTTGCAGCTTAGCTCGGTGTAGAGCAGCACGGCGCTTATGTACATTCACTATAAGAGTAGATGCTTATCTACATTCACTCATAATCGGCGTCCGCATTCGCAACGCCTTAGAGTCATTCTACACGGTACCTATGCCTGATACCGGCACTATATACATCGTAAAATACTAGACATGTATCCTATGTCGCAGAGTAACATGCATTACATGTCCAACATTATTGGCTTGTTTTAAAGTTATTACGTTTTTTAAAATTTGTACATACTGTCTGTTAATTAATATGACCTGTACCCAGTGTCCTGAAATAAACTAAAAATAAACTATACATATATATATATATATATATATATATATATATATATATATATATATATATATATATATATATATATATATATATAATCATATGAACATCGACTTATGCTGACACCAATGTATAAGACCACGTGACCTGTCTGCATAAGTGTAATACCGTTTATACAAGTGTCTGCACAAGTCTAGCGTGACTAAAGAAATAATCTCTCTACTTATGCTGACGTCTGCATAAGTCGGTCTCTGTCTGCATAAGTCTATTTCAATTCCGGAAAGTGTCTGCATAACTAGCGTTTCATATATTTATATGTATGTATACCGTGAAGTACTAGAGATGAATATATATATATATATATTTTAAAATTTCGACCTGTCACAGTTGACGTGAAGTTACCCATATATATATATATATATATATATATATATATATATATATATATATATATATATACGTATATATATATACATATATACAGTTTCAATTGTCTGTTACTTATTTCTGAGTTTGCATTCCACTTTCATCAAGGTCTCGTTTTAAAAGTAACATTTTGTATCAAATTTTTAGCCTCTGTCGAGGGATATTACTCATGTCACAGCCGCCTTAAGCATATCTTGTATAGGATTTTCTTACGTATAAATTAACAATATAATTAGCATCAATCTGGAAAAATTCTGAGCAATTCTACTTACAATTTGTAAACTTTTTCCCATTTAATGTGCAATACAAAAAGTTTCAAGATTTTTATTAAAAAAAATCATGAAAATTGCTGTTTTTTTGAAAAAAATCAAAATTTTCAAATTTTCAATTGATTCTAACTTTTTAACAATTGAATATTTCGCTCTGAAATACTAGGGTTGTATTTTGGGGCTAATTTAGAACTAGAAAACCCCATTATAAGCCATTTTAAAATTTCGACCTGTCACAGTTGACGTGAAGTTACACGTATATATATATATATATATATATATATATATATATATATATATATATATATATATATATATATATATATATATATATATATATATATATTATATATATATATATATATATATAGTTTATTAAGTTTATTTTTACATTTAGTTTATTTTGTGCCTAAAAATAAAAAATAATAAACAAATTGCGTATGTAACACATGTTATGTGTGCTTTATTTTGCTTTGCTAAAAGTAATATACCCAACTTGTTTGGATTGTGACTTATTTTTCTCCACCTAAATTTAAATTTTGTAAATACTATCTGTTATTATGAGTGGTGGCCAGTGTCTTGACTTTAGTAAAGCTGTGAATGAGTTTTAGTTTGCTAAAGGTTCACCTACAGCGTTACTGAAGTCAGGAGACTGGGTACAGGTCATATTAATTAACAAACAGTATGTACAAATATAAAAAACGTAATATAACTTTAGAACAAGCCAATAATGTTGGACATGTAATACATGTTACTCTGAGAAAGCAAAACATAAGTATGACATATTCCATTTCTTCATCTTGTTAATTTTCATTTGTCTCTGCCGATGTTTTTTCTAGCTGTGACTAACAGTAGTACCCAGTGTAACGTCCGTGTTACAATGTCGCGAAAACGATAAAGTTAACGCGATAAATGTTCCAGTTTCGGTTTACGCCTACACGTAATAACCACGGGAGAAGGAACGCGTGAAAATAGTTAATCGGACAGGTAAATTAAACAATGATAATTCGCGATACCAATTAAGCGGCAAGCGACAGCGTCAGCGAACAATTAGAGTGACAGAGAAAGGGAAAGGATATCGATCTTCAGAGTTACTTACTTTGGGGTGGTTGCGGTTGGCTCGTTCTCTCAGTTAGCCCTCGTCAGTCTCAGGACCCAAACGCAGCGGGCGATTCAAATGGCAGAAGGAGAGGATCGTAGAAATAAAGTAACTCTCAAAAATGCAATTGTGTGATGTTTATTAATTGCATAAAGTTACGTTTAAACTGTTACACACTGATTGTAGTCGAGATATAATATCAACAATTATTCGCGAGACTACAATCAGAGAAGCTTGACAAATATTTTAAGTTAATTCCACACGAAAATATTCTAAGTCAATTATACTCGAAATTATTCTAAGTAAATTCTGCTCGAAAATATTCTAAGTAAATTCTGCTCGAAAATATTCTAAGTTAATTCTGCTCGAAAATATTCTAAGTCAGAATACAAAATGTCGAAAATTATTCTAAGTCCAATTGTTACAATTAAATAGTCGTCGGTCAAGGGCTTCGCCCTTCGAAACAAAAAGAACAAAAGCTTCTGCCTCGAGTGGAGGCGCGTCGCGGCTTTTATACCCGCGCATGTATCTAAGGCAGATGCAAAGGTAAGGGAGTGTAGGGTATCTCATCTTTTGCATGGGGTGGCAAGGACGCGGGTGGGGAACTCGGGTTCGAATGTGGCGCTGCCAAGGACAAGGGTTGGATCGATAGGCGGTACGAATACGGGTAAGGTAGGATTCGTTACCATGCGAACTGTGGCTCACGTAGGTAACCCAGTTGCTACCATGTGGCACCACTGACAGGAAAGAGGATCATTGTAACATGAAGGAAAAAAAAAGTTGTAGGGTAGTAAGGATAGATGGTAGCACGGGTGTCAAAAGTGTGAGTAGCGTTCAGTCATGCTCGACATGACACGTCCCCCCCCAAAGACGTGCGCTGCGGGGCGGCGCTTGCTGGTCCCTCCGTCCAAGTGTCGCAATTTTAACATACGCTGTATGTCTGATTGTCTTCGAAGCCTTCCTTTCCAAACTTTAGGTGCAAGATGTAACCTCTTTCTGTTCGCTCTGTCTTAGCCTGCTTAGTAGCGGGCGAGGTAAGTAGTCGTCTTTCCATTCCACGACTTCCTCGTCCTCGGTAAATTTGAAAGCGTATCCATGATTATTAAGCTCGTTTAGTCAACGCATATTCCCTCTCTTGCCATGCCAATGGACCGGTCGTCAGTATTGGACAGTAGCTTTCAGGCATCTCCTCCTTTGAACAAATTAACAGTTGCCTTATTATGAGCGGATGCAGTTGCCTCCTGTTCATCGCCGCGCCTTGGTTCTCTTTCACTGTGGCCATACATGAGTCGTACCACAGCGAACCACAGAAAAATAATTCGCAGCAGCCTAAACTGCAGACGGTTGCCTCTGGTTGTTCCCTTCGGTTCCCGCTCGCCGACTTCAATGTTTGCCTTTGGAGTGCGTCTACCTTGCTCTATTAGATTTGTGTTACTTCCACATACCTCATAACAACGGCAGTTCGTCAGATAAAGTGAATCCGTAAGGCTATGCGTATTCCCTTTGGTCGTTGACGTCCAAGGTCGTTACATTGCTTGAAGTTCACGATGAGACTCCACCATAGCTGAGCGACGGCATCAAGTCGTACGACCTTCGCTGTGTCGGTGATTACTAAGTATTGGCGGGCAAAGTGTAGTGTCGTAAGGTTGCAATGGGGACGCTGTGGCTGCCACAATAGCTGGCGAATGAATACTCCCTCGACCGCTTGGTTTCAATTTGGATGGGATAGGAATATTAGTAAAAAAAAAGGAAAATTGGAAGGAAAGTATCGTACCCTAATCGACTTTTTCTTTACTGACAATTTTCCTCTACCCAAGTTTACAAATTCCCTATTGATAATTTTTATACTAAAATTCATAATTTTTATACCATATAACAATGCCATATTTATTTTCTTCCCCCCTATACTGGCGTTGGAGATGTGTTCGCCTCGCTTAATTCTGAGTAATACGATACCCTTACAAAATTCCAACGCAAAGTAGAGTAATACAGTACTTCTATACGGAATTGCGATCCAAAACTTAATTTTAATCTTTATTTTCAAGTAAGCGAAAGACTAAAGAGATAAATATTTCTTCAAAGCTAACAATAATCAGAATAAGAAATACAGAAAGTATTATGTATAACAAATCTTTTGTTGAAATCTCATTTCGGAAGTTAATCACATGAACACTATGCTAATTTTCGAAGTTTTATTTAATAGATAATTCTATGTGCAAGTTTCATTTCACATTAGGTAAGTACCACAATGTCCCAGTCGTTATAGACATCGTTGAATTCCACACATTCGTCAATTCGCATTCTACAATTCTTTGGAAATTTAATTATTTGACAGTCCGAAATCGGAATTTTATAAACTTTCCGGAATAAGCAACTTCTAACCTAAATTCGCTTACAGTCGAAATAAGCCATAACCCATTCTTTTGAAAATAACGCTCTTTTCTTTGTGAAAACTATATGTCACCTATATGATAAATTATCATAATTAGTTTTTGATAAGATCATTTTCTCACAAGACATAAGATTTTTAACATAACACTGATTTTCACAAAAAAAGCATTTCTTTCATTACATATTCTTTCATTGATTTAAGCATAAATAACAGTTGCCTATATCAGCCACTATCATAAGTATAGTCCGCTTGCAGTTGTATAATAAACTCGATTAGTGTTTTGTTATCCGGATTTAGTCTGAAAAACTAGAAAAGATTGCATTGCGTACACAAAAAGAAGGGTCCCTATTTGTAAAAGGTACAACCAGTTCAATACATAATTCACTACTTACACTATATTTACTTTCACAACGCAAACGAATAAAATAGATCGAACTTTTGATAGAAAAAACTGTAAAGCTAAACTTTTCGTATCTCTTATACTTAGCAGTGATTTATTTAATTCCGCCGATGTAAACGAACAGCACCTTTTGGCGATCCAGTAAATCGCATAAGTTCGATACGAGCTGTTTAGTTTTGAATACAATATGCATTAACGCGTATAAATTTTTCAAGCTAAAGTCAAGATTGACTTCTGTTTTTGTATTTTCCAATCAGAAATTCTTTTACTTTATTATCCAACCTTTCAAACTATTTTGCCATAGCCGTTCTCTCGCTTGCGTAATCATTCTCTATTATACAAATATAGGTTCTTTTTCACCGTCATAATTTTGACCTTGTCGTCTCGCGAAGTCCACATTGCCCTAATAATTTCTTTACAATTTTCTAACAAATAGCTGTAGGTGGTACATTGTACTCCTCCCCCTTGAGACAACGGCAAGGTCATTAAATAACTCACTCTTTTTCAAATTATTAGTTAGTGCGCCTAAACTATACAAATCTACCTATATCTAAGATTTTTATTACGTAAGTTATCGTGTTATCGGATTCATCTAATTGCTGATACGCGTCTTGTAAAGTAATTTTTCTTCATCCAATTTCGCTGGTTTAAATTACATACTGGTACAAATTCGCATTTTCAAATGCCAGTCCCGGATTGGTGTCGATTGCATAATAGTAAAGTAGCCCATCCCTTGCGCGGATGCTAGAAAGGACAGCAGAAATCCGGTGACTTCGATTAATAGTTTGACGTCCACTGCTGCTCGCTTTAAATTACCATTTGTTCTAAAAAATTTCAAAAGAACTAAGTTGAAACTGCTAAGAATTAAAAACCCATTGTGTGTACAATTTTGAAGAATCTTTATCTGCAAACATGAAAGTAATATGTTATCTTTATTAGTCCGAAAACTGGTTTCAATTTCAAAGTTGTTGCAAGAATGAACAGCAACGTCCTCATCTGTAAACATGAATAAAAATGTTAACTTTCTAACTTACGTTAAGCTTAACTTTTTATTCTTACAAGCTTTCGGAATCTGCGTGCGGATTAATATGCGACAAGCGTAAGCGATTACTATGCACGACTTTGGTCTTATTTTCCTTAATTTGAATTTTTACATTGCCGTTTTCCCAGATTTCAATTATTAAGTAAGGGCCTGAATATTGATTTTCAAATTTATGCGGTTTTGGCCCGCTCTGCAACCACACAAAATCGCCTATTTTGAAATTCTTATGATTTGATTTTTTATCATAATATTCTTTAGCTCTTTGTTTAGCCGATAATAGTTTTTCTTGTGCGGTTCTTTGGAGAAAACTCAATCTTTCGACCAAAGTTGTCATGTACCCCGCGTAAGTAGGCAATAAATCTTCCGGCTCTAAGGGGTCGCTCGAGCGCACTCTCGCCAGGCGTCCGAACACTAACTCGAACGGAGTATGCTGGGTTCCTTCATGTTTGCCCGTGTTGAAATTAAACATTGCTAACTCAACCCACTCGTCCCAATCTAAATGTTTCGTGGCAAACATTTTCAAAAATTCACTAAGTGGCGAGTGCGAGAGCTCTAAAGAGCCGTTAGATTGAGGGTGAAAAGCGGTAATTTTTACTTGCTTAATTTTAAATCGTTTTGCAACGCGCTTAACTAATTTACTAAGAAAATTGGTGCCTTGATCGGTAAGCATAGCTTGCGGCGCGCCAAAAGTGCAAATAAAGCGTTTGATAGAAGCATCTGCTACAGTAATGGCAGTCTGGTCTTTTAAAGGGACTCCCACCGAGAATTTTGTAAATTGATCCTGCATAGTTAAAATGTACTCGGATTCGTCTTTAATTCTCGGTAACGGTCCTACGATGTCCAAACTAACCGTGAAAAATGGAATACACGGGTGGTCCGTTATAATCATTTTCTGTTTTGTTTTGACCCGCACTAATTTTTTAAGCTGGCAAGGAACGCATTTTTGAATGAAGGCTTGTATGTTCTCCTTTAAATGCTCCCACTGATATTTATATTTTATTCTATTCAAAGTTTTAGTTACTCCTTTGTGTCCACCCGCCGCCGAACAATGAGCTTCGTGAATTATATCCGCTATTTTACTCGGCTCCGGGTGCTGTATGAGTCCACGGCATATAATTATTTTAACACTATTATTACCTAATTCACGTCTTAAAGAGGCCAAAATATCTTTAAACTCAACATTTTCGATATTACTGCTCCTAGCCATACTAAAAGAAGCAATTTGATTAATATCTAAAAATTTTGCTAACTTCCTAAGTAACTGGGCCAAAATTTCTAAGGTATCCCATAAACTATTTTTACCTTTGCCCCTAAGTGGTAATACAAAATGCATTTTTTTATTGGCCTTAATGATTTTAGGCTCTCCCGTTACTAAATTCTCGAAATGCGGAAGCTTCCCTAAATCCTTTAATTGCCTAGACCCCTCATCGAGCGGTTCTCCGTCCGTGCTCACAAAATAAAGGTAACTATCCTTCCTCATAAA
Organism: Torymus aiolomorphi; assembly: GCA_036365515.1. Lineage (NCBI taxonomy): Eukaryota > Metazoa > Arthropoda > Insecta > Hymenoptera > Torymidae > Torymus > Torymus aiolomorphi. The sequence continues at coordinate 208,460,324 of CM070874.1, forward strand.
CAATTTCTCTCTACAATAGATTATATTGTCTTGAGGACCGACCGCTTTCAGCGCGACACTTTTTTCATTGACCGCGTCCTCGTCCCTGAAAGTCATGTCGGAAAAGGGACCTTTAAACACCGAGATGTTGTCGCGCCCGGATGCTTCCCGGCACGCGAGCTCTCCTGACATAACCGTTTGCTCACTTTCCTCGGGCGCGAACGCAGAGCCAGATGGCGAGATTGGTCTGTGCAGCGTTTCTTTTTTATTGCTATCCGCAGCTTGCGGTACGAGAGACGCAGACGTCTCCTTATCTTCGACAAAGGACGCGCATTCCTGAACCTCTTCGACCGCGGGGGCTTCCTTTCTTTTACGCGGCGCGAGAGCTTTAATGGCTTGCTTATACTTTTCAGTGGCTTGGCGGCCCGCACGCTTACGCGTGGCCATTGCATCAAGGTGGGCGCGCCGTCCCCCTGCTGGGTTTGCCGTTCCTGGGGCGGCTCTACTGTCTGTTCGCCAGCGACAGCATGGCGCCCCTCTCCCCCTATGCTGACTTGTGTAGCTACGCATACTTTTTCTATAATCGGGTTGCGCGACAGTGCGTCCGCGTTCAGATTTAATTCACCCTTCTTATAGAGTACGTCGAATTGATAGTCTAAAAGTTTTAAACGCCAACGCGTGACTCTAGATCCTGGATCATTATGATTGTTCAACCAAACTAGCGGCCTGTGATCAGTAATTAAAGTGAATTTATTCCCGTATAAGTAAGGTCTGAATTGCGTAATAGCGTACACGATTGCTAATGCTTCTTTTGAAAACTTACAATAATTCTTTTCTGCTTGATTCATCGCGCGCGACACAAAGGCTATGGGACGATCTTTTCCAATTTCTCCTTGCGATAAAACTGCCCCGATTGCGTACCCGCTAGCGTCGGTAGTTACTAAAAACTTTTCTTCGAAATGCGGATGCGCTAAAACCGGTGGTTCGCATAATTTATGACGGAGAGTCTCAAATGCCGTTTGCGCGTTCTCATCCCAAACAAAAAGTTGTTCTTTTCTAAGAAGGTCAGTTAAAGGCTTGGCTATTCGTGCAAAGCCATTAATAAATCGCCTATAATAACCAGCTAGTCCTAAAAATTGTTTAATATTTTTCTGATTTCTAGGCACTGGAAATTCTTTAACTGCTTTTAGTTTTTCCGGGTCCGGGCGTAAACCATCACCGTTAATTATATGTCCCAAATAATTAATTTCCGGTTTAAGAAATTCACATTTTTCCGGTTGCAAAACTAAATTAGCATGGCGCAGTTTTTCAAACAACTTCTCGATTGTTTTTATGTGCTCGTTAAAAGTTTTAGAGTAGACGCAAATGTCATCAAAAAAATGAACCACGTTTTTCATACCAGCAATTACTTTAAGAACGAGTGACAAAAATACCGGAGCGCTTGTCTTTAATCCAAAAGGCGATCTAACAAAATGAAATAAACCGAGCTCACAAGAAAAAGCTGTTTTTTCTCTGTCCTCAGCTTTAATTTTAATTTGATGATAACCCGCGTATAAATCGAAAACTGAGAAAAATTTGGCATCACCAAGCTGATCCAAAATATCCGCTATGTTCGGAACCGGATGATTGTAATCGGGTATAATGGCGTTTAACTTTCTAAAGTCTACTACTACCCGAAATTTTTTTTGCCGTCGGGTCCCGGTTTTTTGTCAACGCAGAACACGGGCGCCGAGTAGGCACTTGTTGAAGGTTCGACGATGCCTTTCTCTAACATTTCTTTTACCTGCCTATTGATCTCTTCTTTTAGAATAGGTGGGTGTCTAAATTGTTTAATTCTAATTGGAATATTCGTTGTTGTGGGTATTTCGTGTTCAATTACATTTGTCGCGGGCATAATATCTCCCGCTAAATAAAATCGATCCGAAAATTTCACAAGGAGTGATTCAATTTCGGCTAATTGATTAGGTGACAAATGCTTAAGACGTAAAAGCTCTCTTAATTTAGTCACCCTCTCATTTCCTAAAAGGAAAACCGTGTCTGACATGCACATAATTTGATGGTCGCGTGGCTCCCCTATTTTATGGCTCCGCCTTTCTACCCTAATTTGGCTACTTAAGTGCGGAGGGTGAGGCCTATGCTTCCATACTGACCAGACTACTCCATTTATATTTCTTTTAATTTGTTGTAGCATCTGGCGTAAAGTGCATAACATGTCAGAGGTCACCTCGCCCTCCGACACGCGATACTCTCTCATTTTCTTAAAAATAGGAATGGCGGTGAAACAAGTAACATTTAAAGCGCAAGAGTATAAACGTAATAATGAACTACTTTTCCATGCTTGCAAAAAGGTTAACTTGTCTCCAGCTTGACACGCAACCCCTCAAAAAGGTGCGCCAGCTGAAAGTCTTCTCGCACTAAAGCATAAGACAATGCGCTGGTTAATTTATTACTTCCGCCCTTCTCAATATTGCCGGACAACGACAACTTTTGCTTCCTCAATAAATTACTAATTTTGCTAAAACTATTCCTTTTAATTTTAATTCTTTTATGAGTTTCATGCTTGTATTTAATACACGTAAAATTCCTTATTTTATTACAAACAAAATTTACTTTTCTCCTACTTTTATTCAATACCGTTTTTGCTCTATAATTTTTTATATTCAATCCAACATTTCCCCCTTGAGTGCTAACACTCATACTATTTTTACAAGCTAAAATTTCCGAATTTTTCTTATTTTCTACCACAATACATTTATTAACTTTACTTTCAAATTTAGCCGAATTTTTTACAAGAAGATCTTCACTAACTCTATTTTTCCAATTTTTATTTAACAAGTCCAAATACTGTTGAGATACGCTATTTTTTAACGTTTGCTCTCTAAATAAATTATTTCCGAATATAATCCTGTTCAATTTTTCTTTCAAACTTTTATTTTTACAAAACTTAGTTCTCAAATTTTGCTTTTTAGCTATTTTAACTAATCGGTTTTTAGTTTCACAATGCTTAACTTTCAAATCTTTATTTTTATCAATTTTTAAGTTTAAGCTTTTATTTTTACAAATTTCATTTTGCAATTTTCTAGTTTTTTCAAATTTTAAATTCAAATTTTTGTTTTTACAAATTTTATTTTTCAAATGACTAGCTTCTTCAAAGTTCAAATTCAAGTTTTTGCTTTTATCAATTTTATTTTCCGAATCGCTAGCTTTTTCAAAGTTCAAATTCAAATTTTTGCTTTTACTAATTTTATTTTCCGAATCTCTAGTTTTTTCAAAGTTCAAATTCAAAATTTTGCTTTTACAATTTTTACTTTCCAAATTACTAATTTTTTCAAATTTCAAATTCAAATTTTTATTTTCATCAATTCCATTTTTTAAATCAATTTTTTCCAAAACGTGCACGGTGCAAATTTCAAATGGGGCGATACTTTTAAGCGAAGAAAGACAAATATGTGAAATAATTTTCTCATGCGAAGCAGGTAAATCGCTATAAACGTTCTGAGTGCTACACTCGCCTAAAACAACACTGGATTTGTGCGGCCGAGCAGTTGCAACGGGATTTTTCGCGTGTCCGGAATTGCGCTCATCCCCCCACATCGTACCCTGCGTTACTTCCTTATGTCGTTCGGCTCGTGCCAAACTTACACTCTCTTTTTTTATTGGCCGCGCGAAATCTACACTACTCGAGCACCGTAAACTGATTACGTGAGAAGCTATTTCCAAAAAATTTTCTTCATAATTAATTTTTGCCTCGTATTTTCTTAACATTTCGCTGCCGATTAACCCGTCCTCTTCAATAGGAAAATCGTCAGGAACCAAATGAAAATACAATGTTAAATCGCGGAAAATCAAGGGTATTTTCCCGCGCGAGTTAATCGATTCCTTAGTAATACCTAAGTTCAAGAATTTCGTTTCAAAAACAATGGCCTTACTAGGTTTTTTACTAATTTTAAGCAACGACGGGCCTACCCCCGTATCTAACATTAATTTGAGCGATACCTGATAATTTTCAAATGGCAATTCTATTACAGGTGACTTACTATTAATACTCAACAAAATGGACTTTCGCGCAAATTTTAATTCTGATTTGTGTTTGATTGGTGTGGGCGCGTGCTTTCTGATTGCCCCCAGGTCGCGCCCTGTGCCGCGGGGCTGTTCGCGTTTCCCGCTTCACGTTGCAATTTTTCTCTACTTTTTCTTTTCAATATTTGGCATTCATTCTTCCAGTGTCCCTCTTTTTACAATAATTGCAAATTTTAACAAAATTATTGATTTGATTCGATTGTGCCACTGCGGGACTGTGCGATCGCGGTCGATATTGATTTTGTGAGACTTGGGGCGTGGCTGGCCGCGCGCTAGCCAATGGGTTCGCGGCTGGTGCCGAGACGCGTGCTTGCGTAGCTACGGCCTGCGCTCATGTAGTCGGCTGTGTCGCGGGTTGCTGTGTACCCGGGGGTAACAATGATTTTAAAGTCCAACAGTTTTTCGCGATGTGATTTCTTTTGCCACAATATTGACAAATTTATGTCGGTTTATTTTGAACAATTTTAACTTCAGCTAATTCTGCCTTCAATTTGTTATTTTCTTGATTTAATTTACTTTTACGCATTGGTTCGGTTTTCTCTTAATCTGTAACCTCACGCTCTATTTCTATTGCTTTTTCTACGGCTTCCTGAAAAGTTGCGGCCACCCCCATGCGCCTCTTAATTTCCCAATCCATACCGCGTACAAAAAATTTTCATTTATCGGCTTCTACATTTTGTATGAACCCCACATCATCCCTTTTTTCTCTTTTTGCGGCCTCTTTTAATTCTATTGCGATACGCCTAACTCTGTTTGCAAATGTTATAATGTTTTCTTTTTCTCTTTGTCTGGCCGCGGCTAATTCCGCCATCAAGGTGTGATGTGTTTTATACGATCCGAAATTTGCCTCAAAATATTTAACTAGATCCGTCATTTTAAAAAAAACTATTTCCTCCATTGACTTTGCTGCTTCACCCGTTAGCCGTCGTCTAATTAATTTTGCCAAGTCGGCTTTGTTTGCTGCCGGAATCATGCTAATGGCTTCTCTTAAACCGAATAAAAAGGTACTAAGTGGAATATTGCTACCGTCAAATTTTGGTATGCAGTCTAGTGCGTCTTTAATCGACAAATTTTTTAACGGAGTTAAAGTTGTATTTGGACGAAAAGAATTCATTGTTGTTGGCAGTGTTGTTCTAACATTCGTAACTAAAGGCGTACTGTGCCCCCTTCCCCCTGCTACGTGCGGAGTATAATTTGCCGAATTTAATAAGTTTGTATCAAAATTCACTTTATTTTGTGTATTATCCCCGTCTATTGTGTTTATTACCGTTTTATACTGCGTAACTTCCCCGTCTTCAGTTAATTCTTGGTCGGATTTGACTAGAGCTGGAAGTTTTTCAGTAATCAAATGTTTATGCACGCTCAAGATTGCTTCCATAATTTCAATAACACTAATATTGTGATGCATAAATTCACGTAAAATGGCTATCATAATTTCGTCTTGACAAATTTTTTCAACTAATGCCCTATCCACGGTTTCTGCGAGAGACAACTACAACTTCTTAACATCCCGAATTCTTTCCGGCTTTATTTCCGATGCCGATTGATATCTAGCCCTGAGCACTGCTACTAACTCGTTGAGCGTAGCCGTTATTAATGTAGGTTCCTCTACACTAAGGTATTTCCGCAAAATCTCAGTTGCTTCTGAATTCCTAGCGACCGCACCGTTTGAAGCTGCCATTTTAATAATTTATTTATATTTTTCTTTTGAACGTAAGAAACGAAGAGAAAAAGAAAATTTTTATAACTGTGGTATGTATGTATATATAAAATAAAATTTTCAGTATTTTCACTTTTATCCCGGAGGTGGGCCCCCAATTGTAACGACCGTGTAACAGTGTTGCGAAAACGATGAAGTTAACGCGATAAATGTTCCAGTTTCGGTTTACGCCTACACGTAATAACCACGGGAGAAGGAACGCGTGAAAATAGTTAATCGGACAGGTAAATTAAACAATGATAATTCGCGATACTAATTAAGCGGCAAGCGACAGCGTCAGCGAACAATTAGAGTGACAGAGAAAGAGAAAGGATATCGATCTTCAGAGTTACTTACTTTGGGGCGGTTGCGGTTGGCTCGTTCTCTCAGTTAGCCCTCGTCAGTCTCAGGACCCAAACGCAGCGGGCGATTCAAATGGCAGAAGGAGAGGATCGTAGAAATAAAGTAACTCTCAAAAATGCAATTGTGTGATGTTTATTAATTGCATAAAGTTACGTTTAAACTGTTACACACTGATTGTAGTCGAGATATAATATCAACAATTATTCGCGAGACTACAATTAGAGAAGCTTGACAAATATTTTAAGTTAATTCCACACGAAAATATTCTAAGTCAATTATACTCGAAATTATTCTAAGTAAATTCTGCTCGAAAATATTCTAAGTAAATTCTGCTCGAAAATATTCTAAGTTAATTCTGCTCGAAAATATTCTAAGTCAGAATACAAAATGTCGAAAATTATTCTAAGTCCAATTGTTACAATTAAATAGTCGTCGGTCAAGGGCTTCGCCCTTCGAAACAAAAAGAACAAAAGCTTCTGCCTCGAGTGGAGGCGCGTCGCGGCTTTTATACCCGCGCATGTATCTAAGGCAGATGCAAAGGTAAGGGAGTGTAGGGTATCTCATCTTTTGCATGGGGTGGCAAGGACACGGGTGGGGAACTCGGGTTCGAATGTGGCGCTGCCAAGGACAAGGGTTGAATCGATAGGCGTTAGGAATACGGGTAAGGTAGGATTCGTTACCATGCGAACTGTGGCTCACGTAGGTAACCCAGTTGCTACCATGTGACGCCACCGACAGGAAAGAGGAAGCCAGAAAAAACATCAACAGAGACAAGTGAAAAGTCAGAAACTAAAAACGAATATGTTACTTACTACATGTTACTTATGTTTTGCTTTGCTTTCCAGCTCAAGTAAGATGTGTGACATATTATCCAGTATTATTGACTTCAAACTTATGATTTCTCTGACTCCTGTGGTAGTGACTCCTGGGGTAGTAGCTCTGATGTACTCATCTCCACTATCTCCTTGTTCCCTGGCACCTGTTTGTCATCATCGTCGCTCAGAACTACATCACGAATCTCGGCTAAGGCGTCTGTTGTCTGCACGATGCTGCAATTTCAGCAGTCTTCAATATCTTCTTTTCCTTTTTCTTTGTTAAATTCGTTGGCGATTTGGAGCGTGCCTTCTCCTTCCTTAAACATAAAAAAAGAAGTTATTCTAAGAGAAGTTATTTACTTATATTACTTATAGGAGCAGCAATACAGCGACATAGCTAGAGTAAATATGTACAGAAAAAACCAGCAGTCAAAACTTAAACAAGTTGGCTAATATATGTATGTAACTTTTTATATGCTGAAGCTTGCCCACAGTCTCCGAAACGTTCGAATTTTGACCCCTGCCTGTACACATATTAATAGATAAGTATGTTAAGAATTATAAAAGCATATCCAAAAAAGAATTCAAACTGACGATTGAACTAAATAAGGTATACAATGCATCTTACTCTTTGCAAAGCAAAATACAAGTAATATGCATTATCTAGCAAATTTCATTAGCTCATTACTTTTGATTTATAATCATCCCATAAATTGGTCGGTTTTTTAAATTCGAACATTAGTCAGGCTATAGGTAACCTATATAGCATATGAAATAAGTTACATACTACCAAATTAGATTAGCTCATTACATTTTATTTTTCCTTGGCTATTTTTTCTGGCTATCTGACCATAAGCAGTAGTCAGTGCCATAACATTATTAAAAAAAACATTTCAAAAGAAATACTACATTTATAAAATATTTTTAAAATTATAAAACTTTCACTACTTGTAATAATATACTAACAAGCAATAAAAAGCTGTACACTAAAAACTTGACAAATTCTTTGAATATAGCCAAATGTTTATGATAAATGTTATTTTTTTTACTTACTGAGTTTGACAAGGCGTTCTACCTCTTCTGCCACCAATGAGTGGATTCACAAAATGCTCTGGATTATTTATAGGTAACTTATAGTCTAAAGTTTCCCTCTCTATAAAAGTCCACCATTTTTTAAACACAAAGTGTACTGATTTTTTAAACTCAATGTGTACTGATTGCAGTCTTATATTTTAGTGATAGTAGCCTCGAGGAAGTCCTTTTTATCATTGTGCTGGCTTCTGTAGACACATTCACTCTCAATGGCCATTTAGCCTTGTTTATGTTACTGTACACTTGATGCTGAGTATAACTTTTCTGATATTAGTTTCACAGAAGGCCTCTTTGTACATGGCACTGAATTCAGGGCCCAGTGACAAATAAGGTGGATTGTTCCCCTTGACTCCGCACTAACTGATTAGTCCTTGGAGAGAGAAGAAGAGACGTTACTGCATCATACAGCTGAGCAAACAGCACAAATACACTCGAAAATAACCGAGAGCCAGAGGGGAAAAAGAAAAAACACTGGCCTTGACGAATATGTATGAGGTAGCAACAATCAACAATTCAAGTCCGAGGTGATGATGGTGTATGCAACGTATTATGAAAAAAACAAAACTCGTCCTATCGATGATCATATTTCGTTCGTTCTAACGGATGAGAGAGAGAGAGAGAGTAGTTTGGTATCGCTACTTAATCGGAGCAGAATACACGATGGGCATGACGCGGGTGTTCGTACTATAAAAGGGAGAAACGTTATAAATAATATGGACAATGGATAATATGTTATCTAAAGCTCCAGGAGTTGCTCAAGCTACAGTTTAGTATATAACTTATCTGATGTCAGGAGTCGGAAGAACAGCAACAAGAAAATCGCAGATATGCCCAAAATCTTTCTCAGCAACAACAACTACTACTAGCTAAGTAGTAAGCCTCATAACTGAACAGAATTTTATTAATTGGGTCAGTCTTGCTAGGAAACTGTAATTGTAAACAAATGATTTCATTGCATTCTAATGATGCAAACTTTAGACATGTACAAAACTTTATTTATAGCAGCTCAGGTTACCCGTTACTGGCTAAACTACAATCACAAGCTATAAGACGACAATTAGGTGCACCGTGTATCCTAGTGCAATAAAACTGAGTTTTGGAGGTTATGATAGTGAGTTTTCATAATCCTTACATGCTGATGCTACTACAGATTAGGTATATATTCAACCGTGTCTCCCTTAAAATAAATATCTATTTCCACCGCCGCTGAGCGGCTCGCGCATCTTCTGGCCCAGATAGAGCGTATGCGGATACGGAGGATGAGAGCGGCCTGTCCCTCTTCTGCTTCTATATACCTTATCATTGTCATTTGCATTGAATAACGAGTTTTGCCGCCCGTTCTATCTCGCTCTTTTGCTTTTCTTCCGTACAGAGTTATAATCTCCCGGTTTAGTTTTCTTTTTCTCGTTCGGTTGCTGCTGCTGTTGTTGCTTCTTTGCAGCGGGCAGTTTTGATTCGTTATGGCCGTGAAACGGGCGCGCTTGCAACGTGCCGGCGCGCCGACGGAAATTGACATTGAACGGAGTCAGCTCTGGATCAGTTTCAGCAGCAGGCTGAGGTGCGGGCACCATTACCTTCAGTCGATTTTTTAGGAATCTTGAGGCTATGGCCGATGGTTGAATACGCTGAGGTGCCGAGCGAGCCAGAGTTAAGATTGATCTTCACTTTGAGTAAAGAGATTTTTATTGCCTCTTCGCCGAGTGCAGTTGCACTGCTACTCCCGCTGTCGCTCTCTTCAGTCTTATCACTCTTGGCCTTGTTACCCTCCTCGCGGTGCTTCTTTTTCTCCTCGACCTTATCTTTGTGTTTGTACTTGTGCTTGTCCTTGTAGCTTTTCTTTGCTCTCTTGCTGCAATGCTCTTGATGCGATGTAATCGTGGACACTGGAATTGATGCCACAGTCATCGTGGACACATGAATACTGAATTAGATCAGCAGAGAAACGAGCTCGCTCATGTCCACCGTTCAAGGAAAAGAAGACTTCGGTTGCATTTGCTGTATATAGCTCGTGCTGACATCTTGTCATCCTATAGGTGTGCTACTGTTCCTGTGCATAGCTGCAGCTACACCCATATTAGGCACTTGCAGAAGCGATGGCATAACTACAAAAGTATAGTCATAATAGTCTCCATACTCTGCTGGGGCCTCCTTTCCCTGCTCGAAAAAGTTGATAGAAGTCGATAAGATTTTATATCGACTTGAATGGTGAATCTTAGTTCAATTTTTTGCAATAGGACTTCATATAATACGACTGAATCGACATAGATTGATAAAGATCGATAAAACTCTATATGAAAAAATTACAATTGAAATCAATGAAATTTCAAGATCTCGAGTTTATTGATTTTAATTATAATTTTTCGTATCGGTTCTTATCGACTTATATTGACTTCTATTGATTTTATCGCATTTTATCAAGTTCTAATGGAGAAACTGGAATTAAGATTCACCATTGGAATCAAAAGAGATTTTATCGACTTCTATGGAGAAACTTATCGATTTCTACCTACTTCTATCAACTTTTTCCAGCAGGGTTTGATGTGGCATTTTAGAGTAAAATCCTTATCTAACATGTGAGTTTTCACTGCATCAGCATTTCTGAAAGTTTGACCTAAATATCACAAAAATTATTAATAGTTAATTTTTGAAGGTCATAAAATTTTAATTTATCAATTTCACAAATAAACACGAAAGTAAAATAAATATTGATTTTTTTTTTATTTTTAAAATTAGAATTTAGAAAATTTGTTAAACAATTTAGAGAATTAAATACTGATAATAAAAATAATAAGAATCAATGAATAACAACAGAAATAGAGCTTTCCTTTATCATTATGCAATATGCATACATAACCAGCATATATTTTGTAATATATGGCATCACGCGTGTGGTAAACAATTTTCAATAAGAAATTGTTCTTTAGAGTACAAGGTTTTTTACTCTTAAAAAATCTATATTAATTAAAAAGTTACATTTTTTGTTTTTCTACTGAATACTGGTTTGAAATACTCAATATCATATGAAACATTTTACAAGGACATTATTCTCTTATATTAAAAATACAGTATTATCATTTTTGATTGAAAAATTTCATTTCCTATCTTTTTTACAGCAACTTATTCATTTAACTTTTTACTTTAATAGGTAATTTTGCAGCAAATTAAAATAGTTTTAATAAAACAACGTAAAGAGAAGGAGACTAGCACTTATACCCTTTTCCAGCATATAAGGAATGGTTTTATCAAAGACTATGATGAATCAATAAATTCTTGCATCGTCATTTCCTCTGTTAGTCAAGAAGAATAAAGCTTTGTCTCTGCAAACTTCTCCATTCCGATCCTTATCAAAAGTGACTCCGGTTTGCAATTTTGTTATTGTAACAGCCATCAGAATCCAGGATTTTGAAATACGCTTTTGCTATCCTTAGTGTCAACTGCTTGCTGTGGCGGTGGAAGCTGCCTTATACTTTTTATATATTTCAGACAATGTTCATCCGCTCTTCAGCCTTATGTTTTATGACCACCTTTTCTTTTTACTCATCTGGGCTTCTTCTTAATCAGTTCGCAATTTGCATAGTCTGGCTTGGTTTTCTGTCTTAAGCTACTCGTCTCGAGTAATGTATTCCTGATAGAATTCACGGCAGGTCTGTGGTTGGATCAGTAGGTCCGAGCTGCAAACTCTTTACAAGCAAGCATTGCTGCTTGTTTTTTTCTTGAAAACATAAGCCAGATTTGAATGCTGCTTTCACAACAGCCCAGTTTCGTTTCAGCATTGAAATGCAAATTCATAAGATTACCTTTTGCAGCATCGAAATAAAAGTAACCAATTATTAATAAACATATTAACAATGACAAAAAATATTCTAGTTATCCGTGGTCGAAAATGAGAGTAAAAGCATAAACGTCATATCAAAAAATGCAAAGGCCATTTCTTCACCAGTGAGACTATTATTATTAGCATTCCAGTCGCCAATATCACTCATTTCTTTTTATGAAAGCTGGAGTTCATTTACTAAGTAAATTGGGAGTTTTGTTATTTTATAAAACTTTTTAAAATTATTATCTGAATCTTGTCTAGAAAAATATTTACCAAGAACTCCTCTGAAATATGTTATCCACACATAATCTTGTAAAAAAACACAACCAGTTTATGAACTGAGAATCACTGAGAATCAAAGTTTTCTTCATATTCTAGTATATATTAAACTTTTGACGTCTCCCATCCTGGGAAAATCATACATGAGAATAACTGAGCACTTTTATTTGTTGACATTTTCACAATAATAACACATCCTTTTCGATTTTTTCATTTGGCATAATCTTTTAATTGGTACTTCAATAAATATATACAAGAGCAGAGCACTGATATCGACTAAGCTTCTTGAAGATGACAAATGCCTCTCCATTAATAATATAACCACCAGGGTCATGAGGACAATTGTTCAATTTGCAAATTCAAAATTAGATTTTTCAGACACTACACAGTTACAACTTCTCAACATTATTAGTTATATCTCCAAAATGACAGTGAGACTACTATTATTAGCATTCCAGTCGCCAATATCACTCATTTCTTTTTATGAAAGCTGGAGTTCATTTACTAAGTAAATTGGGAGTTTTGTTATTTTATAAAACTTTTAAAATTATTATCTGAATCTTGTCTAGAAAAATATTTACCAAGAACTCCCTTGAAACATTTTGACGTCTCCCACCCTGGGAAAATCGTAGATGAGAATAACTGAGCACTTTTATTTGTTGAAATTCTCACAATAACACATCGTTTTTCCTTTTTTCGTTCGACATAATCTTTGATGAGATATAAGTTAGATATAAGTTCTTGAATTGAAACTATGTAAATTATTAACGCATCATTATCCACACATAATCTTGTAAAAAACACAACCAGTTTATGAACTGAAAATCACTGAGAATCAAAGTTTTCTTCATATTCTAATATAGATTAAACTTTTGACGTCTCCCATCCTGGGAAAATCATACATGAGAATAACTGAGCACTTTTATTTGTTGACATTCTCACAATAAAATATCCTTTTTCGTTTGACATAATCTTTGATGAGATATAAGTTAGATATAATTTCTTGAAATTATTATGGATTGAAACTACATAAATTAATAACTCATCATTATCCAGACATAATCTTTAAAAAAAAACACAACCAGTTTATGAACTGAGTATCACTAATGAATGAAAGATTTCTTGAGATTCTTGTACATATCAAACTTTAGACGTCTCCCACCTTGGGAAAATCATACATGAGAATGACTGAGCACTTTTATTTGTTGAAATTTTCACAATAATAACACATCCTTTACGCTTTTTTCATTTGGCATAATCTTTTAATTGGTACTTCAGTAAATATCTACAACAGCAGAGCACTGATATCGGCTAAGCTTCTTGAAGATTACAAATTGCTTTAATAATATAACCACCAGGGTCATGAGGACAATTGATCAATTTGCAAATTCAAAATTAGATTTTTCAGACACTACATAATTACAATTTCTCAACATTATTGGTTATATCTCCAAAATGACTGGCTAAAATCTTTTTATATGTAATGTCTGTAAAAATTAGAACTCAACATTATTGGCTATATCCCAAAATTACTTGAAAAACTCTGCTTCTGTAATATCTGTATCTGAAAAAGTAAGAAATTACACAAAGTATCAATTTAAAAAAAATGTTTTGAGACATTATTTAACATTAAGCCAGTAAGTCCTTATCTAATAAAAGTTATTCACCCGTTGACTACTTGAGATCTTTGATATTTATATCAACTAATTTTAAACTAACTCACAAACGATAACATTTGTAAAATTACAATTTTTATCGTTGTTTGTTATTATCATAAACATAAGAAAGATACCTTCTACGCATCTGTCTCTCTCTCTCTCTCAATGGGTGCCACTCCCCCTAACCTACACCCGCATAGTCTATCTCTCTTATGTCTATACTCTTAACCCCTTTCTACAACCTCACGCACAGTTTTTGCGTGAGGTTGTAGAAAGGGCATTTAGATTTGTATTCAATGTGTATGTATTCGGTCGTCCTAAGGCTCTTCTATACTTGCCTCCGGAGCGTCCCCACGCTCCTTCATATAAAATTTCGTTAAAAGTTAAACTGTTATTGCTTACAATGAAATAAAGTACAAATTTCTGTAAAATATAAATTTTATGAGATTTTTATTGTTTATTTTTAGTATCAAAAAAATATGTTTATTATGAAATTACAGTAAGTACAAAAAATTAAAAATAAATATCTATTTTTTTCTTCTTTTTATTAATATTTACTAATATTTTTATTAATATTAGGCGCAGGATTTCAGTATGTTTCTTGAGAAATACGATTCATAACAATAGAAGTTTACATATATCTATATCCATTATATGGATGTTGTGGCCCCATCATATATGGTTGGAAGAAGTGTCCCATCAAATGAGGCTGCACTCCCATAATTGGGGGTGGCACTCCCATCATGGGCGGTAGCACTTCCATCATCGGGGGCGGAACTCCCATCATTGGGTAACCCATACCCATCATCGGTGGCATTGATGGCCCCATCATTGCCGCTTGTCCTTGACCATTGTACAAACCAGTTGGCTGACTGGGAACATGTCTCACGGTGCTGGTTATTTCGTATGTAGATGGCTGAAAACAAAAAATATTGTTCATAGCTAAAATATAATAAAAACTTTTGATTTTTCTATTAAAAAATGAATCTAATTTTCTTATCATTTAAACTATCTAGTCATCTATGAAAGCGCTCCGCGCGCTGTAATGTTGGCTCAACTTCGTGTCACTTTTATTTTTGTAATATAGCAACCTATTACTCCCACCAATTAAATCACGAATAAATTTAAATGATAACAAATCCATAATTTTTTAAAGATAGGAGATAGGAGATTAAAACTAAATTGTAGTTACGAAATAGTGTTCATTCATGACCGCAAAAACAAAATCGTACGTTCGAAGCGCGTTGGATTTGTGATTGTATAATTACAAAAAACTTACTGTATTTCCGTAGTACGGTTGGTAACCGTAACGTCCGTTGCGCCCCCGTCCTTGTTCGACTCCCCGACGTGCTCCGCCACGTCCTCTCACACCGGCTCCGCGTGCTCCGCCACGTCCTCCCGCTCCGCCTCTGCGTGCACGGTCTCCTCGTGCAGCGCCTCCGCGTGCAGCGCCTCCGAGTGCACCGCCGTCGCGGGCACCACCTTCATTCTGCACAAAAAAAGTACACACATACATAACATACATACCTACACAGATACATAATGACCTTCCGCACCCGTATCGAAAGGTACTATTAATAAAATTGTACTTACTAGGCCCGCTGCCGCCGGTGGCGGTTGTGATTTGGGTACGTGGCCCGCTGCCGCCGGTGGGGTTGTGATTCGGGCACGTGGCCCGCTGCCGCCGGTGGCAGTTGTGCTTCGAGTACGTGGCCCGCTGCCGCCGGTGGCGGTTGTGCTTCAGGTACGTAGACCGCCGCCGCTAACTCTGGGCCTTGAGGCTCATGGCCCACAGCCGGTATTTACCGTTCCTCTAGATGGTGATCATTGTGGTCGGGCAGAAGCACAGCGTCGCCGCGTGCACCGCCGTCGCGGGCACCATCTTCACTCTGCACAAAAAAAGTACACACATACATAACATACACACCTACACAGGTACATAATGACCTTCCGCACCCGTCTCGAAATGTACTATTAATAAAATTGTACTTACTAGGCCCGCTGCCGCTAGTGGCGGTTGTGCTTCAGGTACGTGGCCCGCCGCCGCTACCTCTGGGTCTTGAGGCACATGGCCCGGTATTTGCCCTTGTCCACTGGCTGCAGCAGCAGTAGCAGCAGCCCGCGTCACTGAAGCGCACCTTCTTTCCCGCAATTGAGCAGGTAGCTCACGCTCCGGCGCCGACCTCCTTGACTGTAACCGTCTTTCACCGTTCATATTTAACTTTCGAAGTGATTCCGTTGAAGAGATTTGTCTCACTGACGCGTTCGCTTCTCTGATAAAGCGCGACCTCGATACCCGCGCGAGCTCGCTACTCTTATTGGTTGGGAGTAGGCGCGCCCATCATCGACGGCCAACGGGGAAGCCCTCTTGCTGGAAAGAGAGACCCATCCTCTCATTGATCGTAAGCATGCGCGCGATTTTACGACGACCAATCATTGAAGCAAGCGCAGCGCATCAGGTAAGATGCACACCCGACCCATTCCCCGTACGTCCTACATATAAAAAAACGTTAAAAAGCATAAAGGTGAAAAATAAATAATTTATTTAACATGTATGCTTTCTCTGTATAATAGGTGTTTAACATGCATAACGCAAGAAGTGTATTTCAAACATAATAAAAATTAATTTACACTTATTGATATATTTTTTTTATTTTTTATTGATAATTATATACAGAAAGGGAGAATTGATTTTTTTGTACATACAATATGAAGATTGAAAAAAAAATAGGAAAATCAGGACATCACGTATATAGACTGACGTTAGCAATACGTGCATAGTAGCATTTTATTGGACGTACTATTTCATTATTGACAACATGCTTATACTTAATATATTAACGAATGTTCAAAAAAATTTTTACTAAATTCTTGCGTTGAACGAATTTTTTATTTTAATTATGTACTAACCTACCATAAAAATGGAAATTACGGTATCGAATTTCTGGTATTAACTTGGAAAAGCTCACCGACAACTAACGAAGTTCAATCGATTCCTAAGTATCATTTACGGTGTTTTTGTTTTAAAATACCTATACGCTTTTACTGCACACTCTCCGACATCAAACTTTGCTTTTGCAGAATTTAAATTACCGTAATAAAATTACATAAACATACAAAATTTTCTATCGGATAAACACTAGATATTGAACTATCCGAAAATCTTTTGCATTTAACATCATCCATGGCGTCCCTATAAATTTATAAGAATCACTACATACTCTCTCAGCAATGACAAAATAAACTCGCTCATTTATATTGTTACTGAAGGCCATGTGAAACCGTGTATTTCAATATTTTTTAAATCAACATTCAAACGTTAGTAGGTGAGCTAGGAGAGTTCGATCCCACTTACCCTCTGAGCTGGCGCTCGATCGATAAGGTAGGGCACTGCACTGGCGGCGGTCGGTATTGCAGGGAGACCAATAACCCAACTCGGTCGGTAAGGTAGGGCACTACATTGACGGCGGTCGGCATGGCAGGGAGGCCAACAGGGTCGGCAATGTAGGGCACTACATTGACGGCGGTTGGTATTGCAGGGAGGCCAACTCGGTTGGTAATGTAGAACAATACCTTGCCGGTGGATGGTAATTCCAGGGAGGTCAGCTCGGTCGGTAATGTAGAGCGCTAGCTTGCCGATAATTGCAGGGAGGCCAATAACCAAACTCTACCCTACCAGCCGAACGCTCTACCTTATCAACAGAGCAGACTGCAGGGAGGGCACTAACCCAACTCTACCTTACCGGCAGAACGCTCTACCTTATCAACAGAGCATTATCACCCACTCTACCTTACCGGCAGTCTACCGGCAGTTGATAACCCAAATACACTATATATGCTATATACTATATATACTATACTATATAAACTATATATACTATATATATTTATATATATATTCTATACTATTTATACTATACTATATACTCTATATGCTATATATACTATATCCGAATTTCCATGCTGCTTAACTGTCAATTTGAATTTTGCGCCGCCGAGAGTTCCGCGTGCTCCATTATCATCAATCGATAACTCCAACTCTACCTTACCTGCAGTCGATAACCCAACGTTACCGGCAGAGCAGGCTACCTTGCCACACTAATGTGTGGCAAAATAGCATATATGCTAATTTTTTATTTTAATCTTTTATAATTGTCATGTTGAGGCATAGAATTGGTATTCGTGGAATACATATGAGAATATTTTTTCCATTTTGAATCCTCTTTTTTTTTCTCCTGTTCAATAAGAGGATCGTTTAAACTTGAGTTTTGACCCATCTTCTTCGACTTCAGAGACACGAATGAAGCATCTACTCCCAATCCATGGATGCCTTGCAATTTTCGTAGAATTTTTTCAATAGTTTTTCGTTATGAAGTGCGCAGTTGGTTTTTTAGGCACCCTCGTGGTGTGGGCACACTGTCACAAGCTTGATCTTGTCCAGCGGTGGAAAACCCATCTCTGAGACATCGTGAACGTTGAATTTGAAACGTTCGAGCCATTTTTTCTTGATCGAGCCCATAACGAGTACTTGAGTGGCATCGTGTAGACATTCTCGGAGAACACTTCCGATATCGGTGTAGGGACGGTCTCCTGAATTCCAAGAAATGCCGTGATAGAAGTGCTTCAACCATCTATTTTCGCCCTTATACTTATCGGTAAGGCGTTTCTAAGGAAAAGGTTCCTTGAAGAGAAAGATCAGAGGTTGGTCGTCATCAGCCAATGGAACTGTTGCCAGTTCTTTCAAAACGCAATCATTACTAGGCTGTTTGAAGCCCTGCATATCGACGATGTACTTCATAGCGTCACCAGAGTCGGGACTATACTGAACATGGTATTGGTTCGAGCTGGAATACTATCTCTCGGAAATTTAGACGAGTTTCTTCATATCTCGGCTAACAGGATTGTACTGGACAATACGATCGTGTAGAATGAGGCAGTACGCCGATGTTACAGAGGGAAAATTGTCTCTCGCCTCGAATTCCAAACGAACGTCGACGGGTGCACTCTTCAGAGATTCGTTCTGCTTGGAGCAATCGATGACGATGAGTGGCGCGTGAGTGAGATAATCAATTTTTTTCAAGATAGGCTCGGAATCTTTGCCGTAGTATGACTTCTGAGAATTGGCATACATATCGTACAGCACGGCATACTGATTACGTGTTACATCTAGATTGAGATTTCCATATGAATAGCATTGCGAATTGAGAAAAAGTTTTACATTGCTGATTGTGCAGTGATCGAAGAGACTAGCATTCTCAGCTCTCTGACCTGTTCGATTCGTCTGGAAGGCGAGAATAACGAAGAGAGGTTTCTCCAGCTGGTTAGATGTTTTGACAGCCCACACGTGTTTCGACATAGTTGGTAGAAGTGGATACTCAAACAACTCCCACGTACGAAAACTCATGCTAATTGGCCGATCCTTTTCTATGAAGCCGAGCAAACGAATTTTGTGTTTGTCCGCGACCACAACATAGGGCATGAGCCATTCAACATGATTGAGTTCAATTTTGAATTCTTCGTATACTTGCGTTTGCTTAACGGCATTCAAATCATTCCTCGTTCTGGTGAGTATGAGCTCATGCTTCGTGTTTACTACTGTTTTGCGATAGTCTTCGGTAAAATCCATAATCATACTCAGAGGGATGGACACGTCGAAGTAGCCATCATCGTTACTCATGTTCAACGTTTCCTCAACGTCGAGCCAACCAGCATTCTCCATTATCCAATTTTGACAGGGATTGAGCGATACCAATCCTTTCATGAGACTCGTTAAGCCTACATTTTTACGTCTGTCGATTTCGATGGCATTGATCTCGCAGCGAATTTCTTCGAACAAGTGACAGATGGCGTTGTTAACAAGCTTTGTGCTTTCTACAGCACATCCATCAGTTTTAGTCAGTCTTTCACATACATTTAGCGAGCTGTGAGACGGTAGAAGACACAAATCTTGATGCTGAATGGGTATACGTATTTCATCGCTGTTTTTAAAAGCGGAAGACGTGTAGGGCTGATGCGCATGAATTTCACAGTGCGCCACCGATTCGTCAAATTCAACGGCTCTCTGAATGTTCAAAACTTCTTCCATTATTCTTTCGCATACAACAGAAAAATACACACGTTATCTTCCACCAGGATCGCGGATTCTTAATCCCAAGTTTTCCAGGAACTGAAGGATTTGACGTGTTAGAGCTTTGACTGCTCGTTGACGAGTGATCGTTGGGCGACATGACGGTCTGCTTATATACCCTCTTCCTACCTTACCCCGATAAACAACACCCATTAAGCTTGCTTGATGTGAAGTCTAATTGTTACAATTTTTCCTAGATAATTAACCAAATTTCCGTCTTGATCCACTATACGCACTTGCAAATGGTCAATAGTCTTGACTGTGACTGGCAGATAGATGACTTGCGATGGAACCTCGATTATTTTATACCCTGGTAGTACTGCTGGAAAGAATTCGTGTATCGTGTGCACTCTTCGTTCGTTTATAGAACATAGCTCTTATTTCGAGAGAGTTCAATTGGAGGAAAGTATTGCGCTTCGAGTAGTGCCGAAGTGCTCGAAAGACTCAAAGTCAGTGAATCTGCCATGATATAGAGAATGCGCAGTTCACCCTCTCCCTTATATACGTTTGAGACTGTTGCACAGAAACTGCAAACATAAATGGCCGCAATTGTAAGTGTTAAAATTCTGATACCTCTCGTGATTGTACTTGACTCTGTCGAGTCCGAGATACAGCATCAAATCGAGAGGAGGTTGAAGATCGCCAAACCTATCAAAGTATACAACGTCTTCAGCTCGTTTTCGATAAGCCACCCAATGAGTTCCAGGACCGCTTGCATCATCAAGATTCATTATGGCTGACTCGCGATAATGTGGGCCGGTAGATGGCAGTGCGTTTCGCATAAACATACCACGAAAATTTGGAATTTTTAACTCTTTTGCACACTTGAGCAAATCATGATCGGTGAGAGCACGATCGGGCAGCTTTATTTTGAAGTTTTTTTTTAGACCTCTGTAAGTCTGAATACCCAGCCCCGTCTTGTGCGGTTTCAGATACAATCCATTACCTCCATTCTCCATAACGCTATTGTGTCTCTGAGTCTCCTCTTACTGTAGCTTTGCAGCTTGAGAATCGTTAACAGTTTTCGCGATTCTAGCAGCCCCACCTGCAAGAGCGCCAGCAGTGCTCAAACCGGCAAACAGAGGAATGAGAAAAGGCAGAAATCCACCTACTTTTGCGGGCACTAGTAGTATTCGAGGAATAATGATATTCTGCTTACCCCCAGCTTTCTTTACTGCTTCGCGAGCACCCTTCAGAGCAGATTTGATGACCTTCTTGGCACATTTTCCCGAGACCATAGATTTCTTCGCCATCTTGACTATGTTTTTCAGAGAAATAGATGGTTTCTTACTACCCATGCCAAATTTTCTCTTCAACTTCATGGCGTTCGTGATAGCGTATGCAGCCATTTTTTCACCTACTCCAGCGTCTCCCGAGGTAACTCTTCCCCAAGCTTTGTCCGCAAGAACTTTGTCTGCAGCGTTTCTAACTCCAATATTTTCCCGATTCTACGAGTATACTATATCGTGCTCCTTACAGGCTGTGCCGAGAGAGTTAATTCCTGAATCTCCTCTAGCCAAATGTTTCGCTAATTTGGTTCCTGGTCCACAGTACTGATAACCCGGAATGTGAAGTTCAACTGGAAGACTGTTGAGAAGTTTATTCACGAGACCACGACCTTTCTTTCGTCTATGTATGATCATCACACGTCGGTGGTTGTCTAAAGACTCATGGTGTGCGGGGTATATAAGCCTCTATTTATACCTCACGTCGCTATGCAGACAGCACGTATGAACTTTCAAACGCAATCTCTCAAGCTCCCGGTGGTGACCTTTGACGCCATTGTGGAGGAGGAGAAGAAAACAAAGAGCCATGGTGAGTTGCTTCCAGACAACATACGTGCAATATTCTGCAGTCTATCCAATAATGGTAAGACCAACGGCTTACTCACACTCATAACGCATCCTAATGGCCTGAAATTCGAGAACATTTATCGTTGAGCCGCTTGAAAAGCTCGTAGCGAAACAAGCATTGAGTAGAGCTGTTAAACGCGCTGAAAAACGCGATGAAAAATCTATCAAACGCGATGAAGAGTATGATGATATGCAGGATGACACATTGCAAGCAGCTGATACGTCTTTTGAATCAGCTACGAGCCATGATGAAACCGATAATAGATATTTGCAAATGCTCAGTCAAGATCGATACTTAGACAAAATTTATGGTGTACGCAAAGAGAATGGACAATTCATGATTGGTAATTCCCCTATAGACTTGGAGGGTAGCTATATCGATGTGAACGGGGCGAAGTATGCGAAAACTGATGGTTTACTTGAATTACTTATTACGAAGCAATCCAGTAAAAGTCAGCTTACTAATGCTGATATGGAGAATTATCGAAAAATACTTGAAGCATCGTCAGCACACAAGAAACGCTACCAGAGTAATGAAAAAATTCGTGTTCACAACAGCAACAAACTCAAATACACCATTGCTCCTGTTGAGGTTTGGATAATTAATAGTGTTGAGGTTTGTGGTAAAGTAAGAAACCATTATTTAATAGAGAGAGATAAATATAGTTTATTGAGTTGGCAAGAAAGCCAGTCGGCACCTCCGACTTACATCGCAGTTGGAATAGCAAGAAAGTAAGAAACATTCTAACTGCGCTACACTGCTCTCGCGTATCACGCAACTCTCATACAGACATACTGGAGTGGGGAGACACTCATGTGTGGGTTTCGTCCGCCGTCGCTTGGCAGACGCGCATACCATTGTACCTATCCTCGCGTACAGCGCGCTGCATGTTGAAACATTCACATATTCCAACACGCCTCCTTGAATTTTCAACATTATAATTAAATGTTCATTGTTTCATTCATTCATACAGTAATTTTAAGTATCACATCGTTAATAGATTTCTTTTATTTCAAATCACTCTCAACGCTTTTCTATTTTTCAAAAACTTCGTCTTATCTAAACTCTTTGTTAATATATCAGCTAGATTAAATTCTGAGTCTATTTTTACAACATCAATTATTCCATTTTCGTAGTTTTCATTAACGTAGTGATACTGCACTTCAATGTGCTTTGAATTTTTTGTAAAGTTACCAAATTTTGCGATTGCAATTGCGCCTGAGTTATCTTCATACATTTTAATTGGTTTATCAAATTTTACGTTAAATGATTCGCATAATAAATTTTTAATGAACAAGATTTCTGTCACTGCTTCGGACATAGCAGTATATTCTGCAAAAGTAGAACATTTTGTTACTGTACTTTGTTTATGCGTTTTCCAAAAAATTAAGTTTCCATATAATATTTCCATATATATCAAATTACAAAACCTGTTGTAGATTTTCTATCTACATTATCTCCTGCATAGTCAGAATCTACCATACAATCTAATACTTCGCTGTTAACATTATCGTAGTACGTTAGCTTTAAATCTTTATTCTTAAATAAGTATTTCAAAATTCTCAATGCATATTTAAAGTATCTTTGGTCATAACAACTTTGGTAACGACTTAAATAATTAACGCTATATGTTATATCTGGCCTTGTGTCTGTACTGATATATAATAATTCGCCGATTAAATTTCTGTATTTTATTCTTTCATCTGTTTCATTTGCTTGTTCTAATTTTAGATTACTCTCCATTGGAATATCGTATAATTTTGCATTTTCAAGGTTGTATTTTATAGCCAAAGATTCGATATATTTCGTTTGACTTAAAGTCATTTTACCTCTGTCTTCACTATATTCAATATCGATGCCAATATATTGGTTAATTTTGCCCAAATCTTTCATTATAAATCTTTCCATTAAACTTGCTTTTACTTTGTTTATTTTATTTTTGTCTTTGCAACAAATCAAGAGATCATCTACAAAGACTAGTATATATATTGAATCTTTGCTTGTATTATTTACATATAGACAGTAATCATAGTTACTTCTTACAAAATTTAATTTCTCGACATATTCGCTGAAACAATCATACCATGCTCTAGGACTTTCTCTGAGACCATACAGAGCCTTTTGTAATTTGCAAATTTTATTGTCTCCAGTTTCGTAACCTTTTGGTTCATTAATGTATACTTCTGATTTTACATTGCCATTTAAAAATGCCGTTTCAACATCCATTTGTTCTATAAACAAATTATTTTTACAACTGTAAGACAATAAAATTTTCAACGTTTGCATTTTACCTACAGGTGAATAAACATTTTCAACATATTCCTTTTGTTGGAATCCTCTTACAACTAATCTCGCTTTATAAGTATCGTTATTTTTCTTTTTATAAACCCATTTAACGTCAATGACTTTTTTATCTTTTGGCCTTTCAACAATTTGCCATGTGTGATTTTTCTTTAAACTGTTTATCTCGGAATCCATTGCTAGTTGCCATTGTTTATATTCGCTGGAGTTTATCGCCTCCTCGAATGTATTTGGTACATTTGCATCAATATAATTTACATAAATAAAATGAGTAACTGGATTTCCGTATCTATTTACTGGACTTTTCTTTCTTTGAGATTTTCGCGGTATTGTTAGTCTATCTCTGTTTTTGTTGTCTTCGTTATCAGATTCGTTATCGTTTACGTTATTCGCATCGATTAATTCAATTTGCTCTCCTCTACTTTCCCCGAAGGTCGTAGTAGAGTGAGAAGGATATTCGGAACCGCTGTTGTTCGTTTCATTTAATTCTACGTTAATTTCAGAATCACTATTTCGCTTTCTAAACAGATTAACTTTATGCTTTCTTCTATTACATCAACATGCCTTGCAGTAATTACTTTATTATTAATTAAGACTTTATAACCGTTTTCAACATATCCTACTAATATACCTAGTTGTGCCTTATTATCCCACTTACTTTTCCTTAGAGCTTCCGGAACTCTTACGAAGACTCTACTTCCGTAAATTTTTAAATTTTTAACATTTGGCTTTATCCCAAAAAATATTTCATAAGGAGTTTTATTCTCTGACGTATTTGCAATTGTTCGATTTTTTAAGTAAGCTACCGTTTTCATTATTTCCGGCCAATATCTTCTATGAATTTTTGCTTCCCTCATTAAGCATCTACCTATATCCATTGCTGATCTATTATATCTCTCCGCTACTCCATTTAATTCGTGGACGTATGGTGGACATGTCAATAATTCTATTCCTTTTGATTTTATAAAATCGAGAATTTCGCGATTTAGATATTCTGTACCGTTATCACATTGCACCCTTTTAATTCTCTTATTAAATTTATTTTCTACTAAATTTACGAATTCAATAAAACAACTTGTAGTTTCTGACTTATTCTTAATGCAAAAGATTCTGGTACATTTGCTATAATCATCAATAAATGTAAGAAAATATTTTTCTCCACCATAGCCAGTAGTACTATGTGGACCATTTAAATCATTGTGTATTAATTCTAGGATTTTTTTCGTTTTTGTTCGATTATTTTCAAACGGTATATTTGCCATTTTACTTTGTATGCAATTTGCACATTTCATATCTATTTTTTCCAGTTTATCTGGTAAACCTTCAACTAATTTATTATTTACTATTTTATTCAAATAATTAAAATTTACATGGCCAAGTGCTCTATGCCATTTTTCTTTATCTGATAATCTTACTGAATTTACATATTTATCTTTATTTTTATTCGTTAATGCATAACTTTTCAAAGAATACAAATTATCAATTTTATTGGCAATAGCTACTAATTCTCCCGATTTATTGTAAATTTTTGCATTACTGTCTCGTGCAGTTATTGTAGCATTTTTAGTTATACTGGAAAAGCTTAACAAATTTTGCTCAATTCCTTCTACATAATATACATTACTCAAATCAATTTGTTTTTCATTATAATAATTTCTAACTTTGATTTTTATATTACCGACTTTCGTCGCTTTTAACATTTTACCGTCTGGTAATTTTACATTTACCGGATCTTTTAAAACTATATACTTCCCAAAATATTTATCGCTTTTAATAATATGGTCTGTGGAACCACTGTCCAATAACCAATTTATTTCGTTACCTTCGCATTCTGTATTTACGCTATAACCTGTTATGTCCTTTACTTCTGGGCCGCATACTTGTGTTGACCACGTCTCGGATGATGAACTCTGCTGCTCGTCCGTTGACTTGTTTTGATTTGAACTGCGTCCGCGTCCTCTACCTCGATTGTAACTTCGTTGGTTTCCGCGTTGTCCTCTCGATGATTGGGCACCTCTGCCTCTACCGCCTTGTTGGCCTTTCCAACAATCCTTTTGATAATGTCCGACATTGCCGCAAGTAAAGCACTGTCTGTTTGTCTTTGTTGAGAACGTGCTTGCATTACTTTTGTTTTCTGAATTATTAACTAAATTCTTTTCTTTGATTTTTGATTTTACGTAATCTACTGTCCTTTCTCTTTCTGGAATGACGTCGATAAAGTCACCAATATAACTGTAATTTGCTGGTAATGCTTTGATTAAGTATCGCATTTTCTCAGTTTCATCTATCTTTCCTCCGGCTGCTTTAAATTCGTTCACCGCTTTCTCAAATTCTACGAAGAATTCTTCAACATTTTCATAATTCTTTAATTTAATATCTTCAATTTTTTCTCGGCATATTATTTGTAATGACGTGGATTTCGTCACATATAATTTATCCAAATTTGCAATCATTTCATTAGCTGATTTGCACTCACAAACATATTCTAATTGCTTATCTGAAATAGTGCTAATTAATATATTTCTTGCTTTTAAATCTTTTTTCTTCCATTCATCTGCTTTATCTGTCTCAGCCCGTTCTCTTTCGGCTTGCTCTTTGCACTCTTTATATTCTAATAGAGTCATTAAGCGAAATTTCCAACTTGTATAATTTGCACCATCAAAAATGGGAATTACTATATCTTCAATTTTTGCTTGCTTAGCCATCTCGACCTTTTTTAATTTAATATCTTCGTATACTTTTATTACTTTATTTAGCGTAATTACTTTCTGCACTATTTTCACAAAACGTTTTTCAGCATTCTTTTCCTCAATTATTTCTCCGCTTTCATCTTCAACGTCATATAGTATTACTTCTTCTTTGGTTTTTACTTTTCCTTTAGTGTCCATTTACCACATGTATAACCTCAAATTTCCACGTGCTCTATTCTTGCACCGTGCAGCGTGCTTCACACAAGAAATCTAATCTGCTCGCATCGGCCTGAATTATTCATAAATTTTTCAAAATTCTTTCTTCTATCACTTATAGACATATTCCACTATGTATTCACACTTGTATTTTTCTTACTTTTGCACTTTTCCTTCAATATTTTTCACAGTTAATTTTTCGCGAGCCATGTGCCTTTTTATTTCTACGGCAAGGCTGCCCCAATACTCGCCGAGGCTTGTATTGAGTCAGAGTCTTTTTTCTTTTTTACTTACTAACCAGGCACTCTGCTACCATGTTGAGGTTTGGATAATTAATAGTGTTGAGGTTTGTGGTAAAGTAAGAAACCATTATTTAATAGAGAGAGATAAATATAGTTTATTGAGGTGGCAAGAAAGCCAGTTGGCACGTCCGACTTACATCGCAGTTGGAATAGCAAGAAAGTAAGAAACATTCTAACTGCGCTACACTGCTCTTGCATATCACGCAACTCTCATACAGACATACTGGAGTGGGGAGACACTCATGTGTGGGTTTCGTCCGCCGTCGCTTGGCAGACGCGCATACCATTGTACCTATCCTCGCGTACAGCGCGCTGCATGTTGAAACATTCACATATTCCAACAGCTCCCATGTTTGAAAAACAAGGTGCGGGTGTACTGCCGCAATACAAGTTGGCAAGAATGAATACGACTATGGACTATGTGTATTGGGACGATCCGAACGAGCTGGTCGAACGCTTGAGATTACTCATAGCTGAATAATCAGATGGCAATCCCAGTCACGTGAACGAGATTCACTCGATAATTGAGAAGTTGCGCCAGGGGACGTAATGTATTAGACGAACCTTCTCTCTCTTCTCAGTATCACAATGAGCGTCGATGTGTTCGGACGTAAACTGGAGCAAAGCTCCAGTAGAGGCCCACCTGTGGTAGGTTACAAATTCACCGCCGATGGTCAATAGGATGTTGATAGCAAACGACTCTGCAACGTAGCACAGCCGAAACAGTTGAATGACGCAGTCAATTTGGACACTTTGCAAATGGAATTACACAGTGTACACGAAGTTACTGCTCGTTTACGTAGCGACCTCGATGTCTTGGAGTCAGTTATTGACACTTACAGAGCCGATATCGATAAGAAGCTGCAAAAATTTTTCGCAGACGTTCAAGCTATAAAAGAGGCAACATACGAGCCGTGGAGCACCGAATGACATTATGGACCAACAAATGAAAGTAGTGGTGGATGAGTTGCACCAGCCCGCTCGTCGCAACTATCTACGTCGAAAATACGATATTCGTGGCATGGATGAGACGTGGCAAGCTGATATAGTGGAAATGCAATCATATGCGCGAGAAAACAAAGGTTACAGGTACATGCTCACCGTCATTGACATATTTTTCAAATACTCATGGGCAATTCCTGTGAAAAAGACAACAGGTGAGGATGTAGCAGCAGCTATGAAGTCTGTGTTGTGTGAAAGTGGTCGACTGCCGAAGAATCTCCATACCGACAGAGGAAAGGAATTCTACAACAAGAAATTCGAAGCCCTCATGACGAAGTACAAGATAAATCTCTACTCGACGTATAGCAATCTCAAAGCCTCGATATGTGAACGCTTCAATCGAACGTTGAAGAATGAGATGTGGAAAAAATTCAGTCTACGTGGAAACTACAAGTGGTTGGATATCTTACCCGATTTGTTGACAGCTTACAATGAGAGAAAACACAGAACAACTGGAATGAAGCCTAAAGATGTGACAAAGAACAGTAGTGTGAAACAGAAAATTGTCCAGCATAAAAAGAAGCCTAAATTCCAAGTAGGGGACAACGTACGTGTGAGCAGAGTCAAACAAGTTTTCGAAAACGGATATACACCAAACTGGTCAACGGAGATATTCAGCATAACAAAAGTAGCCTCTACAAACCCTGTTACTTATCATTTGAAGGATTATCGCGAACAGCCTATAAGTGGAGGTTTCTACGAAGAGGAATTATAAAAGGTTAAGTATCCTGATGTGTATCTCGTGCAAAAATTCTGAAAAAACGTGGTAATGAAGTTTACGTTAAATGGCTGGTATTTGATAGTTCCGACAACAGTTGGATTGATAAATCAAACTTGTAAAAAAATTTTTTTTTTTTTTGAGAAGTGATGAGAGCCCCAACCATCGCTCTCACCTGTGAGGTGCAACCATGAGTAGCTACCTCTCCATGAACTTCCTTTTTTATTATTTTTTTTTATTTTTTTTTTATTTATTTTTTTATAAAATATTAAATTTAACACCACTATTTTTACATGTTATAAAGAGCTTGAGTTTGTTGGCAGCCTCCGCCATGTTGTTGAACATATCTTCGTCCTTCTCCAGTGCTGAACATACGCGGCTGGGCAGGAAGATCTGGAACTCGTCTTCCAAGTTGGCAACGTACTTGGGTCCATATTTGGTCTTGATGCGGCGCAATGCAATGACCATGAAGCTGTGATCGAGCTCCACGTCGGAAAGCTTCTTCGTTGGCAGAAAGCCTCCACGGGCAATTTCATTAATTGCTGATAGATCCATCTAGAAATTGAAAAAAACATGATTATTATGGGGGAGAGAGAGAGAGAGAGAGAGTGTGTAAAGTACTTACCTCAGGTTATTCCTTGGTCCTGGATCCTACCCCTCTTCTTCAGAGGTTCGGAGATAGATGTGGTGGCGGAGTGCTTCTTCTGGAGCTCCTTCGAGCGACTGATGACTCCGGCTGGCTGTAGCGCCTTAAGTACCGATCTCTCAACCACTTTTTGGACCGCCGTAACCGCTGCTGTGGGAATGGGGGAGCTCGCTGATTGGCTGGAGCTCGCTGACTGGTCGGAGCACGTTGAGACCCGTCCGCACACGCACGCCCCACCATTGCGCAGCGTCATCTTGCACTGGCGGATGGAGAAGTGCCCCCACGGGAGACTATCCGTCTCGCCAAGCGCCACATGGCGCTTGTCGTCGTGGGGGCTGAGAGCGATCTTCTGTTCCTTCTCCGTGCGGATGACGTGCAGGCGGGAGCGTATGTTGCGCTGCTCCTTTGCCAGCACCTGCTGCTCACGCAGGCAGCGCACGTAGTCCTCGAAGCTGATGTTGGCCTTGACCACCGACGACTTGACGCACTTGGCCTACTTGATGGGCTTGTGGCCTTCGATACGGACGCCATACATCTTGCTTCGGAGGCCCACAAACTCCAACATGACGCTGCCATTGCATTCCTCCTTCATGGGTCCGACTACCTTCTTATTCGCGCGAGGTATACCAAATGGTTGTCCTCGGCGAAGTCCGAAGTGTCGAACTCATGAAGGTCGCGCTTCATGGCTTCGTACATGTCGATGCCGCGGACCTCGTAGATGAGGCTGGCCGTATTGGTATACATCAGCTTCGACGACTCACCCACAGTGCGCTGCATGTATTCGTAGTGGAAGCCGTATACGAGCGTCTTGGAAAGATCCAAGACAGCGAGACCCACGTATACCGGCTTCCTGATGGTGACCTCCGTATGACTGAGCTGGATGGCCACCAGGTCCTCCCTGAAGACGGCTGTGCTGTGGAAGTTTGGCTTGGCTATGAGGGCCTCATCCCCATAGCGCCCCTGCCACTTGCGCACCAGCTTGACGTCCACCCTCTTGCGCTCGTTCTCCATGGTCTTGCCGTACACCGCGTTGTTGAACAGCTTGAAGAGGAGTTTCGCGAAGTCATTCTTCGCGTTCTTCCTCTTCTCGCTGTTTAGGTCGATGCACGGCTTCAACCATGGCTTCTGATCGAAGCACAGCGCGCGGTGGACCTTAGTCAAGCGCAAGCCGTGCTTTAGGACCTGCTTGAGAGCGCTATAGTGGATGATATAGCGCTCTTTGTCGTACAGAGTCGTGAGCAACTTACCCTGTTTCTTACCAGGTGGCGTCATGTGCTCTGGGCAGAGGGGCAGGTCTCTGTGAGCGTCGGGGAGGTGCTCCGGGTACTCCAGGTCCACCTCAAGAATGTAGCCCTCGTGATAGTTGTCGGGCACATCCCAGACGTTGGGCTGCTCCACGTCCTCGACCCATCGGAAGCCTCCATAGGGCAGGAGTTGTGTTATGGCCCACCCGTAGAGGTTGTTGACATCATAGTAACTCCTCTTCAGGGTTGTAGAAGTCGCCCATGTAGCGGTTGTTGGCCTTGGCGTAGCGGTTGGAGCACTGACTTACACCACCCCGGATGCCTCGCTCCACGAACAGGAGCATGTCGATGCGTGAGCAGCTCCAGCTCGACCTTGGTGTACTTGAGCATGGCGTCCCAACTGAGTCCAGGGGTGGTGTAGTAGTGCATCGGGTCGAGACCGTATGCCTCCATGCAGTTGTCTCAGAAGTTCTTAAAGACGTTGGCAAGTAGCAGCACGTCCGTCTTGAGATACAGGTCGGAGTACTCACCGAGACTCTTGATGCCGAAGGATTGCCATACCTTCTGGGCGTGCTGATAGTCTTCCTCGTTGATGTTGCTGTTGTAGAGGCTACTATGAAAATCCTCCTTGGCTGGCAGTTCTCCCTCCTCCAGGATGTCGAGGGAGGAGACGTAGTCGTAGGGGAATACTCCCTTCCTCTTCAGCAGCTCTATCTGCTCAGCCGTGTAGCTCTTCCGGAATTTTAGTTCGGCGATGTTCAGGCGATCTAGGTAGGACGCCAACTTCTCGAGGGAGGAGGCCATGAAGCGGAGCAACTCGATGAATCGAAGTTGAACCTCAGTGCCCTCGACGTATTTGGTGAAGGAGATGTATTTTTCCTTCGTCTGAGGGATGAGGCTCACTCGACCACCGAATCGCGTTGCGATCTCCATAATGAAGCGGTGGGAGTCGTATCCGCCCAAGTTGTGGAAAACCACTGGCACAATCCTTGAGTCTTGGTACTGCAGGTTGCAGTTGTTGTGTGCCGAGCCTCTATATCTGAAAAAACAAAATATATTAGAAAAGAAACAAATTGTAAGGTGGAGGGGAAAAAAATGTAAATACTTACTTTCCCGTGAGATGGCAATGGTCCCTGACCCTCTTGTCCTGGCTGGTAAATGGCTTTCTGCACATGTAGCATAGTGTAGCCTTCTTAAAGTCGTCCTTCTCTCATTGTGTGAGGTCGTCCATAGAATGAGGATTTTTAAGGGTATCGTTTAGCTCTTCGGCGAGCTCTCGCAGCCTGTCGACAAACCATTCCGCCGGATTCTGCCCATCCTCTTCATCCTTCCTGTAGCTGGTGTAGCCGCAGCGAGTCTCGTCGAAGCTACACTTGACGTAGAAGCCTTCACTGAAGGCCTCGTGCCGCTGGTAGGCTCGCTCGTTGTCTGCCATAGGCTTGAGTACGCACTTAAAGTCGGCGTATCCAATGATGGATACGCGTTCATTATTTTTGAAGTTCTTGAATTTCAGTATTTTCTCCTTCTCTGCGGGCAGCTTCACCTTGCACTTATTGATTCGAGCGCAGTCTGCTTCGTGAGCCTT
The DNA here is from genome assembly GCA_036365515.1 of Torymus aiolomorphi. Classification (NCBI taxonomy): domain Eukaryota; kingdom Metazoa; phylum Arthropoda; class Insecta; order Hymenoptera; family Torymidae; genus Torymus; species Torymus aiolomorphi. Next base: position 208,492,791 of record CM070874.1, read on the forward strand.
CAATTTTTCATCGTTTCTGAAGTAGTGGAAGCAGCGGTCGCAAATGAACTTCTTACCATTCCGTAAGCTGAGTTGCCTTCCAACTAGACGGGAGAAATCCTTTATCCAGATGTAGTGGAATTTGGGCACTACCTCATCCTCTTCTTCTTCATCATCCTCATCCACGTAGTGGTCTTGTACGAGGAGAAGATTGACGTGTTTCTCCTTCTTGCCTTTTGAAACATGGCATGGTGATACCTCGAATTTTCCATCTCTCTTCTTCATGATGTACAAGTTGATGGACACGTCATTTTGTTACTCGAATTTGGCGATCTGCCTCGGCGATACTGGGAACTCAATACCCTTGAAGTTTAACTCACCTACAAATGCCTTGTAGTTGGTCACTCTGTCAGCATGTTTGCTAGCTGGATGTAGCGCCGAGAGTACAGCCCACTGGAAGCACTTATCGTCCTCGTTTTGCACGTTGATGCAGGCCTCCTTTCTTTTCACTACATCAGGCAGTGGGATGTAGGAGTTTCCTCTCATGGGATTGAACTTGTTGACGTTCACAGCCAAGTTCATGATGAAACGCAGTGTCGAGCCGGAGTCTCATTCCTGGAATTCCTCCATTTCGCGGAGGATGGGCTGCTCGACATTGGCTGCAAACCACTCGCTTAGTTCGGTGATGGTGTAGATTGGAGCGTTCTTTGTGTTGAAGTAGAAAATTTCCACTGTTTCCTCGTTGCCCGTGACCTTGGTGTACTCGGCAGCGAGCACTACTTTGACCTTGACTGCGTTGTGTTCCTCGAGAGCGGTCTGTATTTTCGCAATAAAGATGACTCGAGCGTCTTCGAGGAATGTTGTTGCGTCCAGATGTTGGTGGTTGCTGATGACTCCGGTCTTTATGCGGCTATCAAAGGCCGAGTTGACGTCATCCCAGCTGACTTTTGCCAAGCCTGCACCACGTACCGCAGAGAAGGTGAGCATGCTCTGTCGTATTCTGTACAGTACAGCGATGGTCGACTCGCATTTTCGCTTCTCGTGTACGTTCGTGCCTGGGGTGTGGAGAAGTCTCTCGTACGTCTCGATGTGGTCAACGATTATGACGTTGGCCCATCTTTCAGCCATGTCGCTGCTCACATTACCACCTCTCATCAGCTCCAATGCTTGCTGCATGAGCATGATGGATTCACGACTATCCGATGCCATTCTAAGGAAAAAATGTATTAGTAATTGAGCTATAGCAAAAAAAAAAAGACGTTGCAGAATACTCACTTGACACTTTCTCGTGATAGTAGACGTATAGGAGAGCTACTTGGGGGTATCCTGGAGAAAACTCACAGGAGAGCTCGGATCCTAGAAGTCGCGGTCGTCCTCGACCGGATTTCTACTCTCGTAGTAGACGGAGGTATCCTGGAGTATATCCTCTCAGGAGAGCTCGTATCCTGGGCACAGCGATATAATACTTTCAATGCACCTGGACGTCTTGTACTAGTTCTTATAACTTGCGCACACTGAACTAGAATGAGCTCCTCGATCGGCGTCTCGCCTTTTATAGGGATCGCGGCGCATGCGCAGAACGAATCAGAGAGCGCCGTGGCATTTTTCCAAGAATTCTATGGCGGTTTTAAATTGCGTCAGCCAATCAGAGAGCTCCGTGCAGGTCTCAACCTGTTAAAAGCGTTTTTCCAAGAATTCTATGCAGGTCTCAACCTCTCGAAACCGTTTTTCCAAGAATCCTATGCAGGTCAGCCAATCAGCGAGCTCCATGGGAGGCGGGGCTTGGTAGGAAGCGCGGTGGTGGGGGTAGAGCGCTCTGTACAGAGCGCTCGCTGCAGAGCGGTGGGGAAAGGTCCGCGAGGGCATATAAGCAGCGCATCGAGTCGAGGAGCTCATTCGTCATGGATTACGTGGTGGACGTGCAGGGCTTCAAAGCCGCTGACAACGAGTTCGTCTTCAAGGAGGTGGCCATCGCTGCTCTAGAGAATGATGCTACACCGTGAGTGTACAGCTTCAAATCTCCCCATCGATGGGAGGATCTAACTTGTAAGTGCAAGAGCACGAATCGCTGGCTAGAGTTGAACTATCACGGTATACCCTGGAGCTCTGGAGAAATCCCGTACACGAAGCTGGTGGAGAGTGTACAGTATGGTCTGATAGACGCGAAGAAGGTGTACGTCAAGGGGATGGAGAAGAAGAGGTGGTTGCAGGATATATTGTTAAATATGTAAGTATACTTACCTCATAAATAATCTTTGTTTACTTTATCAAACGTAATTTTGTAGAACTATATGCAACGTCGAGGAGATGGGCTGTCCTTCGCTGCAGACACTAAACCGAGAGGAACCATATATACAGTGTACACATCATACCTTGGGAGATGAGCACTGCAACTGCGCCGTTCAGAACGTATTCGCATTGAAAAAGTGGATACTTGACAGCAGCAGCCGACCAGAGTCATCGATTGGCAGCTTCTACGTGAGCATCGACGACAAGGCCGTGGATGAAGTGGATTTAAGTCAATGTAAACCTCAACAAGTAATGTTAAGTGGAATGTATAATTAAATGTAATGATAATGGAGAGGTAATTGTATGTGGTTGTACCTCACAGGTGGGAGCGATGGTTGGGGCTCCCACTATTTAAAAAAATAAAAAAATTGTTCCTCCATGAATTTTGAATTCCCGCCAGCTCTGTCGGATAGATGGAAACGGTGAAACGGATCAAATTTTAGGAGTTTAATATGACTTTATTGGTCGATAATAGATTAATAAATTCATATCTACGTTAATTTTTAAAGTTTCGCGGGCGCTTCCACGCTCTGATGGTCTGCTATGAAGAGAGAGGGGAGTTTCTTAGAAATTCGTCTGCTTAAAAAATATATGCATTCCTGATAGTGAAAACCCATATAATGTAATGCACGTTTGGGTATATAAGGAGCAGAGGACCAAAAAAATTATCATTCGTCAATCAGTCAAGCAAGATGCCACCTCTAGAAGTAATTCCCTGTCAGACCTGGTTCGCAACCGCCGAGGAGGAGATGGAGGTTGAGGAGGAGAGCGAGGGAGAAATGCTCCCAAATGGTTACTGGAGCGAGCAGTTCATCCTCTCTCTCTTCCTCAACCCCCATCCCGAGGATGATGGTATGGTTGCGATCCTGGTCGAAGAGCCTGGAGGATGCTTCGGGTACCCTTTACACCCGCAGATCATCGACTTGACTGAGGACGAGTAAAAAGGGAAAAATGGGGGAGCAATGGTTTAATGGAGTGCTCCACAGGTGGGGGCGGCGGTTGGGGCCCCCACCACTAAAAAGAATGAAAAAAATGAAAAAAATGAAAAAATGAAAAAAATGAAAAAATGAAAAAATGAAAAAAATGAAAAAAATGAAAAAATGAAAAAATAATAATTAATTAATAATAATTATTTAACAAAATACCACCCGCCCTCACGTGAGTGTAGGTGGTTGTCAAGTGTTGGAGCATGGCCTGACTTAGAGCCGGCACCGAGCCGACTCAGCAGTAGGCAGCGCGACGGCTGCCGCTCGCCACCTAGATGAGGGCGCGGAACTACACTCCCAGCACGGAGGAGTCCCGGCAGCGTGACGGCGCGAAATTTTTTTGGAAGTGATGAGAGCCCCAACCATCGGTCTCACCTGTGAGGTACAACCATGAGCAGCTACCTCTCCATGAATTTTTTTTTTTTTTTTTTTACAAACGTATTTTCTTTGGTCGAGTCTGCTTCCTAACACAAGGATCATCTCCGGGAGCGATGGCCAGAACGATCAACCTCCTCACCGGCTTCTTCCGTAGTGGGGGTGGAGGTGGTGCTTCCTCGTCGTCGTCGGAGAGGAACAGGTCCTGCTGCAACACCGACATTGGCAGCCGTGGCATCGACGGCCGCTGTTGGTACGGCGCAGCTGCTGCCTGCGCCATCTTCCGAGCTCTTCCAGCCAGCGGTGCCTTCATAGGTGGAGCCTTCCGCAGCTTTGCAGGCAGCGGGATGTCGGCCACTTTTACTGACGGCGGCGGTGGCGGGGCGGCGGCGGTGCCGCAAGAAGCTCCATCAAAGCCTACGATGGCATCGCTGTTGGAGGCTCTCGGCACATAGCGAACGGCGGTAGAGGCAGCTCTATCACTTTCCTTCTAGGGTCGGAAAAGCGAAATGTGGTTTCACTGATGTTGAGCTGGCTGCCGAGGGACCGGGCCCGTTTTGACTTATAGCCGGCACCGCGCCGACTCAGCAGTAGGCAGCGCGACGGTTGCCGCTCGCCGCCTAGTGGAGCGCGCGGAACTCTCGGCGGCGCGAAATTTAAATTAAGAGTTAAGCAGCATGGTAATTCGGATATAGTATACATAGCATATATAGTATATAGCATATAGAGTAAATAGTATATATAGTATATACAGTATAGTACATAGTATATAGTATAGCATATATAGTATATAGCATATAGAGTTTATAGTATATATAGTATATATAGTATAGTATATAGTATATAGTACAGCATATATAGTATATGGGATATATAGTGTATAGTACATAGTATTTGGGTTATCAACTGCCGGTAGACTGCCGGTAAGGTAGAGCTGGGTGATAATGCTCTGCTGATAAGGTAGAGCGTTCGGCCGGTAGGGTAGAGTTGGGTTATTGGCCTCCCTGCAATTACCGGCAATGTAGCGCTCTAAATTACCGACCGAGTTGGCCTCCCTACAATTACCATCCACCGGCAAGGTAGTGCTCTACCTTACCGACCGTGTTGGATGATTGACCTCCTGCAATTACCATCCACCGGTAAGGTAGCGCTCTACCTTACCGACCGAGCGCCAGCTCAGAGGGTAAGTGGGCTCGAACTCTCCTAGCTCACCTACTAATGTTTATTTGGAAAAAGATCAACACCAAGCGCTCCGTATATGTTAATACTATACTCATATTTTCTTTGGACGATTCTATTGGTATTTTCATGAAATACCCATGTTTGAAAATTATGTCGGTATTTCAGATCACTTTAAAGTTTATTCATATAACTTATATCTATATTTACAAATATCAAAAGAGCTAAAACAACTCGCTGCGAGCTATCCTCTGTAGCAGGCCCTGCATGAACTGCAAGTACGCGTCGTCTTTCGTCTTAATAGCGGGCTGAGCAGATTTCTGTGGCTATTGAACAGCCATGCACTCGTGTACGTGTATCTGTGACGGTTTCTTCTTGTCGTCCGTCGTCTTCACCGTGAGTGAAGTCGGTAGGAACCTCGCAACGTACGCCGCTAGGCTTCTGATCTGTGGCTTCACCCCAATCGTCGTTGGAGTTCTTGCCGGTATCTTTCTTTTTCCTTGTGATGAGTTTGTGATGAGGACGTCGGTGTCTTCTGTGCATTCGCCGTATTTGCCAAAGGTTGGAGGCATCGGCTGAGCCGATGGCATGCCCGGCATCTGTGCGCCAAGGCGCACCATTGGCATCGGACCGCCCGATCGCCACATACGGGGCATGCCTGGTGGTGGAGATTAGCACAAGATGAATAGAGCTAATATTGAAAATAAAGCTAGGCATAATTATTGCGTTGGAGTCTCATATTTCCCAATAAAGAATTGAAATTAATGTATAGAGTACTTTGAAAAACAGGAACATTAATTTATACTATGTAAACAAAATTAGAATAACATTCTTTTAACTGATTTACACCGGCTATTTTTATAAAATATTTCCAGAAAACCATTCATTAATTATATATAAGAATGGTGATCACTCTTAGAATGAAATTTCAATTCCGTTTAACGACACTTCTATATTCCATAGAAGTGCCAACACAAATGTTATTTCACATAACGACTTTCTATCTTTTTAAATTTAATACAAAGGTTCAGTGACAGTTTCATCACAAATTTTGGAAATAACTGAAGTACTTAGAATTTTATTCAAAATTTCAATGCTACTGACACAGAAAAATGAAGTCTAATCATCCTAACCAGAAGCATTTACTGTCAAGGGTTTAAATGAACTTTTAGAAGTAGTGAAAGATATGCTAGGGAAAGATATGCTATCGTGCAGAAGAACATTCGCACTTTTCATTGCATCTGATTGCTATTACCATCATAATACACCTGTACATAAAGTTTGACATGGAAAATATACAATCTTATGTAGTTTGTGAAAAAATAAAAATCGAGTCATATAATAATCAAATATCAATACAAGCATCAGTTCTATAAGCATTTAGAACTATACCTCGACAGTAATAGAAAGTCAATTAGCAGATCAGGATACCCAAAACTGGTTTCAGTACAATTACAAAATGTAGAAAAAAGATTAGGTGCCGCCCAAGTACTGGCAACGCTGCTGGTAACTAGAAATTAACATAATTATATGGATTTTTTCCCCTAGTAAGTAGGTTTTTTATTTCCGTTTTTTTGTGAAAAAAAACCGCGTCAAAATGGCTATATCTGACCAAAAAGTCATTCTTATGACATATTAGAACGGTAATAATGATACCAAGACTGGCTATGAAATCTGTGTATTAAGTACTTTGATGTGACAGACATTCTGAGGGGAACTAATGTACCCAGGCTAATATTAATTAGTAGAACTTACCCATAATACCAAGTATAACTTATTCATCTGGACCAAAATAAATACAAACACAGTATTCTGTTAATCAGAACATTGTTTCACTCCAAGCGCTGATCAGAAATCGTGTAGCTGCGCACATCACCATAAACACTGCTGGAGTACAACCACAAATGCTGCAGCAACAGAAGTCAGACGTATGGCCAGGAGTAGACATTGAGACCTCAACCAAGATTTTCAGTTGAGGCAACATCTGGAGCAACAGCAGTCATCTCAGCAGAAAACAAAAATATCAGTCATTTATAATATTTTCTTTGGGGTGACATGGTTAAGTATCTAATCGAAAATTCTAGCAATTCACAAGAGAGAAAGAGCTGATATTAACACACTGCAAATTTCATGCTAGTATACTAGAAGAATAAGCTTGCTTAGCACGTTATCTTTCAGCAAAATATTAGTTTAGTTAAGTATAAAAATACTTGACAACGAAATCAAACCATATATTCCGTATTTCACACATACACTCTTACAGATTAGTTACTGATACATGCCCCAGTAAACCAAATATTTAACGCAATGCATATTGCAAATTTGCTCTGTAAATCCGATAAAGACAGTCACATTACTGTATGCCAGGTTTGTACAGTGAGAAAAATCATGCTGCTGCTAGAATAAAGTCACCTGTCAGATGTACCAACCAAAGATATTTGCTGTATGTATTATTTACACTAGTTCTTTTTAGATTATGTAGTTTAGTGTCTAATTTATAGGAGTATAAGAATTAATTAAAGCCTCTCCAATAATTTATATAAGTTGTTGGCGATATACGGCTTCATGCCGCCCCAGAAGCTAGAACACGAGAGAGAGGCGCCACCTGTTGGGCGCGGAATCAACCTCCTGCGCGAGAGCGCCGTGGAGCAGCTGCTCGCCGCACGCTCCGTCATTCTCGCTAGAGACTTCTGTCAGAACAGTGTGCAGCACGTTTCTTATATAAATCTGTCCTTTTATATATGTTGTGAAGTATTGTGTTTTATATAAATAATTCAGAGGTTTATCATATCAGAGTTAATCAGAGATAAATAAATTTGATTAGTGCATAAACTTGTGAGTGTTTATTGTGCGTGCAAACCTCCGAGAACCCACTCCACTTCAACAGGTTATCGGCCCACGCCACGCTTCCATTGCCCTATATTGAGTTTTGTTTTCTTGTTTCTGTGGTGCTTGGAGGTCAGAGGAGCAGAGCGAAAGGTTCACGAGAATCAGAGTAAGTAAAGTTTTTTGTATTGTGCGTCAGAGAAAATGCCGCGCCGCGTGTGAACAATATTCGCGAGTGAAATCAAGTACCGTTCACGGGAGTGTTTGCGATATGAGATTTGTATATTCAGAAACGGCTCGCGAATGTAAAATTCTCAGAGACCGCGGAGTGCGTGCATTTCGTTCTATAACGAACAAGGCACAAAAATCACGAACGCGCGTATAAAATGTGGATTCGGAGACCGCGAAGAAAAAAAGCCGAATTAAAGAAAACAAGAATCGCGCACGCGCGTTCGGAGAAATAGCGAGCGAACGCACGCGTGCTACAAATATGCCGCGGTGATCATTGTGCGTGTTTCGGCGTAAACAAACAAGTCTCTTCTAGACGAACGGGACGCTGTGAGTTTGGAAGCCACAAAGCGCTATGCGTGATGTGGTATATGACATTGTCATACGCCGGGTATTGCGCGATATTAGTTGCGAGCAATGTTGGCATTTTTTTCTCTCTCTAATATAAGAGTGTATGTATATACGAATATATAGGTATATACATGCATGTTATAATATTAATTCAGAAAATACCTTTTTCTCCAAAATTTATGAAACAAATTATGAACGATCAGCTCGTGCAGACTGAGATCGTGTATGCGATCGCCCGCACCCATAAAGTAACGGCGAAACCGCGGTGCGGCTAGTCGGTTTGGGAGAGAGTACATGAGAGCGGAATGCATTAGGGCATAAAGATCGGAATATTAATTTGCTTTGCGATTAATATTCATGTGTGTACAAATAGAGTAAAGAGTAAATGTTTGGCAGATCCAGAGTATCCAGAGAAATGGACGGAGTCAAAACCGCCGATTCCATGAACACCGAGCAAACGGGTGGAGAAACACCCACCAATAGGAAAGAGTCAGAGCCGAGTCAGAGCTCTCGGAGATCATCAGGTAAAATCAAAATATTTTATTCATTACACACATACAAAAATATAACTATCAATAAAATAAATAACAAAGAAAAGAGCAGAGAAAATTCTATATAAAATTCAGAGATCAGAATATGGATCCATGATACGTATATGTTTACAATAGAACGCAAACATATGCGCCCATTTTAAGACGATGTTACGTACATGTCTACAAAATCAGACATATGCGTTTTTAAGATCAAATTATTTTTTTCTTCTTCACTTCATAAGAAAAATAAAATTCCAGACTCAAAATCAGAGCATGGTGAAAAGGCCGACTTAGAACTGGCACTGAAGTGTCTCACCGGTGCCATAAATGACAATACGGATGCCATAAATGACAATACGGATGCCATAAACAAGATGATAGACAGCCTACAAAAGAAAGAAGAAGAGCAGCTCCGGATCAGCAGGACCTGCTTGGCTGAAATAAAAATTCTTTCAGAGCAAATGAAAGAAATAAACATTCAGAGAACGGTAAACCCTCTAACAAATTCTATCTTGATTGAGACAAATCAGAGTAATAGTTCAGAGAATTCAAACCAAATAAATATAACATTGGAGAAGTTAAACAAAACATTAGAATTAAATAATGGTAAAATTCGCATTAAAAAGAATTTTACTTTAAATAACAGAGGGAAAGGTAAAGGTAGAGGCAAGGGTAGAGTTTCATTCAGAGGTAGAAATAACTATAGGGGTAAACATAGACACACTCCATATGACAAAAATAGGAGACATGACAGCCGAGAAATAGAACCAAAAGCAAATTTAACAGGTAAGAATTCTACGTTAAATAACACAAATAAAAATATCATTTTTATAGCAGACTCTGGTGCAACGGAGCAGTTAATAAATAAAGGGTTTTTACTCAAAGATTTTATCAAGAGTACAGAAGGAGAAATTAAAACTGTTAATAAGAGTAAGAAAGCCAATATTAGAATTGATGGGAAAGGTAACCTATATGTAAAGAATTAAGAGAATAAAATTATAACGTTATCCAATGTTATAGCAGCCCACAATTTATCAGAGAATTTGCTTTCTCTCAGGAAATTTGCAGATGCAGGGTATGGCATATACCTAGATGATAAGGAACTAGCAACATTCAATAAAGAAACAAATGAAAATTGCATCACAGGATTATACCAGAAACCAAACTGGATAATTAACATGAACATTCAGACTAACTCAGAGTCACATGAAGACAGTGATGTGTACATAGCCACAGCACAGCTGGTTACTTTGGAAGATTTCCTGTCACAAGCTCAAGAACAATCAGAGGAAATGGAAAGCATAGGCCAAGGACTTGAGCTTGGGAGGGAGAAAGTACAGGAAATTGAACAAGAAAAATCAGTTGCCAAAAATAAAGATACTGAATTTGGCACTAATGAAATCTATTTGGATAGAAAGATGCTAAATTTAAACCAAGCAGTATCACCAACAGAAAGAGAGAAGCTAGAGAAAGTCCAAGAAAATTGTGACTCAAAAGAAACTGTAAAAAGAATAAGTGAAGGCATGCTATGGCACATAAGACTTGGACATGCTTCACTAGAGTATCTCAAGCAACTCCAGAAGTCAGAGGAGAGAATGGAAAAAGTCAAATTTGACAAAGAGATTTCAGAGTGCGAAATATGTATTCTAGCTAAAATGGAAAATCTTCCATTCAGAGATAAGAGATCCAGAGCAACCAGAGTATTACATACCATACATACGGACACAATGGGCCCTATTAAACCAGCATCATTTCCAGGGGACAGCAAGTTTATCATTGTGTTTATTGATGACTACTCGAGATACGCAAGAGCATATTGCGTAAAACACAAAATCGAAGCTGGAAAATGTTTAGAGGAATTTCTGATTCATATGAGAAATTTAATAGGAAAACAAGAGAAAGTATGTTTTATCAGAGCAGATAACGGAACAGAATTCACTGGAGGAGAGTTTTCAGAGTTTATGAAAAAGGAAGGTATAAGCAGAGACTTTGCCCCTCCTTACACACCAGAGCTAAATGGAACAGCCGAACGGTTTAACAAAACCATCCAGCAGAAAATCAGAGCCTTGATGTTAGATTCAGGCATACCATCAACAATGTGGATAACAGCCACTGAAGCAGCGATTCACGTATACAACAGAACTCCACACAAGAGCAATGAGTTTAAAACTCCACGAAAATTTGTTCAGGGAAAAAGGGTCACTTGGAGAATGTGAGTAGATTTGGATGTATAGCCTACGCAAAAATACCCATTACAGAGAATAAATTTTCAGAGAAAGCTTTAAAAGCCTTTTTGATCGGGTACACCCCTACGGGGTACCTTCTGTGGCATCCACAAACAAAGAGATTTATAAGCTCGAGACATGTAAGATGTAATGAGAAGATGGTGTACAAGAATCTAAAAGAATCGTCAGAAAAATTAGAGTTTCAGATCACAGAGAACAGAGAAGATTCAGAAATGCTCGAAGAGAAAAACACTGACATTAACCAAAGTTCAGAGATCACAGAGGTACTAGAACTTCCCAAGCCAAAAAGAGGAAAAGCGCTCAAAAGAAAAGGAGCACATAAAGAGGAAACAGAGCCTTCACACAAGATCAGAAAATTACCCACCAGAGAATCAAAAACAAATCCAAAAAAAGAGATGCGGAGTTTGTATACAGAGTTCAGAGTCACGGCGGAAGTGAGGTTTCGAAATTAAAGGAAGACGAAGCGATTTTCGTGGTACTGGCCGAGATCAATAATGATCCGGCTAACTATAGAGAAGCCGTGTCATCCTCAGAGAAAGTGATTTGGAAAAAGGCCACAGAGGAAGAACTGCAGTCAATGAAAGAAAATGATGTCTGGGAAGTTATGGACAGACCCACTTCAAATCAGAGAAACAGAAAACCAAATATAATAGATTCAAAATGGGTCTTTAAAAGAAAAATAGACGAGAATAGACAAGAGAAATTCAAGGCCAGATTGGTTATCAGAGGATTTAAGGATAAGAATGTCTATGAACTCAGAGAAACGTATGCATCAGTGTCAAGACTGGCAGTTATCAGAGCTTCCTTGGCCATCATAAACAAATACGATCTGAGTGCAGTACAACTTGATGTTACAACTGCTTTCCTGAACGGAATCTTAGAGGACGATGTACACATGGAAATTCCGGAGGGAGTGAACACCAGAGAATCAGAGAAATCCAAAGTTTACAAATTAAAGAAAACTTTATACGGCTTGAAAGTAAGCCCTAAAAGATGAAATCAGAGATTTACAAAGGAGGCAAACAAACTTGGATTACAGAGAGATAGACATGACCCATGCTTATTTACGTGGAGGAAAGTAGGATCTATGGCATTCCTAGTGCTGTATGTCGACGACATTATACTTGCCAGCAATTGTACATCAAAGATACAAGAGATCACTACACGATTGTGTGAAGTGTTCAAAATGAGAAACTTAGGAAAACCTAAGATGTTCCTTGGAATGAAAATAATCAGAGACAGAGAACATAAAATCATGAAAATTCAACAATCAGAGTATACAGAGAAGATCCTAAAGAGATTTAATATGCATGAAAGCAAACAACAGAGCACGCCCATGGTAACTAGACAAGTGAAAAATAGAGAAGGCAAGATTACAGAGGAAACTGTGGAAGAGTCGCCCTGCAGAGCCCCTTACAGAGAAGCGATAGGAAGTTTATTGTATTTAGCTGGTGCAACAAGACCGGACATAGCATTTGCAGTCAACTTCCTATCCAGAAAGCAGAGGTCACCTACAGAACGATTGGACAGACGTAAAAAGAATACTCAGGTACTTAAGAGGAACGTCTGATTTAGGCTTGACTTTCAGAGCAAAAGGAGCAAAACTTGAGGCATTCACAGATGCTAGCTTCAGAGGCTGTGAAGACTCAACATCCACAGATGGCTATATAATAAAATTGTACGGAGACACAATAGCCTGGAGAAGCCACAAACAGAGTTACGTAACCCTCTCTACCTGTCAGGCTGAATATCTTGCAATGAGCGAATCGTGTCAAGAGATGATCTCGCTAGATAAGGCAATCAGAGATGTTACAGGAAAAACCTCGTATCGTGTGACCTTGTGGTACGATAACATGTCCGCAGGGAAATGTACTCAAATGGATGGAGCACACGAGTTAAAGAGTTTTGACGACAATGTTTCAGAGATTCAGAGAAAACTCAGAGAAAGAGAAATCACAGGTAACAAGAGTTACATAGCTGATACGCATGGAGATTTTGTTAAGAGATGTGTATTGGAAAACAGAGTCATTGTAAAATGGATAGAGTCTAAAGAGAATCAGGCTGATATAATGACCAAATTTTTGCCGATACAATCTTACTCATACCTCAGAGAACAAATATTGTAAAATATTTTAAATAATTCAGAGTCAGAGAAAAACTTTCTTCTTATCTGTTTCAGCATCCCATAATTATCACTGAGGCATTATGAAGGGAGGGAGTGTTGGCGATATACAGCATCATGCCACTTCAGAAGCTAGAACACGAGAGAGAGGGCCCACCTGTTGGGCGCGGAACCAACCTCCTGCGCGAGAGCGCCGCGAGCCGCTGCTCGCCGCACGTCCCGTCATTCTCGTTAGAGACTTCTGTCAGAACAGTGCGCAGCGCGTTTCTTATATAAATCTTCTTTTATATATATTGTGAAGTATTGTGTTTTATATAAATAATTCAGAGGTTTATCATATCAGAGTTAATCAGAGCTAAATAAACTTGATTAGTGCATACACTTGTGAGTGTTTATTGTGCGTGCAAACCTCTAAGAACCCACTCCACTTCAACATAAGTTATAATTTTTATGTAAGAATCTCACGAAAAAAGAGAATAATTTTAAGTTTTGCAAATTTTATTTTTGACAGAAGTTATCATGAAAGGAAACACATTATTATAATATAGAAAAAAGATATTTTCAGCATGTTTTCTTTTTGTAAGTTCATCAGATTCATAAATAAAAAGTTTTCATTAACTTTTTTGTATATAACTTGTACAATTTTCAGTACGATAAAACGGAGTTTAAGAGATTATAGCATCGGATTTCCATAATTTTGATATGATCCGACAGGTTACATACTAGACTGTGTCCTCTTAAAGTCAATATAAAACTCAATGCATATTGCGCATTTGTCTGCTAAATCTCACAGGTGCCATTGGGCGTACGTGCCGTGCTGTGCCGTGCAGTTTTGGTGCTGTAATTATCTCCAATCCATACCGAAATGGCTCGGCACGGCACGCCATGGGTCATTTGTGGCGACTCCTTATAGTCCAGCAACAGTATCAATTTTCCATTAAAGGATTATATTGTAGTATTTATATTAAAATAATTTTGTATAAATCTGGGATCCAGTAATAAGAGTACGATAAAACTCAATTTTATTGTACCAGAAATTCGACAAGCTATATTTCTATACAAAAACGAAAGACATAACTTTTTATCGATGAAGATTAACTTATGAAAAGAAAAGAAGCCACAAAGCATGCTGAGAATTTATTTTTCTATGTAACAATAATGGGCTTCATTATAAATAAGTTGAATTCTGAAACCTTAAACTATTTCTTTTCAGTCTCATCTTTGCTTTTTTTACCCTTCTCGTGGTGCTTCGCCTTGTCCTTATTTTGCAGTTTTTAGAATTGCGCTTATCCTTATACTTCTTGTTATTGTGCTTGGGCTTTTTCTTTTTTCTTCTTCTTTTTGCCCTTGCTGTAATCCTCAGACTTCTTCTCGGACTTAGTAGTGATAGTGGGCACAGCTCTTGGGTCGTTAAACTGTCTTTATCCTGCTGTAAGTATGCATAATTTTAGTAAGGAATGGAGTGAAATTATACATAATTAATTTTGTTAAATACTAAGTAAAACGTAATAAAATCATATAAATTTAGGTGCAAAAATCTCATAGGCAATGAACTTTCTGCCACACTTTTATAATGTTTTATGAGTATTTTACAACAGTTACTTCATTTTACTATACTCCTAGAACCAGAAAATACACAAGCTATGTTTCTTATGTAAAAACTCGAATACAATTTTTGTTTCCACTAATCTCATTAAAAAATGAATAACTCACATTAAGAAAGTAATTACGGTACTACACAAGTCACAATGTATAGATTTTTTTCTACTTTACGTTTCTTATATGTTATCAGCAAAATTATAAATAAAAACCTGTCTGATTTCACTTTTTGTTTTCAATAAATTAATTTTTCTAGTTACAATGGTCCAATGAAAGTTTTTATGATCAATACATTTTCATGAAATATTGATGTTTTAAGACAAATAACTCCAAGAATAGCTGGTGGTCTGACACTAAGCTTACTCATCACTTTAATACCTGTACACTTTTTCGTTTTTTTGAGTAGGTTGGCTTCATAGAAACAAGATTTTTATTCGAATTCTTACATAACAGATTTTTACTTTTGTAGCTTGCATTGACTTTTAATTTAAAAGATTTAGTCCATATATTAAGTAGATACTCACCATGATAATTTTATCATTACAAATTATCTGCTGGCCTGGACAGCGCTGATATTCAATTTTGGCATCGTAAGTGACATTCTTTACCTTTCCTTTAACTTTTGCATATGTGAAGACTATCTTAAGAGTGGTGCGGAAGTAGAAATTTTTTCCGGATGAAAAGTGACTTGTGCTTAACCACTAGTAAGTAGAAAGTGTTTAACACACAATTGCTCTCTTCTGTCTTTGGTTTTTTGGCTGCTCTCATACTTTTCTCAGTTAGTTTACTCTTCCTGTCATGTGATGTGCCATTAATCCTTGAAGAGAGTCGTGATGAAGCACTACCATGGCGCAGTAGTATGAAGGCCTGTCGTCTTAAGAGAATTGGAGGTCTTCACAAAGAGTGAGCTAATAGGAGATTGTTGTCAATCTCATAATGGTACATATGTCATGCAGTCAATAGAATTTCTTCTTGAGAGTTTTTTAAGTATTGTACTAAATGTGGCTTCTTTATGAACATGTTTCGGAACCATTCGTCTAGCAGGATAGGAGCTATCAAATAAATCTTATGTTTCAAAGATTGCATGCATACATCTTCTTTCTTACATTTTGCACGCAAATAATTTCCAAACTCCTTCTCTACTGCTCCTGTAAATTTATGGCTTATTATCGACCATACCTTGGAACTTCCACCTCTTAAAATGTTTAAGCTACAAAGTCCGCCATCTTCTTCATGATGGGTAGTGTAACTAAGCTTTCCCCCAACATAATACATCGGTATATTTATACCGGACATACTGGCATATCGTTTCCTTCATCAACGCTAATGTATGAAGTAAACGAAGACAGCAGAGAATCGTTTTCCAATGCTAGATTTTCAATGTCTCTAAAATAGACTTTGCCACTGGTCCTTGTGTCCAATAACTTCTGAAGAGCATCTACACGAATTTCCCAATCGGCTTTACCTTTTAAAATCTCTTCGTCTTCCTCATTTAAAAATTGCTGTAGGCATTCCTTTTGTTCATCATCTGTTAAAGGAATATTCTCGTTATAGAAGACTCCTGCAGCTTTCTCTGATAGACCTTAGAGGGAAACATCTTTATCTTTTAAGGGCTCTTCATAATTAATCTCCTCAGAAGTAACAACGCCACGAAACTGCAAAATAAAACGATTTCGTGATATTAAAAGATATATTTGCTTATACGAGTGTCAAACAATGTTCAAAGAATTTTTAAAAAATTTTCTGTGTATACAATGAAATCAATGTAATTTATATGTTGCAATATTATTTTTGAAAATTCTTATTAAGTTACGCTTTTGAAACATATGTTGTGTAATTTAAAGATAATAGGCTACTTTACTGCATTGAAATGCATAGCGAAACTTAAGGATGTACAATGATTACAGCTAAGTTAACGGAAGTCTTTGAAATTTTAATGTCATTACTTAGATATAAAATAAAGACACCTTCAATTTTTTCGATATTTTATACTGAGCATTTTTATTGTGAAAAAAATTCTTGAATATCACGTTTTTAACATAGGCTCTTATGGGAGAGTGAGGTTACGTAATCGTTGAACTTAAGAATCTCTTAGAAAAATGTAAGAGATACAGTTAAAAAACCTTGGTTGAATCGAAAAATAATGAAAGAATATAAACGTAAGCGGGTCTTGGTCGCTTGTCAGACATTTGGCAAAGAAGTAAGCGAAAATGTTAACAAAACATCGAGTTTGTATAGGATGAGCGAGTAGGTGCACGGTGAGCGGGGAGCTCTCGCGGGGAAAGAGGAGTGTCCCTCACCTCACCCTACAGCATGACACCAGTGAACATCCTTAATTTGTTTTACTATTATATTAATTATTTATAAAAAAAATAATATTATTGAACGAAACGGAAAGTGCTCCGAAACGAAAATATTTGCTTCGTTTTGAGAATTTCGGATATAGGTTTGCAGCGAGAGACGAGACTACAGCGAGAAGCGTGATGTAAACATGTACGGACGCGCGACCTTGATCGCGACGGCAAGATGGTAGCGAGAGAACATTTGGGCTGTCGCTCTGAGTGTGAACCGAATATACGTCAGCGTTAACAAGCACACCCAATCAGAAACAAGGTGGAATGAAACAGTGCAAGAGAGAGTGCGGCTCTCGGTGTGTGACGACGCATCCTTTCTCACGCCGTTACCAGGAGCTGTGCGCCACCCCGTGTCCTCGCCCGGATAGCAACGGAGAGCTGCACAGAGCAGCGCCATATTTTCTCGCGGCGAGCGAACACGAGCTCCCCGGGTAAAGCTTGCGCACAGCGACGCGATAGCGAGAGCAGACGAGCGAACGCCGTCGGAAGTCGACGCAGATGTTTACAAGTCGGCATCGACAGATATAGAATCCGCACGCTGTATAACACCCTCGTGACGCGTAATGAGTGCAGCAGGCCTACAATTAATCTTCGCGCTAAACCACCCCTTAACGCCGAGCTTTGGCCGAAGGGCAAAGGTGGTGAACGTGCATACATGCCGTACCGCAGACTACGTCGAATTGCCCTTCGAGGTAGCTGGCGTAAAGCGCGACATAAGTACGCGAGGCTGTGATCTCTGATGATACCGTACAGTGCTATTTCGGGGCCAATTTTATGAAAGCATTCAGTACTGTGCACGACCCCGACAGCAATCAGCTGTTTCTGCGCGCTGCCGATAGTTACGTCGACCTGTAATTGGCAGGAGTCTCGACTTCGGCGGTGCTGCAAGTATCATCGATAGGATCAGAAGGCGTGACAGAAGGTCAACGAGCGCATGTACTCAAAATGGTAGACAAAATACTGGGTGACAAAGACGGAGCGCTGAGATCTGCAAACCCCATGAAACAGCGCTACTGCCCCGTATCGAAAAAGATCGAAGAAAAAATGCACCGGCAAGTACAAGAAATGCTCGAGGCAGGAGTGATCGAGCAGTCGAACAACGCACGGTCGAGTCCTACCATCAGGGTGTGCAAGGGGGTCGACAACTATAGATTCTGTATAGATTTTATGAAATTAAATATAGTATCGATGGATGACGGTTATCCCCTGTCGTATATGGACGCTATTTTGTGTAAATTCCAAAGCGCCAAGTTAATTTCAACGGTAGAGCTTAGTGCAGCCTATCACCAGATCCGCCTCACGCATGAGTCACGAAAGCTGATTACCTCCACGGTGCCTGGAATGGGCCTATTTCAGTTTAAGCGCATTCTCTACGGTCTATCATATTCAGACGCCACCTTACAGCGCTCCATTGATAAATTAATTGGCCCTGACCTCGAGCCCCTTGCGTTATCGTACCTCGACTATATAATTAGCACGACCGGACAGAGTCATACGAACAACACTTAAAATGGCTCGAGCACGTTCTAAGAAGATATTCTGACAAGATATTGATCAACGTGGTTCGTATCAAGTCGAGGTCCCAGTGGAGGGCTTCTTTATTTTTTGCATTTTCGGAAATTTGAATTTCAGTAATCACCTCAAAACTACTTTAGAAAGTTTTAAAAGGCAAAGTTTTGTTACAAAATGGAAAAAATCGCCGTTTCTATTACTTAGTCGTGTATCTGCTCTCAGTGTGCATGCGCAGAAGCACATTGACAAAGTTTATCGCTAATATCTGTTTAATTTGGTCGTTTACATATAATTATGATGAGAGAATTGGAATCTACATTAAAAAATGTTTAATTTGATACCTCATTTGATAAAAACTATCTCTTAATAATTTTCTTGATATAAAAGAAAAGTTTAATGTTCAAAGAATATCTGTGTTAAATTTGAGAAATATTTATCTCTGTTTAACAAAGCACCCAAGCCACCTTAAAGCAGTTACGGCGCTTTATGGGGATGGCTTCGTCGTCCTCGACAAAGGAGAATAGAAAATACTAGTGGGGTGCAGCCGAGGGCGCAGCGCAGCAAGAGGCTTTTGATAAAATGAAAGCGCTAATGACTGATGCGCAATTCGTCGTATAAACGGACGAAAGTGACATTCTTGCAAGTAATCGGAGGACAAGACGACGCACATGCTCGAATTTGCAAACCGCACTGTGTCATCCGCAGAGCGCAATTATAGCGTGATAAAGCGAGAATGCTTGGCAGTGGTCTGGCCGATTGAAAAGTTCCTCCCTTACGTAGAGGGATATCAGTTTCCGGTTGGAAAGAGCACTTCGGTCAGCGACACTAAGAATGCACCCAGACTGGAAAATTATAGTTTGCCAGGTATATTTTTACGCAGAGGATAGAGCCATCAATGAAGCGATTGATGACGATGAGGCTTGGAAGGTCGTCGTGTCACGCGAGCGCCGTCGTTACGTTAATCGCACGACAAGTTGTGCGACTGTACTCGGGACCAAAATTATATCGGCCAGTGGGCCGCCAAATTTGTCAGCAAATCAAACACGAGCAGAGACCGCCAGTTGGTTTAATGAGTCAAAGGATCGTGGATCACCCCTGGCAATTCGTGGCCGGCGATGTCACGAGCCCTTTTATCAGCCGTACAAGCCGATTCGAGTACATTCTCGTATTCCAGGATATGTTTAGGGTAGAAGCTGTATCCATCAAAAACGCGAATGCGAAAACGATCATACAAGAGATCAAAAATAGATCGATTCTGCTCTTCGGTTCTCTGGCAGTATTTTGCCCTATAACGAGAGAGAATTCAAAAACAAGGCCATAGACAAATACTTGACGAGTATTCGGTTTGGTGCAGGCCAATCGAGTAGAAAAAGTCAAGCATGCACTTTAAAGGCGGGGCTTACGCGTACATCGCAGAGACGCGCGCGCAATGGGAGGCAAAACTGCCCGAATTAATATTCTCGCTGAATAATTCAGTGCACAAACCACTAGCAGGACGCCAGCGATCATCAATTTCGTCAGGCAGTCGCTACTTTTAGGAGACAGTAGGAGTAAGGACAAACAGCTCCGAGAGGAGACCACGGTGCGATCACAGACTGAGCGATATCGACAAGCGACCTATTACAACGCGCGGTGGAGAGAAGTTACATACGAAATCGGAGACCCAGTCTAAAAAACCGTGTACTCTCTTATGCTGTTGGAGGACTAGCGCCAAATTGGGCTGAAACACGCTGATGATCACTGAGCCTACAGGCGAGCACACGCAGAAAGTGCATCGCACGTCAAGAACCACTGCGACGACTCGAGCGGCACAGAAGACAAAGTTGTAGCAGAACGAACTCGACCGCCGAGGGATGCGAACGGTGCGTCGGTAATTTGACGTAGGCGAAACTTCAGGACGTCGTTCGAGGCGTCATGAGACCGTTGGAGACACTGGGTCTCGTCAAGTCAAGGCGAGCGCGGAGAATGACGCTACATTCGGGTGGATACACCCCCCGTGAGCAAACACAGCACCGGCTCAGTATCTGCTTGTATCGTGCCTTACGATCAAGGACACGCCGAGTGAAGAGATTCTCTCGATCATAGAGATCCCGCAGGGTGAGGAAAATCCTCCACTAGCGCGACTGATCACAAGCGCCGAAGGAGTCAGCGTGAGGCCGCTGCAGCACCATGGACGCGATCTCGCGACATGCTACGCTGCAGCAACACTGGGAGACGCTCCAAGAAACGCTGCGCGAAGCGCGAGAAGAGTCGCGCGAAGCGCGAGAAGAGTCGCGCGAGGCATTCAAGGCCAGGGACGAGTTTCACGCCTTCGACACAGTTGCTGACGTACTGGTCACGGGAGGAGAAGAGGCGAGCGGTAGCCGATGCGGAACAAGCAAAAAGGGAGCTGAGGGCCATCCGGAAAGAGGAAACCCGCGCCAGAGCCAAGACTGAGGCTGCGCATGTAGAAGTGTGAGCAGCAGCGCAGCGTGGAGGGCCGGTTGGACCTCGTATTAGCTTCCGTGGGTGTCGCTCCAACACCTACCCTTGCGATTGCACTGGTACCTGTTCCCAAACAAAAGCGCCCGTTGAGTAGTCCGCCAGTGGTCACAGAATGACTGCTTCACGTGCGGCCATCTGAATCTGAGTCGCAGTTCTCGCAGGGATAAGGGCGATTCAGGGTGCTATACCATATCCATATATGGCACTCCGACAAACATAACATTTGGAACGGAGTTTTGGAAGTATTATTATCTGTTGAAGTAATTTTATGGCGACTTACTGAAAGAAACCCTAGCGGAAATATTGTTGTTCAAAAATGTTAAAAACTGTTAGGACGATCAGTTATAAGCTGTTCAAAAATATTATAAAATGTAGGATTTTGGACGTTATTAATTGTTTGTAACATTTTTTAACAGTTTTTAACAGTTTGTAAGAGTTATTAAATTATTTAATAACTATTAGATATTTATTAATTGTTATTATTAACATAATAATTAATCACTTTCTTAGGCTTCTTCTGCATTGTTTGACTGTTACTTGCCTTCGGAGCGCTCCACCACTCCTTGATTCTCATGATTATAATAATGAGGCTATGAAATAATTATGAATAATAATAATAATTTATTAATTATTAAATTTTACTGAAATATATCAAATTTAAAATTATTGGAAAGTGTTTCAAACTGTTTAAAACTACGAGAAAATGTTTGAAACTGTTACAAAGTATTATAATTAGAAAAAATGTGTGCAAAATTCTACATTTTGTAACATTTATAAATAGTTTTAAACAATTTCAAACAGTTTTAGATAATTTGTAACAGTTCTTAACTGTTATTAACGTCTAAAATTTACGACAGGGAAAATTCAAAATTTCTCAAAACGAAAAAATAACCAATTAAAAAATTTATTTTTTATGCCATGTACATGAATTTATGAATAATTAGCTATATCACTTTTTCAGTGAGTTTAATAGTAGATTTGTTACAAGAACATATAATCGAACTTTACGCTCGTGTTACGAACATAATTTTTTATTATTATTAGGCGTATATTAAAGAGCGATTATGTCTATGGGTTGCGAAAGAAAAATTAAATAGAACTCTTAGTGCTTGCGGTAGAGCGCAGTTAGTCTATACGGGAGTTGCTCCGCTTTGACAAGCCGAGCGGTGAGCGACACCGGTACTTAGACTAGCCGATGCGAATTGCACATTATTCGCGCTGTCAAGCTCAGAATTGTTACGGACGTATTTCACTTGAAAAAGAGGGGAAAAAGTATATCGCCCCAATCTCAATATTTCAATTTAAATTTTGGTATAAAGTTATTTTAGTAGAAAATTGTCAGGGAATTCATTGGATGCTCGTAGTTATTGTTTACTACTTTCAATTTCAACGTTATTGATAGTAATAGATTTTGTAATACTTTATTATATATATACAGGATATCTTAAAGTAATAAATGATAGTCGCTATATGTTTTTTAATAATAAATATTCAATTAATATGCCGTTTGGAAATTAACGTGTTATCAATGAAAGGTTGCATATATATTACAAAGTTTCTAATAAGAACAACGTAAGGTGAGACTAATAAAAAAATTCATCAATTTATAACTATAATACATATTAAAATTTATTAAAAAAAATCTTTGGCACAAAGAAGAAAAATATAGTATAAGAAAAAAGCTATGATGTAAAAAAATTGTTGCATATGAAAGAGTGTAGATAAAGTTGAGTACATGTACCAGTCGATTGTGTCATCAACAAGTGTACGAGTATAATATACAAGTTTTAATAAATATTCTACTTTAATGAAATATTTCATACTACAAAATAGTAGTTCAGTATAACTAATTATGCGTGAATTATCCAAATATATTGATGCTTTTAATTACTTCTCATGTAACTTTAATAGATCTGCATATGCTCTAATAAATGAAACAGTTCTAATATTGAATGCAGCATTTATTCCTTGCAATGCAGGTTCACCAATTAAAGTGTAACCAGACATACCTGAAAATAAATAAAAATTATTTTTCGCAACAATATTATTAATTGAAAGTAGCAAATGAGAAATGCTGTATATACCTAAATATACAGGTCAAGGATCAGGGTTTTCGTTGTCATTCTTTCCAAATCCTCCCATAATAGTATTCTCAGTATGAAGAACAAATGCGCTATTTTCCTTACAATCTGATAACTCACAAACCCCAAGTAAGTGTTAAGTACCAATCCAAGAGTGGAATAATTTTGCTGTAATTTCTTGGAATCCCCTATCCTGTCTCATAATACATCATGTCTTTAATTTCTCCAGCTGCTTCTCTGAAAGAACATTTTGAAGCTCCTCCATGAAATATAGACCAGCTACTGCATAATATGTAGATCCTCCATGTGATTTCAGCCCTGGTCCATGAACGATTGCTATATAAAATGACTGAAAAATGGAAACACAATAATTATAATAACTTACAATGATTAATTTGATTTATTTTCACTCTTAAAAAAATAATAGCCAGAAGTATAGTGGCTCATTTAAAGACTCAATGTGATTGCTTATATTTGAAAAAGCGTGAATTTGAATGTTTTCAGAGATTGGAAATATTTTAGATTTGAATTCTGAAAGTCAAGTATTTATAGAACTACTAAATAATTAAAATTAAATAAAAATATTTAATTTTTTTGTTAAAAAAATGTATCTAATTATCTTTAGTTTTCCATATAATGTGACTCACAGCATTATTGTTGACAATGTAGTTAATACTACTGTAAAAAATACTTTTTGACATGTTCATACCATATTTCCTGAAGAGGCTGACAGCAAGGTTCAGCGAAACGTTGGAAGATAGAATGTGATGGTGTTTTATTTCAAGGGTTGACCCTCCCCATCGTTCAATTTTCAATTTGGTTTTAAAGTAACCAAATCTTACCATTTAAAGTAATAAAAACTAAATCATAGTAAAAAGATAGTGTTTACAACCTCAATTTATCTAGTAATATAAAAGTTACGGCTCTGTACTAATAATTAATACTCATTCATCACCTTTATTGCATTTATGTCACCAGTTATGAGTATTTGTCTATTACTAAATCCATATAAAAAAACTTAAATTTCAAAAGTAATAAATTTGTTTTACTATAATTTTTTAAAGCAACTCTGATCATGATAATTTTTTAATGAAGAATTATTTTCCCAACTGTTATATTTTAAGAAATAAGATTTGAAAAAAATACCATAAAAATTTGAAGATTATCATCCATTAGATTTTTTATTTTTCTCCTTAAAACTCTTCAACTTCCTATATCTGAGATCCGTTCTCTCACATGAAATAATTGAAATATGACATAGAAGTATTGTTAGTATTTTTAGTAGGGCAGCTATCGACTTAGCGCATAGTAGACCATGTTCTCTGCTTCTGCTTGAGCTTCTGCATCTATGAATAAATGTTAAAATATTAGACGCGCAAAGAAAAGTTAAGACAAATTTATAAGCATACATCCAAATGTATTTATGAAGTAAAGCAAGATCATTAAAATCATTAAAATTAAAAAAAATAAAAGGCGTGTTTTCTATATGCATGGCATTTAATATTTACTCTACAGACTTGAAGAAGGCATGGTTGAGTAATAAATCTGGGAACATCTAAGAATTATGGAAAGTTAATATATTTAATAATATAAATATAAATAAATATAAACTCTAAAATTCAGTTTTATTCTTATAGTTATAATGAACAATGATATGGCTTATCCATTATCTGCTACAATAAAACTAACTTTCTCAGATTGATTATTCCACCGCGTTCTTTCAAAATAAATAGTAAACACTATATAAACATGTATGCTAACATTTCATTTTATCAGATTATATTTGTTATTATACTATTTTTACATTATTAGATTAGAAATAGATCAGGTATTCACCATGATAATTGTAATGTTAAATATCATCTGCTGGCCTGTACTGCACTGATATAAAATTTAGGATTTGAAGGAACATTATGTAGTTCTGTGTTTATTAAGGATCTTTCAACTGAAGTGACTAAAGAATAAGTTCTATTTGGCATCTGGCGATAGTAGTCTACACTGGCTTGTTTACATTATAGACCTCTTGTTATCTGGCCACATCACGTCAGTACTCATTCACTGGCATAAAAAAAATTCTGGTAGGCTGTAAAGAAAGTTATCACAAAGTAACTGTACTTAAACTTTTGGCATTTATACTTTTTTATACAATTTTTTATACTTATCTATATCATATTTCACTACTATTACTGCTTCTCTTGGAGGACATCGACTTCTACAGCTTTGTACTGCCGCAGGACTGGAGCTGATTGACTGTGAACCCCATTTTTGCCAACCACATGTTATACGCTAAGATGTCAAATTGACGGTCACAAGACATCTCTGCTTTTGAGAGGTTACATATATTGTTTTGACAACAGCGATGCGCAATTGCGCACGCTTTCGGCACGCTGGAGCGGGGATTGGAGAGAGGCCCTTAATTGTTCATCGTAGGCCTGCGCACCCGCTGAGCCTGCTTCCTACCAATCAGAAAAGCGAACGCGTGCGTGCGCCTGACCGTAGCCAAACGCAAGCAAACGCGCAGGAGTCTAAGACGTTACTGATGGCCGGTACTTTTCTAGTACAGATAGTACTGCATAGAGTGATAATACACATGCATTAGTATCATATTACGTACCATTATATTATATGAATTATGAATGTTATTTTTTATAAATCATGCACAATTAAATTGCGTTTTTTTATGTATCATGCATTATAAAAGTGTAATATCTTATATGTCATACTTGTAATATCTTATAAATTATACAAAATTAATTTTCGTATTTTTGATGTATCATGCATTACATATCTGTAATCTGTTATATGTCATGCTTTGTTAGTATTAATAAACAATTAATCATATTATAAAAGCTGAAACCACTGAATAAAATTCAGATTATTTATTAGCAAATTATTAACTTATTCAGAGACGGGACTCTTGCTGAAAAATATACTTAGTCACTTTTGAATCATGGGTGTGTACGAAATAATTGCTTTCGTAAAAATTTATATTTTTCAAAAACCATTTTGAATGCTGAAAATCGATTAACGAATCAAGTCCACATATCTTAAAATGTACAGAAATATTTTATCATGTAATTACTGATAGTCATCTCGTAATCCAAAACAGAACTGAATAAAGTAATGATTGCACATGCATTAGTATCATTACATACATCTCTTGTATATAATATAATATGCACTATGTCTTCTTATATGTTACGCATGCATTATTAATCTGTAATATCTTATACGTCATGCTTTGTTAGTAGTTATAAGCAATAAATCGTATTATAAAAGCAGAGACCGTTTAATGAAAATTAAATTATTTAACAGATTATTTGATGGCTTTATTCACACATTTTAAAATCAAATTTTTCATATTTGAAATTTAGAAAAGAGCCCCTCCAACGCCCTTTCCCGTGAGATGCAACCAAATTATATTACAAAGGATAATATATGAGTTTAAATAAATAATATTTTATAATACATTTTATAATACATTCATTAGATTACATATATTTAATTTAAATTTATGTCATATTTTCCTTTTATTTCATCTCTCCGAATGTATTGCCAAATAATTATTTAACTATTTTCAGTAATAAACTAATAATCATTATAAGAATATAGTTACATGCACTAAAACAAAGAATATTTGTCATAATAATAATATAGACTTGCAAAATTAACGATATATATACACATCTGCGTACACATATTTAAATTAACATTTATTAATATTAATTATGCTTCGTGTCTCGTTCTCGAGATCACTAGGTAGTACCGCCAGTGTACACAGATGTCGCCACAAACTTCAGCTATCCCCACTTCTAAAACTCGGCTGTTGGCTCGCCTCGCCAGGCCGGCCGGTCTCTCTCGTCATAACGCTTTTTGTGCGCGTAGAGTGTGCCACGCTTTAGCTACATGGCGGTAGAAGAGAAGCCTTCGTTTTTCATCCTTTACGGAAGGATTATTGATGAAGATTTCCCGACCGCCGTATTCAACTGTGGAAACAGATAAATAGTGCTTAACCTTTCGGACGATGTCTCAGATTCAGAATCGGCATTATTTGGATTAATAAGTAAGTATACGTTCCAGGACGTTTTTGTGCGGCGGCGTGTTAACACGAGAAGTTATAGACATGCCGCCCAAATCTCAATGGACTGTAATTATGCATGTGTAAGAGAAAAGAAAAAATATACTTCTCTTATAAACTGCATAAACTATAGATCTTTATTGTGTTCTTTTTAAGCCGTTAGACGGTTTGGGTTGTAGTCTTCGTTTTACGGCGAGCTCACACGAGAGGTGAGACAGGTCGTATGTTTGACATAACCTGTATTATCATGACTACATAATCCTTTGTTTGGCAGTGAGCTCACACGAGAGGTGAGACAAACTGTACATAACCTGTATTAACATGATCTTTTGTTGGCAGTGAGCTCACACGAGAGGTGAGACAAACTGTACAATTTGACTAGAGTGATGTAATGCGTCTGGCTACAGACAGCACATAACCTAGATCTGCATATTGCTCTTCCAGATTCGCAAGTGAGTTGATAGATGGCGGCGGGGTAAACAAGAATCACAATCTCGCAACGCTAATGCAGCTTATGCTTACAAGAATCTGGTAGAGACAGAGTCTGAAAAGACAAATTAATTTTCAGAAAAACAAGGAAATGCTCGGAATTTAGTTACCGGTAATTTTCCTTATCTCATTTATAATGAGTAAAAATAAATGATAGGCTTTTTCATTGAGTAAAAGACTATCGGTTTTATGCGATTACATTGCCAACTTATTCAAGGAAGAAACTGCCGAACATTTCGACGGTTTTTTCGCTTAAGCGCACTTAGATGGCTATGCCCGAATGTACGATTAAAGGAATATAATCTTCCTCCTAATTTCCTCAATGAGTAAGAGGCCGAGAACCATCTCAAGCGAGATACATAAGGGCGATGAGAGGAAAAAGTCCCTGCACCAGAGAGAGCAGGTTCGTTTCCCAAATCAGGATCGATTTTACTGCAGCAATACACAGTTCTCGATCTACTGTTTGTCTCGCTGAATACGAACGATAGGCGCATGCAGCTAGTGCTATATAACTCATGTACTGAATGGTCATGAAGTTTAACCTTAATGCTGCGCCATTGGAGTGTTACATTTTAAAGCATATTCTTAATATATAAAAATATATAGAAATATAAAAATGCTATTCTTGGACTGTCGTCTTATCGATCATGTAAGCAATCGAATAAAATTTTCGAGGAAAAGACAAACACAGGTGTGCGTAGCGCGCCAGTTAACGTTAGCCATTATAAAAAAAAAAAAAAAAAAAAAAAAAAAGACAAGCCGTAAGGACTGGTTCGTCTAAAGAAAATTTTATTTCTAATTTGAAAGCATTTGGCAAGAGAAACATTGGCGCGTGAAGCGTGCATGAATCTTTCTAGCCTGATCAAAGAATTGATAGAATAAAGTATAAAGGGTGCTTTGCGACCCCGCTCACTTCCTTTTCAATTTCTTATATATATTGCCAAGCAGTGCGCTGTCATGTTTTTGATGATCGTTAATTCTTTTTTTTTCATAAAATAGTACGATTCAAGATTATATCAATCGATTGCGAAATAAATTATTGAAAACAAAAAATAAATAAATAAATAAATAAACATTTGTGTGCATAGCACTCCAATTAACGCAAAATTATATAATAATTACTATGATTATAATATTGTAATAAAAAGGTAATTGTAAATGCATAGTATCAGATTCTTTAGAACGTTTTGAAAACAGGCTGACGTTCGTTGGTTATTATACTGGTCGTATATATGTAAATCAAAATATGTCAAAATTTTAATTTTAAGTTAATTAACGATAATTATCGTGGTTTGATTTCGAGTCTTTCAATATGGATTTCTTGCGGGTATAAAAGTTACTCTTCAAGAATTACGAGATATCGAATTCAAACATTTCTGTTACTAAATTTTGTCAACGCAATTATCAACTTACAAATAATAATTATATTATTATAAAGAGTATAATTTATTCTTTACTCATATGTATTACTGATAATGTTTTTAGTCAATTCTGACTAGATCCGTTGGGAGCGAGGAAGAAAATAAATCTCTCAAGATGTTAAATATTTGCGACGTTTCGTCGACGGATTTGTCGACCGTGAATACGATTAACAACTTAGATCATATTTATTACTCATTAGCTCAGGCTATATACATTTAAGGTTATTTATATATTTTTCATATTTATTAATCAACCAAGGTATCATAATCTTAAATTTTTGACTTTAAGTATTTGTTACGCTACTTAAAGTATATATACTGCCTAATTTCTTACTGACCTATGATATGGGTTCGAGTAATCGATGAATATTCAATTGTAGTTGATGTCTAGGTCTTATAAAGGCGTTTTTAACAACCCCTTCACGATTCTTACAAAGTGATATGGATAAACTATTATTTGAATCAAGTAACTGGTGGTCTCAGTCAACACCAAATCTATATCAAAATTTTATTTCGATGCTTTAGTGCGTCTAAATTTTTCTATAAAGGTAAAATATCAGGTGAATTACCGTAGATTATTCGTTTATACACTGAAAAAAAAAAAAAAAATTTCCAATTGAATCATTTAAATACATTTTATTGAAAGAAAAAGTAATTGAAAGAATTGAGGCGTCATTGAAGTTATTACACGACTCATTAATTCAAATATATATAATGATTGTCTCAATATTATATTATAATTCTCTTCATTTAATATTTGAATTGGAACTTTTCCTTCTTATTCAAGTAAAATAGAACGATAGTAGTGTCTATCCGTAATCTGACTTTAGTATTACTAAATACTTAGTATTTTGTGTATTTAATCAATATATATTTATATAAGAAAAAATCTCGCGAGTTTGTTGTGATAATTTAACATAATATAATTATAATTCTTTTTTTTTTATTACAAAATTCTAAAGAAATATCGTACATAGTCTTAGAGAACAAAGATATTCTACAAGAGTATGAGGTATGGTTGATTTCAGTTGGGTTAATCAAATTATTAAGTGAATAATAATAATAATAATAATAATAATAATAATAATAAT
Source organism: Torymus aiolomorphi (assembly GCA_036365515.1). Taxonomy (NCBI): domain Eukaryota; kingdom Metazoa; phylum Arthropoda; class Insecta; order Hymenoptera; family Torymidae; genus Torymus; species Torymus aiolomorphi. The sequence continues at coordinate 208,523,014 of CM070874.1, forward strand.
AATAATAATAATAACAACAAGTTTTGAGAGACTCTAGTGATTGAATAATAATAATAGTCGTTTACTGTATATGTAAAAGATTTAAAAAGTTTTAAAACATTGCGTATAATAATAACATCTTTTTCAATACGAGAAAATTACATAAAAACATAAGAAATACACAATATCCCTTTTTAAAGTGATGAGCGGCCATGTTGAAGCATCAAAAGGCTTGATTTTGATTGGTCGATAAGAAGAAGGCGCGAAAAATTTACTGTCTGGAATTTAATGTTTGAATTTTTTAATGGAATTTTTACATTTAGGGTAGTATAAAAATGATTAAGTTCTGAATTTGAAAAAATACTTAAATACGTTAAAAGTAAAACGTAATGAAGATAGCATACATAACCTCAAAACAGAAAAGTACGCGCGAAGCGCGTTTGATTATCGCTTGTACATTGAGATTTCAATGTGTCAACGACTAATTTTCAGTCTCCTCAATATCGTATCTATGTTATAATATCACAGTCAAAACCTAGAAACTAAAATGTTAGGTTTCAAAGTGTTTTAGTTCAAATGATTTAATTATTAAGATAAACAGTGGGATGTAGTTCGATTTTATAAACATAACTATTACATGTGGTAGATTCTGATAAAGCTAGTCCAGTAGCTGATTCTGATACTTAAAGTACTTAAGTTAAATAGTTTTCTTTTTTCAAATGAAGTTCGTAATTGTCTAGAATTTAGAATTGCTGAAATAAAAGACTGAATAGTCACTCTGAACATCTACCTAGTGATCTCGAGAACGAGACACGAAGCATAATTGGACGATCGAGCGAGCCCGCCGAAGGCGGGCGAAGCTCGATCATAATTATGCAGAGGGTCTCGTTCGAGAAGATCACATCCCACCCTTAAATAAATTTTAATAAAAATTTATAACATAACAATACATATAATAACATATATTATTCATTTAACATTATCTTAAGAACGTTCCCACCCATTGATAACATATGGACAACATAGCAACTGTAAACTATATGACGAGAGAGACCGGCCGGCCTGGCGAGGCGAGCCAACAGCCGAGTTTTAGAAGTGGGGATAGCAGAAGTTTGTGGCGACATCTGTGTACACTGGCGGTACTACCTAGTGATCTTCTCGAACGAGACCCTCTGCATAATTATGATCGAGCTTCGCCCGCCTTCGGCGGGCTCGCTCGATCGTCCAATCTCTTGGAAATAATAAAAGATCATTTTTTTGTAAAATATGAATAAAATGGTTTCTCATAACTGTAACATTCTGAGAATAACTTACTTCTGATGGGTTTATTCCGGATAAAATATCAAGCACCATCGCCACAGAATAAACACCGCAACTAACGCCGTCAGGTTGTTGCATTGACATTTTATGAAAAACAATCTTTTTTGCACTAGGAAAAAGAGCTGTTAGATAAATCTTTTCGGTTTCATGTAATACACCTCGAGTATGTGCTACTTAGCGTATCATATATTTTAACAATATCATTGTTCTAATACGCAACACACCAATGTTCTATGCAATTTCCACCAACGATTGCTATTCCTTCTCTTCCTTGAATAACCCAATAACCATTTGAGTATACGAAATATATAATACACTAGGCATCTCACACCGTGGCTGACAATCTTTTATTACTCGAATTAAAGCATCTAAAGAATCATCAATTCTTCTTTGCTTAAATCCGTTTCTTGCGATTTTATGCCATAATGTTTCTGAGAATTCATCCTAGATTGAAATTTTCTTTTTCTTCCATTTGCATTTCGATACTCACGATTCCTCGCTACTTTCAACTGTCGCTGTTCATCAACATTAACTATTAATGGAGGTACAACCTCACAAATATTAGCATAAGCTTCAGTTAGTAGTAGTTGGGTATTGTGATGTAATACTGCTCCAAACACCCTTGTGTTATATTGGCTCTATAGACCAAAATTGATTCTATTACCTCCAATGTCTATGCAAATGAGGTTGTTAAAAGATTCTACTATATTATTTGTTAATTTATATAACAGGCTTTCGGAAAAATTACTCATACATTGAATGGCTTCTTCGACTTTTTGATACAAGCCAGTTTTTTCATAAAAGGAATATTATTTTGTTCTCTTTCAGCGATCGGCTTATCTCTTTCTTTGCACATGTAGGCGCGATTATCGCATTCCTCGTGCTGACCAAAAACATAACAAGGAATATTTAAAATATCCTTTCTTAATTCAGTTTTTCTCGTGTTCCAATCTCCTGCTTCAGCTTTCCTGTAGTCTACTGATTCTTTAACAAAACTACGTATCGTTAAAATATTTTTTTTAACTAAATTTTGTGAATTATAAAAGTTCTCTATTTTTTCAGTACCTCTTGCTTGTGTAGTATTTGATACTGCAGCAAGTTTTGTACACAAGTTGCGTTGAAGGTGATTGTAACATCTGATTCTTGTCGGAATAAAATTATACTCGCCGTAAACATTATTATCCACAATATTTTTGTACACATTGCTATCACCATCTGAAACTATAATTTTGTAAATTAGTCCATGCTGTTCGACACTGCACTGAAAGCCTTCTAAAAGTGCATCACTCTTCATTGCTGCAGATGGAGAATTTCTATCCCAATTTTTATAGCAAATATGATGTTTTGGAACAATACCAGTTCGCTCTGCAAATGCACATTTTGAATAATACTTGTTTCTTATGCCAATAAATAAAACGTTATTAGTTCGTAGGCCAATTATTACAGCACATCCAGAAAGAGAATTGTAGTTTGTTCCATATGACCTCGTCATTCAGCTACCATCTATTACAACTGCAATCCACGGAATATTACAGTGAAGATCATTGTTTTTAATAGCCAGCTGCTTCTCTTCTTCAGCGGCAAGTTCCATGCTATGAGTAGCAGCACTTTCCAATATACTTAAAACCATTTGCTGATTTGTCCTGTATATATTGTCAGTCATACAATGGATATTCATAGCGGCAAAAAGCTCCATTAATTGACTATATCCAATGCCGATATTTACTGTTCCAGGAACAGGTGCTTTATTTATTCCCATGACTTCAGACGTGTTTGGACTTTCCGAAAATATAAACTGTTGGTACTTGCAATTTTCACACTCATAACAAAATTTTGTCCTCAGTCCATAACGTTTCCTACTCGTGCATTTTAAAAGTGAGTCACATTTATTATCGCGTGAATGTTCACATACAATTTTTATCAACTCCTTAGAGAAATAATCAAATTCTAGTATCTCTCGAACTTCGTTCACTTTGTCAACTTCTTTATTATCTCGACAAGAAACTTTAGGATAGTTTCGGTTCCTTTGAAAATTTCCATGCCAACAATAATATCATTTTGACATTTACCATTTTTTAGAGCATTCGCATTAATTGATTGTGCACACTCAAATGAATCGATATTTTGTTCAAAGACATCTGTGTCGACTTTGTTCTTTGTCGTATTGATAGACTGTTTGTGCTCAATGTCATTGCATGAATCGTCTTCACTAATACTGCAATTATCATAAAAAGGAGATGGACTTTGTCTTTCGAAGAGATTTTGCGAATAACAGTGTTACTCTAAAATATTATTTCGCTGTTCTATGTTGTCACTTTCTGTGCCTTCAATATCAGATGAAATATTCGCAAATACTTCTTTCTCCAAGACATCCTCTCTTCTAGATATGTGGACGTACTCACATACATTATTACTTTGTCTTCGCCTAAAACAAAGAAATGAACACCAAAAAAAAATCATTAAAATACTAAAAGAAATGATAGCGAAATATTACTGGAGTTTTAGGACAATTTCTATACTCTTTGTATATTTAATGAACCTCTTATATTGAAGCCGGAAATCTGAATCTAAAGACTAAAAAACTCGAAAACAGTTTAATTATAAACCTAAAGATGAGCGAGTGAGGGGGGAGTTCCACGCAGGAGTTTCTATATTATTAAGTAATTACACAGAAACGTACAAAGATTACAAAGTTTTTCGAAGCTCAGTTTCCGCGTACGATTTTTTTTTGTTCTTTATATGTTACAATACGCATAAGAAAAATGTTCTGCGTGGGGCACAGCGAACCCGTGAACTACACGGGGCCCCTGTACTTTAACGCTGATTTTAAACAGGAAAAAAAACCTAGCTAGATAATACGCGTAGCAGAGGACTACTTCCGGGATTGCGAACTCATTATCGAGACGAGCGAAGGGACGGCGTTTAGGGAAATTACGGTAGTCCTTGCCCAAGGATCCCTCTTGGGCCCTGATTTTTGGATCGCGTATTTTGCGCCAGGTAATGAAACGAGTGACTAGGTGGATGACGCAGCATGGTCTTCGAAATGTTAATTAATCATTCCATCAACAAACACTTAAAACAATAAAATAATCGCAGACAATCAATTCGGGTTTCAACATAGATTATCTACCACCCACGCAATCCACAAACTCATTACCGACGTCTACTCCCACCTAAATAAAGACGAAATTGTCGGTGCCTGTCTTATTGACCTCCAAAGAGCGTTCGACTCTGTATGGATCAACGGCTTACTCTATATCCTATCAGAGCTAAGATTCCCTAGGGATCTTATTCATATGAGATGAAATATGACCAGCAACCGTTCATTCGTAACCTGGAATGGCGATACACTATCAACAAAAATATTTAATATCATCGAAGGCTTAATGCAGGGTGCCGTCAATTCGCCAGCTATTTGCAACATTTTGACATATCAAATTCTCTCCTTATTCAATGCTAACCCTAACAATAACATCTATTCTATTGCATTCGCAGATAACTTCATTATCTTAGTTGCCCACAAAAATCCCGCGATCACCCGCGATAAACTCGAAAACCTGGTAAACGAAGTCAGTACCCAATATATTCAATGGAATCTAAAAATCAATTCCACAAAATGTGAGACTATTCTCTTCCACAGACCTTTAAATAAAATGGGCAATAATAAAAGATTGGAAATCAAAAACTTCCAAATATCGCTAAAAATTGATAACACGGTATACAAAATCGAGCACAAGAAAGAAATTAGATATTTGGATGTAATCCTAGATCACCTATTACGTTCAAATACCCATTTCTACACCCAACTGAACAAAGCTAAAAAAGTCTTCCGGATGCACTCCCGGCTCTTTTTCAATAAATCCTTATTTCCACGCAGTAAAGTGATATGGTACCTCCTTCTCATTTGCCCCATCATTACCTACGCCGCTTCTATCTGCTGGAACATTAGCGCTTCCCTTATGGAAAGAATACGCAAATTCCAACGATACTGCTTACGCACAGCGCTGCATATCTATAGAAACGAGAATAACATGTATTTTATAAGTAACAGTAAAATTTACGAGACTGCCCGCGTATTGACTTTCATATCTTAAAATTAGTACGTGACTATTTAGCGAATTTAAGGACTATAGACAATTCCTTTCTGCAATCATACAGTCACACGCCAAGCTATGAAATATTTGCCAATTCCGTCACCGAATACATCTATCCACATTCATTTACACACTTTCACTCTTCTTATATCATACAGAATCACGAAAACACACCGCTAATCTACCACGCTTCGGGACACCAAGCTCATAAAACCCGTAAAAAGTTGACGAAATACGTAGATGCGCAAAAAGGAAAGCCAATCCAGACTGATATGCTATCCCAAACTAACATAGAGAAGTAACCTGTATCTAGTGTACATATTTAATATTTTTTCTACTTGATGCAAATATTTAATGCCTACCTATACTATATCCATAGCTTTAAGAATCCATGTACGAAATTTGACCAAACCCGATAACTCTAGGCCGGTGTTTTTCTCCTCAATTTTTTTCACCGCATTGTATGTATACCGCATACGCACTCGACGAATCTGTCATCACCTGATATGCTCCACAACATATAGCCATATGTAATCTTAACTGTATAACGTCCAACTGCGAGTGACCAACTGGCCATGTAATTAACTATCGCCGTCATAGATCAAGATTTCTTTTGTATTGATTGTTTGTACATACACACACTTTGCATATCTTAATCAATGAGTAAATAAACAAATTAAAAAAAAAAATCAGCGAAGTTAAACAGCATTTGACGTGGTCAGTACTTAGATGGGTGACCGCGTTTTATTTTTGTGCGACGACCTCGTGTGATCGGTTAGGTGTTGAATTTGCCTACCTACAAACTGAGGGAAAGACGTGGATAAATACGGTTTCGTTGGCTATAATAGAATAATAAAGAAAATATTTAGTTGAGTTTTAGAAGTGGTGAGTGATAAATATTACGCATTATAATAATGTTAATTTTAATTTTTAAATTTAAAAAGAACTCGAGAAAAATAGTTTATGCAGGAAAGACGTAAAAAGTAAATACTATATATTAAATTTGATTCATAAACTTTTATTAAAAAATAACAGCAATTTTCAGTAACTTCTTCTAACCCTTACAAACACAGATTATCCTACATCTCAGAAATCGGAAAATTGAAATCTTTGAAGCGCCAAAAGTGTATATTAATTAAAAAATTTTGAATTCTATTACATTGCAAATAAACGCTGTAAAGATCCTCGTAGAAAATTAACTAGAATTTGTTGCTAACATGTTAATTAAATGGAAGCATTTTTAGCAATCGTTATAAACAAAAATATTATTCGTCTAAAAGTTCTATTATTACTTAAAATACATAATTTATGAAGTGTAAGTACCATAATTTATTTTGCAAATTATTAAATACAAACAATAATCTATTTGTAGCCATAAAGTTGACTAAACATTTCTACCAGGAATTTTCAGTTTATTTAGCAATATACAGTTTTTAAACCTACGATAAGACAATTGTTACGCGATGACTTCTTTGGCTTTCGAGACATCCACATCGCCGTTTATATTGACCAACTGCTCCTGGATATATATAAATATATATGAGTTTAAGGAGGTTCATAACAGTCTCTGCCGCGGGGCGAGGAGAGGGGTACTCTCCTTGCACCACGCACCGGCCCCCCTCTTACCGCGCACCTCCGCGCGCAGCAACAAAGCTTGATGTTTTGTTAACGTTTTCGTTAAATACTCGGAGATTCGTGCGGTTCCACGAGTTGAACTTTCGCGTCCAGCTTCTTAAGGTGTTTGAGGCAATATGTTCGTTAGTTTTTTTATTGATCTTTCTGCTTTTTTACAAAATCGCTCTCTATGTCAATCAGCTATTTTTGACCGAGTCTCATAAGAGCCCATGTATAATCTGTAAACTTTCGAATGAAATATTTTCAAAATATGTGCGATAATAAATATACAGAAATATCGTGCGTGTTGAATTTCGAGGTGTATGGGTAAATAAATAATAAGCCCGATGTACGAGAAGACACACAAGTATATTCAGTTACATTTGAAAGTGTTTATTTACATGTGAGACGCTTGAGCGCTTGGTCGCATGTCTTGCCACGATGGAGTCTTGTAATCGTCTGATGTGCGTGTGCGAGACCTTGCTCGCGTACGCACTACTGTATAGTGCCACTCAACTTGTACAGTGGAGCTCAGTCATATATACATACATTCCTTATATGACTAAGCTAAATTTACTCATAATTCAACACGCCTCCTTAAATTTAGCTTTTCCTATACTTTCGTTTAATAATCATAACATAGCTTTAAATGTTCTCTAAACTTTTCAAACTTAATTCGTCCCAAAGACTTTGTGAAGATATCTGCTGGATTTTCTTCTGACTCTATTTTAAGTACATCGATTATTCCTTTCAAATAATTCTCATTTACAAAGTGAAAATGAGTTTCTATATATTTAGAATTTTTCGTTAAATTTCCATATTTGCTTATACTAATCGGATCAGCATTATCCTCATAAATTCTTATTGCATTATTAATTTCAATTCCAAACTCATTTAACAAATCTCTTATTAATTTTATCTCACTCACACATACAGATAGCGCTACATACTCTGCTTCTGTCGACGATTTGGTTACAATATCTTGTTTCTTTGATTTCCAATATATAGTATTACCATTCATTCTTATAACATATCCCGTTGTAGATTTTCTGTCTACTATATCCCGTGCCCAATCAGCATCAACACAACAATCTAATATATCAGACTTTACATTTCTTTCATATTTCAATTTTATATCTTTAGTGTAATATAAATATTTTAATATCCTTAGAGCGTACTTATAATGGCCTTGATCATAACAATTTTGAAATCTGCTTAAATAATTCACGCAATAGCATATATCTGGTCTAGTACTTGAACTTATGTATAGAAGTGCTCCAATTAAATTTCTATACTTAATATCATTTGATGCTGATAGTGCCGGTTCACATTTTAAGTTTTGCTCCATTGGAGTCGTGTATAATTTTGCATTTTCAATTTGGTACTTCCTCACTAAAGATTCAATATAGTCTTTTTGATCTAAAGTCATAACATTTTCATTGCAATTATAATTAATGTTTATTCCTAAGTACGTTTTGATCTGGCCCAAATCTTTCATTCTGAATTTTTTAATTAATTTCTTTTTAATAAATTCAATCAATTCTACATTTTTACTGCAGATTAATAAATCATCCACAAATATTATTAAATAGATTTTCTCATTTTTAATATTTAGGAAATATAGACAATAATCGATTTTATTTTTCTTAAAGCCTAAATCATTCAAATATTCATCTAAGCATTCATACCATACACGTGGACTTTCACGCAGTCCGTACAAAGCTTTTTCTAATTTGTACACTTTATTGGTATTATCATCATTACCTTGAGGTTGTTTTACATAAACTTCAGATTTAATTTTTCCATTAAGGAACGCTGATTCGACATCCATTTGATCTACCTTTAACTCATTTTGCACACAATAGTTTAATAATATTTTTAATGTTTGAGTTCTTGCGACTGGTGAATAAATATCATCAATTATCTCCCTTTGTTGAAACCCTCTTACTACAATTCTAGCTCTGAACTTATTTTTACCCTCTTTTGTAAGGACCCACTTTAAATCTAATGCCTTTTTATCTATCGGGTCTCGACTAATTTCCACGTCTCATTTTTATTTAAACACTCAATCTCTCTATTCATCGCTTCTTGCCAATTTCCACTCTCATTACTATTAATCGCTTCATTCTAACTTTCGGGATTATCAACGTTTACATAATTCACGTAAATACAGTTTGTTATTGGGTTTCCATAACGATTTACAGGACTTCTCTTCCTTGATGACTTTCTCGGTACTATTAAATTATCTTTACTAGAACTAGGTACTTTATTTTCATATTCATTATTTTCAATGTTTCCATTTTCGTTATTTTTATTTTTATTTTCTAAATCATTTTCTCTTCCTCTACTCTCCCCGAGGGTTGAAATAGAGGGAAGTATAAATTCATTGTTATTGTCATTTAATTCGTCATTATCACTAAATCCAACTAACTTTATATTTTCTTCCATAATATCAACATGTTTTGCTACAATTACTCTATTATTTAACAAAACTCTATAGCCTACATTGTCGTAACCAACTAATACTCCTAAGTCTGCTTTTCTATCCCATTTACTTCTCCTTTTGATTTCCGGAACTCTAACAAAAACTCTACTTCCGTACAATTTTAAATTCCTAATATCTGGTTTTCCTCCCACCATAATCTCACATGGAGTCTTTTTCTCAAAAGTATTTGCTAATGTTCTATTTTTCAAATAAACAGCCGTCTCAACGACCTCTGGCCCAAATCTGTTGTGTATTTTCGCGTCTGCTAGTAAGCATCTTGCTGTATCCATAACCGACCTATTCTACCGCTCGGCAGTTCCATTCAATTCGTGAACATACGGAGGGCATGGTTCAATATAGCTTCCCTTTGTTTTTGTAAAGTTATAGATAACTTTATTTAAAAACTCTCTTCCATTATCGCATCTTAAACGTTTTATTCTTTTTCCGGTTAAATTTTCAACTAAATTAACATACATAACAATACAATCAAAAACTTCATCTTTTCCTTTCATAGTATATACTTTTGCCGCTTTACTATAATCATCAACTAAGACTAGAAAATATTTTTCCCCCCTATATCCTACTGTTTTATGCGGTCCATTTACATCCGCATGAATAATCTCTCCTATATCCCTAGCTCTATGTCTATTATTTTCAAAACTAGTATTAGTCATTTTGTTTTGTAAACACGTACCGCATTTCAAATAATCGTTTTCTAACTTACTTGGCAAACCTTCAACTAAATTATTTCGACTCAAAATATTCAGATATCCAAAATTAACATATCCTAGCATTCTATGGAATTTTTCTTTCAAAGTCATTCCCTTGTTTTGGTATCCTGTTAAATAACTTTGTTTATTCCCCACAAGGCTACTTATCTTGTATAGATTATTTACGTTATTAGCCACTGCTATCAATTAATTTTCGTATGTATAAATTTTTGAAGTATTTCTCATTGAGACTATTTTAGCTTTATCAGTAATTTTCCCAAAACTCATTAGATTTCTATCCATTTCCTTAACAAAAAAACATCTTTAAGTTCTACTTCTGTTTCGTTATAATTTGTCACAAATTTCGTTATTACATTACCGATACTAGTTGCTTTCAATGCCCGACCATCATCTATTTTTACATTTATCGGATTTTCAAGTTTACTAAATTCTGCAAAATAATTTTCATCATTTATGATATGGTCAGAGCATCCGCTGTCTAAGACCCATTCTGTTCTATTTTCGCAACTATTTACCTCTACACTGTTATTAACCTTTACTTCGGTTATGAAAGTCGTCTGGTCTCGGCTCGTATCCTGTTGTTCTTGCCGCTGTTGACCGCCTCGTCCTTGTTGACCTGCGCCTCTGCTTCGATAGCCGCCGTTGCCTCTGCTATGGCTGTTTCCGCCTCGCTGTTGGTGTTGTTGATAGTGTGCGCCTCCTCGCGCTTGCTGCTGTCCTGCTCCTCTCGAGCCTCTCCATGAATTCCTCACGTTGCCTTGGCTCGTACACTCATATTGGAAGTGACCTTGCTTTCCGCATCTGAAGCATGTTCCATCCTTTTTCTTTTCCACTCTAAACATGTTTGAGTTTCTATTTCTCGAATTTTGATTTTCTTCTTTTTCTCGATTTTCATATAACTTAATTTTATTTATAACATAATCAACTGTCCTTTCTTGTTCTGGCAGCAGATCAACTAAATCACCAATATGACTTAATGAACTTGGTAAAATTCTTAGTAAATAATTTAATCTTTCTTTTTCATTTACTGTAGCACCAGCATTTTTTAGTTCGATCATTAATTTTTCAAATTCACTGTAGAATTCACTTGTTTCAGTATAATCTCTTAACCTTAATCTGTCCAATTTATTTCTCACACAAATTTGTAATGCGGTTGACTCACGCAAATATAATTTATCTAGTTTCTTAATTATTTCATAACTGGTGTTTTCATCATTGACTAATTCCATTTGTCTATTCGACAGTGTACCATATATGTAATTCATTCCTTTTAAATCTTTTTCGCTCCACGTGGCTTCATTATCTCCATCGGCTCTTACTCTCTGTATAGCTTCTTCACATTTTTTCAGTTTCAACAATACTGTAATTCTCTTCTTCCATGTACTGTAATCTTTTCCATCAAAAATTGGTAATGTCATCTTGAACTCGTCCGCCATGTTTACTCGGTTATTTTCTTTTTCGTTTGCTTTAAACACTTTTCTCACTTTATTTAAATTTATGATTTTTTTCACACAACTCTTGAATCGTTTTCCACAATTTTCTTCAGTTACAGTCTTTTCACTTTCTTCGTCTGATTCTACTTTCACTTTCAAATCATCGTCGTTGCCACGTGTTTCCATAACCACGAAATCTATTTTCTTTTATCATTATAATTTCCCCGAAGATTGATTATAAGATATTTTTTTTCATACAAACCACGGACTCCTGCTACCATGTTGAATTTCGAGGTGTATGGGTGAATAAATAATAAGCCCGATGTACGAGAAGACACACAAGTATATTCAGTTACATTTGAAAGTGTTTATTTACATGTGAGACGCTTGAGCGCTTGGTCGCAGGTCTTGCCACGATGGAGTCTTGTAATCGTCTGATGTGCGTGTGCGACACCTTGCTCGCGTACGCACTACTGTACAGTGTCACTCAACTTGTACAGTGGAGCTCAGTCATATATACATACATTCCTTATATGACTAAGCTAAATTTACTCATAATTCAACAGTGCGTGCTCCGAATAATTCAAAGAATAATATATTCAAATTTCATTATGATCTCTGAATATTCGTATTGCCTATGAACCTCCTTAACCGTTAGGTACAGCGCATCATGGAAATGCTTATGAGCAGACTTGTAGCTTTGAGGCAGCAGAACACCAAACCACTTGCTTGGGCCCGGCAACTGCTCCTCTTCTGTATACGACTTTCTCTGACTAATATCGAAATTCGGAATCTCTTTTGCATCACTTTCATTTTAATAGTAAGTCGTCTCGACGTCGAAAAGCGAACGTAGCGTGCCTTAGATCTATATACGCCTGACGCAGCAGGTTGTATAGTTGTACGCTCATCTGTACCTCCTCCTTGATGAACTCGAAATTCCGTATCATCAAGTTGTCGAGAACTTGCAGATTTCATGCAGAGCTTTGTTCTTGGCACCCTGAATAGTTCTGAATAAAAACTTGAGATAATTATTCACAAAAAAGTTTGATATACATTCATTCACTTTTATTATTACAATTTTATTACAACGACTAATTATAAAAGTAATCGATATATCCAATTATTAATTACTACAAACCTGTATTTTAGTAAAATAAAATCATATATTTTCACCTGTTAAACACAGTTAACTTCTTTCGAATTTTAACATATGTTTAATATTTGTAAATGACAGTTATTGAAATTTTCATCTCTATAACGACTGGACTCCTCATAATAATTTAAAAATGGTGTAATATTTTTTGCTGTGGTATCATAAACAACCATATGGCTTGGTAAAGCAATAGAATTTCCTTTTAAATAATGCTACTTTGCTGTTGTCCATTGAAACATAAAATTTGTAATCCGTAAATGCATTCAATAGTTCTTGAAAATTCCTTCGCATGTACAATACCTACAATAACATAATGAAATTTTCTTACCACCCTAACCTCAAATTCACAAATTTGGTATGATTTTTCGGCGCTCGTGGTATAAAATGCTATTCGAAACTAGTGAGTAAGTCAATTATTTAGCTCATGTGACATTTTGCACAAGCGAAGCGAGAGCGAAATAATCGACTTCCCCACCCTTGTCGAAAAGTACTATTACGAGCTTGACAATTGAATACAACATTGTCATCAGAAAGAGATATAGACAACTTCTTATTCCAATTCGCCATTCCTATGTTAAATATCCATAACCAAAAACTAGTTTTAGCTGTGTTCTACAGAATCAGTCTCTCTTCCTCAGGTTATACATATAGGTAAGTTTTGGATGTAGTAGCTCTGACTCTCTGAGAAATAGTTGTCAAAGAGCTTCAGGACTCCGGTACAGTTGGCTAATAGTTGTGTTGACGAGTGGCAGAATAAGGACTGCAGCAGCAGTTAGCAATCGGTAAAGAGCATCAAGAGTGTCACAGCAGGAGACAGTAATAGCCAGAAATATTGATAGTGAAGGTAGAGCAACTATCATGAACCCCAATAAAGTCTGTCAGCTGGAAGAACCTCTGAAGTAGTGTTGTGCCTCCAGTGCTGCATGCAGCAAAGAACACCAGCTCACACAGGACACTGCAACTGCGGAAGTGCACAACAGAGAAATATACATCTGTAAAGAAATAATAAATCACTCTGATTGTATATTTTTACCTGAAGGAGAGTATGAATCATCTACACACCAAAGTTGTCTTGCAATATTAATCCGAACTCTGTAAAAATACAAAGGCACCATCAGCTCGATATAAAGAAAGAGGTTATAGGAATGTGTATAAAGAACTTATCCGAGCTACTCTATCAACATCAGTGGAAGTACTACAACTGCTCCAGACATCTCAACAGAAAATCACCGTCCTGGAAAGAACCGTTACGGGCACCAACATTTTACTCAGCATCAGAATTGCCAAGTGAATGTCCACAACCCATTTCGTACGTCATAGCGCATACGACTGACGACGTAAGTAATATTTCAACCGAGCGCGAGCAACGTCAACTGGCTCGCTACTGACGGCACTGATGGCGCATGCGCAGCCAACATCAGTGTCCCTGCCGCGGTGCCAGCTGCCGAAACACAGAAATGACCGATAACATAACGGTAAAAAATACTGTCTTATTACCGTTTTATTATAATGCTTTTTCAAAATTATACAAAATAAAGACGTTATTACTGTACATAATAATACAATTTGAATAAAATTTACATGTCATCTCAGTTATAGAAACATTATATTGTCTCCTTGCCTTCTTTACTACAATGGCACGTTTGCCGAAATTCAATATTAATAAACAACTACCTAGGTTGTCAATAATGGTGCCGATATAAAAAGACGAAAATTTTAAAAATTGCAAAATTATATTCAATTGTTTATAAAATTCATGGACAAATCCACTAATAACTTTAAGATCCTTTACAGGATTTGAAATTTTGCAATTTTTGTAGCTATAACTTTCCTTAAAATTAAATAATGAATAAAGAAAGACCTACCAAAATTCAAATTGAATGATAAACCAAAATAATTAGAATTGCAATTTCTTATTTAAATTTATTTAGTGGGCAATCACTACTTAGTTTTTTTTCTTAATTTTGGAAACATTTTTAACCATTATTTCGTCTTTCAGATTTCAATGTCTAAACAAATGATTATAAAAATTGTCATATCTTTAGTTCTACTCGATCGCTGAAGCCACTTTATTAACTCTATGAATTTTAAATATAAATGTTTTCCTTTTTGTACACAAACAAAGAAGTTAAAAACCTAAGGAATCGAATTCCAAGTACAACTGGGAAAAACAGCCGTTAATTATTACAATTGTTCATGAAGGATAGTATAGTATTGTATACAACGAGCGCCGAAAATTTCTGATGGGATTGTATTAGTTTTTTCAAGGCACGAAAAATGTGCTAATCAGACAGGCCAATCTACGGGTGTCGCTACCCGCTCGGATCTTCGGAGCGGAGCGACATCCATAGACTAGCCTCTCACTAACGAAACCATGCGGCGCTAGCTCAAAGATAACTGTTACAGATACTTTAGTAAACATCGATGATCCGAGCGAGTTTTTCATTGTATTTTGTACTTGCACAAACTGTATAAAATAATAATAATAATAATAATAATAATAATAATAATAATAATAATAATAACAATAAAAATAAATATATAATTAGTCATTTTAGTCTCAGCCGTAAACAGGATGGTTATATAGTGTGTGCGATTAATGCATGAGTTTTTCATTATGTTTTGTGAGCAAAATAGTTCGGTATAAGAGTTAGGCGGCGCGATTAGTCTGTAAAATTGGCCCCGGCCAGTCTACGGGTGTCGCTACCCGCTCCGATCTTCGGAGCGGAGCGACATCGGTAGACTAGCCGCTCTCTAACGAAACCATGCGGCGCTACCTCAGAGATGCCTATCACAGATATTTTTGGTCTTAGCCGTAAACAGGATGCTTATACAGCTCCGATCGTCGGAGCGGAGTCACACCCGTAGACTAGCCGCTCTCTAACGGAACCATGCGGCGCTAGCTCAGAGATGCCTTTCACAGATATTTTTGGTCTTAGCCGTAAACAGGATGCTTATACAGTGTGGGCGATTAATGTATGAGTTTTTCATCATGTTTTCCCGGCTGAAAATAATTACGTAATTTTGTATTACGTATCAAAATTACGAAACAAAAATACCTATTTCTCATGTACCAAATTTTAACGCATTGTTACGTCTAATTCACACGTATTTTGAGTACGTATAAAAATTAAAAATTAAATCTTAATTCACTGAAATTTCGCGAAATGTTTACTGATTCTATTTTAGTTGCCATAAACTGAAGGATACTGTGCATAATAACACAAAAAATAGGGCATACTGCTTTGTTATCTTTTATTTTACTTTTAATTATTTTAATAAATTTACGTAAAATAATAGATAACATAGCTGCGGTATGCCCTATTTTTTGTGTTATTATCCACAGTATAATTCAGTTTGTGGCAACTAAAATAGAATCAGTAAACATTTCGCGAAATTTCAGTGAATAAATATTTAATTTTAAATTTTGATACGTACTAAGAATACGTATCAATTAGACGTATCAATGCGTTAAAATTTGTTACATGAGAAATACGTATTTTTGTTTCGTAATTTTGATACGTAATATAATTACATATCAAAATTACATAATTATTTTTAACCGGGTTGTGAGCGAAATAGGTCGGTATAAGAGTTTGACGCCGCGAATAGTGTGTAATTCGCCCCGGCCAGTCTACGGATGTCGCTACCCGCTCGGACCTTCGGAGCGGAGCGACACCCGTAGACTAGCCGCTCTCTAACGAAACCATGCGGCGCTAGCTCAGAGATGTCTGTTAAAGATACTTTTGTAAACATCGATGATCCGAGCGAGTTTTTCATTGCATTTTGTACTTGTACAAAATGTGTAAAATAATAATAATAATAATCATAAAAATCATAATAAATATATAATAAGCCTAGGTTATAAGGCTAGCCAATACTTGTTGACGAGTGATAGAAGAAGGACTGCAGCAGCAGCTGACAATCATTGAGGAGCATCAGTAGTGTGTCACAGCAAGAGGCAGTAGTAACCCAAATATTGATTAGGGGAAGGTGGGGCACAAGGAGCAAGGCAGCACAGTTTGGCACCTAAATATCTTACATATTAATATATGTAAATAATTAAATTATAGAAAAATATTAATCTAAAATACTTCTAGTACTTTTCTTCCTACTTATAATATACAATAAAAATTTTATTAATTAACTAGGTGAATTTAAAATTCGGTGCAACAAAAAAAGGTTGGCTTCTTTTTTGATCAAGATGATACTACATGAAAATAATACTTTTTAAAAATGAAACTAAATCCGTTTGGTAGATTGAGTCACGATCTTTGAACTCCTATTTTGTTTTTTGTTTAAAACTTATTATAAACAATTTGAATAATGTTTAAAAATTATGATAATATGGGGCACGAGGGCACGGGATGTGGGGCACGGGTGGCGCACATCAACAGAGCGGCGCGCGGTGTGGCGGCGTCTGCGCTGTTCGTCGATTGTTAACCTTCAAAGTAACCAAAGATGGGTTGACTCCGTGACCTGTTGAAATTTGTTATATTGATGAAAGTACTGCGAATAGTTTAAATGTTAGATCATAAATTTAAATAATTACTTATAAGTTAAACTATGCAGTATTATTTTGTGATTAATTAGTATTAATTGTAATAGAAAGTCAAAAAGAAAATATTATATAAAATGTATTGTAAGATCTACAAATAATATTAAAATATCGTTAGCATTGTTATATTATAAAAATATATTTGTAATATTTTCCTCTGTAAAATATTATTCTTAAGAAATAAAATTTCATGTTTCCAAGTTTAATGATAACCATTTTGCATTATATTATTTAAAAACCATTCATCTGATCATCAGGTATACATTTAAATACTTCTTAAAATATATATAGGTATACATTACGACGTCACGATGACCGTGCCACTCATGCCCCACACTGTGCCACTTTCCACCCGCTAGTGGGGCACGGAGAGCATTTTTCAAGGTTTATATTTTTAGCTGATTAGAATAAATTATAGTTTAAAATAAAATTTTTTTATCATCAATTGAGTTTCTAAATATATTCATTTATTTATTTATTTTTTTAAATTATTGAAAATTGTCCACATTTAATTGCAATCTTTAGTTAAAGTTAGGGTGCCACTACTGCCCCACCTTCCCCTATAGTAAAGGTGGAGCAACTACCAACATGTTCGGCCAAAATTCTGCCTCGGTTTGCAGACCGTGTGTACTTCTCTCCGTGTAGCAGTTACTTATACCTCCTACACATACATTTACATAAGTACTTATCACCTGCATCAACAATCTGTGCACTGCACAGTGATGTGGATTGACCGGTCAGACAAAATTTTCTGACTTAACGGTCATTTTGACAAAAAGTTGACCGTCATTGACAGTCAGAATTTACAATCCCTGAATTTAAAAATGACCGTCAGTGAGCTTTCTGACCGGTCATTGGTCAGAAAGTTTAAAAGAATAAAAAAACGATCAAAATTTTGGTAAAACAGTTTATACTATCATACGTTTTACAGAGCAGTCTTTTTGTACAAAACAGTCTATATTAAATAATAAGTCAACGAAGACGAAAACGTATATTCTATGCAGGAAGCAGCCCATTCCTGGTGACAAAACCATACTTTTCCCCGTTCGTCTATACTCTGTACCATGGTGTGAGGAAATAATGTGTGCTCGCTAGCCATACTCGTTTTCGACCGCTACTGCGCATCCCAACTTTCCACCATGTTCAATATGGCAGCGTAGTGATTACGTTTGAATAGCAATTGAAGATTTTAATGTACATTTTTACGAAATGCCTACTTGCTCAATAAAATCTTGCCATAATTGGAATGAAAATACTACAAATAAAGGAATCAAATACTTTAGATTTCTTGCGATAAAGAAAACCTTATTTTCCCTTTTGAACAATTACTGAGAACAGCACAGATTTTGGAAATAGTTTTCAACAATTTTCATAAAGATACACTGTCAAGTACCAACTTCATTTTTAAGAAAGTAGCAACCTTGGTTAAAACAAAAATAAGCAATGAATTCAATATTCCGGAAGAAGTTCTTCTACGCTTAGTAAGAACGCGTACTTATATTAGATTAAGGGAATTGAATAAAAATATAAAAAGCAGTTACAAGAAAACTAGAAAAACAATAAAATTTTATTCGTAAAATATTTATTCGTAAGTTATCGTAAATATTATCGTAAATATTCGTTGTTTCTTTTTAATAAGAGATCAAATATTTATGTACTTGACTTAGTTGTTGTCTATTTATAATAATTTTAATTGATAATAAATAGTATTAACTATTACTTATCAAATTGTTCTTTTATTTAAATATATTTCACCCTTTTTCAAATATGTGTTTTTCGTATTATATCTTACTGAGATCATAAAATGAAATATTTTTATACATTGGCAATAGTAAAATTAACATATGTTATATAAATCGACAATTATTTTTCATTTCTTATTGAATTTTTTTCAAAAGATTATTTCAATGATCCGCTGCAAAAGTACTTCTTTCATTTCATAAATAGTACGAATTATAAACATTTTCATTCAAAAAGTTAATATTCTTCTTAATTACTTGAGTATTATTTTCATTATTTATTTATTTAACATTAATAACACGGTCCATAAAGAAGGTTGCGCAATAGCACACCTTATTTCCTTACACCATGCTCTATACTCTATATAGATGTAGGTTTGATTGTCACGCAAAAGTGTGACCGGTCAGGGTCAATTGTCACACCATTACCATAAGACAGAATGCGCTTGTAACTCCATCTTACGACTCCAACCAATATCCCGATACTAGAAAATACAAAATCTATCTATTATTTTTATTGTTTATGACTTTGTGGCGATGCAAGACATAACCTTATCATATGGTACAATAATTTATTTTTTTTGCGAATTATGCAAAATAATGAAAACCCTCTTCTGTATTTTTTCATTCTCTTTCATTCTGTCTGTGTTTCGAGTAAAAATATGCATTAGTTTTTGCAAAAACTTTGAACGAAATATGAGGTTTACGCTTGGCTTCACCTCGGAATTTTGTTCCAAGTTTTTGCAAAAACTAATGCATATTTTTACTCAAAACTCAGACAGAATGAAAGAGAATGACAAAATACACAAGAGAGTTCTCATTATTTTGCATAATTCGGTCTATTTTTATTGCTATTAAGTAAAAACCAACCACATCGACTCGGTCGGTAACCATTGACTAACCCTTACCCTTAAGGATCAAGAGGACGTTTTTCTGGAACCTTCTTCAGTCACAAAATTCAGTATATTACAATTTTTCGAAAAATTGCAACAAAGGTTTTACTTATGTAAAATTTAATTCTCTTTCAGAATCTGGCATCAAAATTAGTGAAGAAGTTAATATTTAAATATTTATAAACAATTACTTGTTTAAATATTAATATATTTAAATATTAACTTTTTCACTAATTTTGATGCCAGATTCTGAAAGAGAATTAAATTTTACATAAGAAAAACCTTTGTTGCAATTTTTCGAAAAATTGTAATATACTGAATTTTTTGACTGAAAAAGGTTCCAAAAAAACGTCCTCTTGGTCCTTAAAGGCTTAAGCTTATTATCGTAGTCTGCAACAGTACAGATGTTTTCAGTCAAAAAACAAAACAATCCGCCAATCCTTGGTTTGGCCCTGTACAATTCCAGGCTACCATAATCAGCTTGAAATCTCATGTGCAAGAAGCTTAGTTTTCAAATAAGTTCAGACACATTGTGGTATAAGCTGTTTTTCAAGACCAGTCAGTTATTTAAGCTATTTCGAGTTTTAATTTTGTATGAGAATGGAAAATCTGCAGTTAATTAAAATTCTAAAATATGAACTAAATTAAAGAATAACTATGATTAACAGTTTCAGTGCCAAAGTAAAATTTGAATCACTTGTTACGTTAATTTATTTTTCTTTGCTTCTGACACTATTTTCTATTATCCCTGTTGAAAATATCCATGTAGATTTTATTCTGATTTTCATATGGAATCCACATAGAATCCATATGGAGTCAATGTAGATTCCATTACTATTCCATTTAGATTCCATATAAAAATCAGTTCCAAAACGCCCAGTGGATTTCCACAGGGAATTCCACGTAGATTCCCAAATGGATTTCTATCATAAACACTTGCCGAGCAAAATCCGTATGGATTTTCATAAAGATTTCCATGTAGAAATCCAGGGAAGGAGTAGGTGTTCCACATGGATTTCCGTATGCATTTTTCTACCAAAATTTTCCGAGCACAATCCGTATGGATTTTCATAAAGATTTCCATTTAGAAATCGAGGTAAAGAGTATGTGCTCCACATGGATTTCTGTATGGATATACCTACTAACATTTGCCGAAGAAAATTCGTATGGATATTCGTGAAGATTTCCATGTAGAAATCCAGGTAAAGAGTATGTGATCCACATGGATTTCCGTATGGATTTTTCTACCAACACTTGCCGAGCAAAATCCGTATGAATTTTCATAAAGATTTTCATGTAAAAATTCAAGAAAAAAGTAGGTGCTCCACATGGATTTCTGAACACTGAGAAAAAAATTTCTTTGAAACAAAAAAGCTTTCTTTGATTCGAAGAAATGAATATGATAAATAAATATTCTTTGACACAAGAAAATTTTATTGCAGTTAATAAATATGTCTTTACGTCAAATAAATATTTTGTTGGATCCAAAGAAAAAATCTACTAGGTGCAGTCAATGAATTATTTAATGAAGTAAAGAAATAATCTTTGTCTCAATACGAAGGTATCGTAGATTTTAAAAAATTGATGTCATTCAATTGACAAAATCCTTTTGAAGAAATATTTTTTCAGCCTAAAAAAACATTTTTTTCTTTCAAAAGATGGATTTTGTTACAAAAAATATCGACATTGAATTAAAGAAAACTGTCTTCTAATGAAATTCACTAAAACCAAAGAAAGCGTGCATACTAAGAAAGCTCTAGTTTTTTGATTCCATGCTACAGATATTTACTGCAAAGAAATTATTTTATTGAAATTAATGTTCATTTCTTACGATGTATTTACTAATTCCAAAAAAGCGGTTATTAATGCGAAAGTAATATACACTTCATTGAATACCATCATTTTTAACGACAAAAAAATAATTCATTATTTTTACTATTCGTTTTTATAATTTAAATCCTAACGTCAACAAAAGCATGTATACTGGCAAAGGTCGAAGATTTCGACTCAAAGGTATAGGTATTAACGGCAAAGAAATGATTTTCTTGAACTTGGGGTTAATTTCTTATGATGTATTCGCTAATTTGAAAGAAACGCATCATTATGCGAAAGAATACATTTTTGATTGAATAAAATAAATTTTTTCAAACAAATAAAAATTTCCTTGTTTTCACACTCTGAAGTTTATAAATGTCAATCGTAATTTCAAAGAAAGCATGCATAGTAAGGAAGCCCAATGTTTTCGACTCAATGACACCAGTGTTAACGTTAAAGAAATGATTTTCATGAACTAAATTGAAATTTCTTACGCTGTATTGCTCTATTCAAAGAAACGCGTTTTTATTCGGAAGTAATATATTTTTGATTGAATGCAATCATTTGTTTCGAACAAATAAATATTTCGTTGTTTTTACTACAAAGTTTTTAAATGTCTATTAAAATTTCAATGAAAGCATGCATAGTAAGAAAGGTCAATATTTTTGACCCAATGATACCGGCATGAACAGCAAAGAAATGAGTTTCTTGTACAAAATTGAAATTTCTTACGCTGTATTTGCTCTTTTCAAAGGAACGCGATTTTATTCGACAGCAATATATTTTTGATCGAATGCATTCATTTTTCTCGAACAAATAAATATTTCATTGTTTTTACTATTAAGTTTTTATATCTCAATTGCAATTTCAAAGAAAGCATGCATAGTAAGGAAGCCCAATGTTTTCGACTCAATGATACCGGAATTAACGGCAAAGTAATGATTTTCATGAACAAAATTGAAATTTTTTACGGTGTATTTGCTCTATTCGAAAAAACGCATTATTATGCGAAAGAATATATTTTTGATCGAATGCATTTATTTTTCTCGAACAAATAAATATTTCATTGTTTTTACTATTAAGTTTTGACATGTCAATTGTAATTTCAAAGAAAGCATGCATAGTAAGGAAGCCCAATGTTTTCGGCTCAATGATACCGGAATTAACGTCAAAGGAATGATTCTCTTGAACGAAATTGAAATTCCTTACGCTTCATTTGCTCTATTCAAAGAAACGCGTTTTTATTCGAATGATCAAGAAAAACAAGAAAGAAGTTCAAGAAAATCATTTTTTTAACCGTCAATATCGGTATCATTGAGTCAAAAACATGGGGCTTCCGTACTATGCATGCTTTTTTTCAATTTACGTTTGACTTTTAAAAACTTTTTGTAAAAACAATGAAATATTTATTTAATCGAAAAAAATTAATGCAATCAATCAAAAATATATTACTTTCGAACAAAAACGCTTTTCTTTGAAAAGAGCCAATTAATACAGCGTAAGAAGTTCCAATTTCGTTCAAGAAAATCATTTCTTTGTCGTTAATACCGGTATCATTGAGTCAGAAGCATTGGCGTTCCTTACTATGCATGCTGTCTTTAAAATTGCGATTGCCATTTAAAAACTATTTAGTAAAAACAATGAAATATTTATTTGATAGAAAGAAATGATTACATTCAATCAAAAATATATTATTTTCGAACAAAAACGCGTTTCATTGAAAAGAGCCAATACAGCGTAAGAAATCTCAATTTCGTTCATGAAAATCATTTCTTTGCCCTTAATACCGGTATCATTGAGTCAAAAACATGGGGCCTCCTTCCTATGCATGCTTCCTTTGAAATTACGCTTGACATTTAAAAACTTTTTAGTAAAAGAAATGAAGTAATTATTTGTTCCAAAAAAATTATTACATTCAATCAAAAATGTGTTACTTTGGAAAAAAACGCGTTTCTTTGAAAAGAGCCAATACCGCATAAGAAATCTCAATTTCGTTCAAATCATTTCTTTGTCGTTAATAACGGTATCATTCAGTCAAAAACATGGGGCTTCCTTACTATGCATGCTTCCTTTAAAATTATGCTTGAAATTTAAAAACTTTTTAGTAAGAACAATGAAATATTTATTTGTTTGGAAGAAATTATTGCATTCACTCAAAAACATGTTACTTTGGAACAAAAACCCGTTTCTTTGAAAAGAGCCAGTACAGCGTAAGAAATCTCTATTTCGTTCAAGAAAATCATTCCTTGCCGTTAATGATTTTCTTGAACAAAATTGAAATTCCTTACGCTGTATGTGCTCTATTCAAAGAAACGCGTTTTTATTCGACAGTAATCTATTTTTCATCAAATGCAATCATTTTTTTAGAAGAAATAAATATTTCATTATTTTTACTATAAACTTTTTAAATGTCAATTGCAATTTCAACGAAAGCATGCATAATAAGAAAGGTCAACGTTTTTGATCCAATGATACCGGTATTAACGGCAAAGAAATGATTTTCTTGAACCAAATTGAAATTTCTTACGCTGTATTTGCTCTATTCAAAGAAACGCGTTTTTATTCGGCAGTCATATATTTTTCATCAAATGCCATTATTTTTTTTAGAACAAATAATTATTTGATTATTTTTACTATAAACTTTTTAAATGTCAATTGCAATTTCAAAGAAAGCATGCATACTAAGGAAGCCCAATGTTTTCGACTCAATGACACCGGTATTAACGTCAAAGGAATGATTCTCTTGAACGAAATTGAAATTTCTTACGCTATATGTGCTCTATTCAAAGAAACGCGTTTTAATTCGAATGACCAAGAAAATCAAGAAAGAAGTTCAAGAAAATCATTTTTTTAATCGTCAATATCGGTATCATTGAGTCAAAAACATGGGGCTTCCGTACTATGCATGCTTTTTTTCAATTTATGCTTGACTTTTAAAAACTTTTTAGTAAAAACAATGAAATATTTATTTAATCGAAAAAAATTATTGCAATCAATTAAAAATATATTACTTTCGAACAAAAACGCGTTTCATTGAAAAGAGCCAATACAGCGTAAAAAATTTCAATTTCGTTCAAGAAAATCATTTCTTTGCCGTTAATACCGGTACCATTCACTCAAAAATATGGGGCTTCCTTACTATGCATGCTTCCTTTGAAATTACGCCTGACATTTAAAAACTTTTTAGTAAAGCAATGAAATATTTGTTTGTTCGAAAAAAATTATTGTATTCAACCAAGAATGTGTTACTTTGGAACAAAAACGCGTTCTTTTGAAAAGAGCTAATACAGCGTAAGAAATCTCAGTTTTGTTCAAGAAAATCATTACTATGCCGATAATACCGGTATCATTGAGTCAAAAACATGGGGCTTCCTTACTATGCATGCTTGCTAGGAATTACTCTTGACATTTAAAAACTTTTTAGTAAAAACAATGAAATATTTATTTGTTCGAAAAAAATTATTGCATTCAATCAAAAATATATTACTATCGAACAAAAATGCGTTTCATTGAAAAGAGCCAATACAGCGTAAAAAATTTCAATTTCGTTCAAGAAAATCATTTCTTTGCCGTTAATACCGGTACCATTGACTCAAAAATATGGGGCTTCCGTACTATGCATGCTTTTTTCATTACGCTTGACATTTAAAAACTTTTTAGTAAAAACAATGAAATATTTATTTGTTCGAAAAAAGTGATTGCATTCAATCAAAAATATATTACTGTTGAGCAAAAACGCGTTTCTTTGAAAAGAGCCAATACAGCGTAAGAAATCTCAATTTCGTTCAAGAAAATCATTTCTTTGCCGTTAATACCGGTATCATTGAGTCAAAAACATGGGGCTTCCTTATAATGCATGCTTCCTTTAAAATTGCCCTTGACATTTAAAAACTTTATAGTAAAAACAATGAAATATTTATTTGTTAAAAAAAAAAAAAATTATTGTACTCAATCAAAGATATATGACTTTTTTGGGTTAATACGTTCCTTTATTAGGTTAAAGAAATATTTTTTCATTGAAAGACATTTACGTTAATTTAAAAAAAATATTTCCTGGATTGCCGGTGATGACACGATTTCATTGGGTCAATCAAGTTTTCTTTGTGTCAAAGGAATGTTTATTAAAGTAAAATAATCACGTGTTGTAATTGTCAATAATTCTTTGAACGTGACCAATGCGGCTTATAGAGGCCTTTTGAAAGAACCTAATACAAGATGGCGATGGCGTAGTGGTTAGCGTGCTTGCTTAGAAACTCGAGGGTCGAGGGTTCGAATCTCGGTTAGGTCGTTTTTATTTGTAAACATTTTTCTGCGTAATAAATATGGGTATAATTTAAAAATGCGTTTTAAATTGACTGTAATGCAATTTTAACGAGCGTTAATTATACATAATGTGCGTGTGAGTGAGTTTATATATATATATATACACACATATACATTTGTTTTAACAGATTTATGGAGCCCTTTTATACACATGAGCATATTTATGGAGCCCGTTTTCTTTTATGGAGCCCGGGTCCCATAAAATATTTTTCTCGGGCGTTTATGGAGCCCGATCTAGAGTCTATAACCCCAGGGCCCATTATTTCTTTAGTCACTTGCCATAGGGATCTCTGGGCTGTAGGTACTAATATACAGGGATGGGCTCCATAAACGGATGGGGGGATAAATATATATATATATATATATATATATATATATATATATATATATATATATATATATACCTCCCCCTAGGGACTGTAGGACCTTGTCGAGTGCCATGTGGGCGAGCTACCTTGGTGGGAAACTC
This sequence comes from Torymus aiolomorphi, assembly GCA_036365515.1. Lineage (NCBI taxonomy): Eukaryota > Metazoa > Arthropoda > Insecta > Hymenoptera > Torymidae > Torymus > Torymus aiolomorphi. Next base: position 208,549,620 of record CM070874.1, read on the forward strand.
GGATTGCCTGGTCGGGAGGCTCAGTCAGCGCGCGAGGGCAAGGGCGAGGTGGAGTTGCATGTATGTGGCGCCCTATAAACGGGTAGTTCTAGTGTGTGGGGGGCCCCCTATAAACGGGAGGCCTGGCGTGAATGTGGCAACCCATAACAGGATTCGTCCTAGTGAATGTAGGGCAGGTATGTCCCGGCTCCCGCCTGGCCCGGGCCGGATAGCGCTGATGACCAACAAGCAGCCCCCACCCAAGGTGGTGGTCTGGATGGGTATAGACACCCCCTGATCTGAAGGTGTTAGGCGACCCGTGCCGATGGAGATTCGTGGCCCTCGGGGTATTGGAGGGTCTCTAACGGAGCCTCAGAGGCACCTGGCGCAACCTCTGAGTATTTTAGTCGCCTTACCGGCGCATGCGGGGCTCTGCGGCGGCGGACCTTTAGTTCCCTAGCTACTCGTGGGCCTCACATGGATAAGTTCTTTAAAAAAAACAATCAAAGGGAGGCGACTGGCAAGGTGGAGGAAGAGGGGAGCCAATCCCCAACGCCCCGCACACCAGCAGTCCCCACGCAAGAAACAACACCGGTGACTCCTGAGGTAGTCGCCCCGTCTACTTCGGTAGGCGGAGGAGAACTCGCCCAGGACAAACCGGAGTCCAAGGGGGATGGATTAGTGGTCTACGGACAACACCTATCCGCAAGAAAATGCGGCGCATACCGCAAGAAACTGGCCAAACTGAGGAGGCAGGCAGAGGGCAACCTCAGACCCCCCCCCCCCCCCCCCCACAGCATGGTCAGACGAATACAGCCCAGTCCCGGGGGGATCCGAAGAGGAAAAAGGGGGAGAAGGATACCTCGCCCTCGGCCCACCGGGACGATAAGAGACGACGGAGGGAGGGCTGTGGGTCCTCTGGGGGCTGGCGCTCCAAAGGCCCAGTCCATGGGGAGGAACGGACACCTCCCAAGGGAGGCGGTCGAAATGCGGCGGAGAGCAAGAACTCATCGGGGGCGCCTCAAAAAGGTGCTATCGGTGGGATCGGGCTTACCGCCGCCCAGAGGACGAACCCCCTGACTGTGATAGCAACGGCAGAAGAATACCCTGAGACACTACTGTCCCAGGATGACTTCAACAGCTTTAGGGCCGGTTTCAGAGAACTGCCTAAGAAGACGCCCCAAGAACAGATGCCCAGAATAGAAACATCGTTCGGGAAAGGGGGCGTCTTCGTCTTCGTGTCTTCCGACCAAAGGTCAAAGGAGTGGCTACTAAATAAGGTGGCCACCCTTGAGTACGGGAGCCAGAAACTCAGGGTGGGAGGGGTAGAGCTCATCCAGAGGTTGCACAAGGCTACGGTCTGGCTTTCGGGTCCTCCTGAGGAGCCGGCCGACGTCATGAGTCGACTGGGGGCCTACAACCCCACCCTGAACATGAGCGGATGGCGCTCGGTAAAGGCGTCACCGCTCAACAAAGACTCGGGAAGGCAGGACACCGGAGGAAAATATGTTCTGGTGTTCCAGCTGCCTGAATCTCAGGTCAGGGCCTTAGAGGCCATTGACAACAGTCCCTGGATGGAGCTAGGCAGGGTCACCTTTAAGGTGTCCCGTCAGGCCCCGGAAAGGGAAGAGGTTGAGGCGATGGCGGTAGATAAGGTATAATGGCCCCACCGTCACTGCCAATAACCCAAATTAACTTGCACCACAGCAAGGGAGCCACTGCTATATTGCAGAAAGGCTTGGCTGCGGTGCACACAGGCCTATCACTGGTCCAAGAACCATGGACAGTGAACGGCACAATCAGGGGTTTGGGAGGGTTGTTATGTTTCAGGGACGCAGCATCGACCAGCCCCAGGGCATGCATAGTAGCAAAAGGTATCAATGTCGTGCCCCAAGGGGAACTATGTACTGGAGGCCTGATGGTGGTCACGACAGAAATGGATGGTGTCGGGAGAGTGGCCATAGCGTCGGCATACTTCCCCCACGTTGGGTGTCAGGATACGAATGTGCCGCATATGGAAGTGATGCGACTAGTTGACCACTGCAAGGCGCTTAGGATGCCCCTACTGATAGGTTGTGATGTGAATGCACACCATCAGCTATGGGGCAGTACTGACACCAATCGGCGTGGACAGCGCTTGGTGGAATATCTGGTGACTACGGAACTAGCCATCCTGAATGTTGGCAACACGCCGACCTTCCGTAATGCTGTAAGGGAGGAAGTGTTGGATGTAACTCTATGCACCAATAACCTTACAGACAGGATTGCCAATTGGAGGGTGTCGGACGAACCATCACTATCAGACCATGAACAGATCAGGTTCGATCTAGTGGCGGGTACGCCCGAGAGACCCCAATGGAAAAGAAATCCCAGAGACACGGACTGGGTCAACTATTCAGCAGATCTCGACGAAGCCCTTAAGGATTTCCCTAAAGGAATTGACGACGTACCCACGTTAGAGGCGGCCGCCAATATGCTGAAGGACGAGATACTGAATGCCTACCACAACAACTGCCAACTTACGAAACTCAGACCTAGAGGCCAAGTTAGATGGTGGAACAAAGGCCTGGCTGCCCTCAGGGAGAGGACGAGGGCCCTCCTTAGAAAAGCCAGGAAACTTAACGACCCTCTCTGCTGGCAGGAATATAACCGGGAGAGAGATCGATACAGAGAAGAAATTAGGAAGGCCCAGCAGATGAAGTGGGCCTCCTTTTGTGAGGAAGTTGAAGGAGGGGCCGAGGCTGCCAGGCTGAACAAAATGCTGTCAAGCAATCCAGAGGCTGTCCTTGGCTCTCTAAAGCTCCCGAACGGCAGTTTCTCCATATCAGATGAGGAGACTCTGAAATGCCTGATAAAGGCACACTTTCCCAGTTTTACTGAGAGCAATAAGGAAGAGCCGATCCAGAAGGAGGAAAATGAGGCGAGCAGGAGGCGATCAGGGCGCCGATATGGCGCCAGAACCGCAAACTGGCAAACCAGATAGTGACCCCGGAGAGGATCAAATGGGCCATAAATTCCTTTAAACCATACAAATCACCTGGACCGGACGGGATATACCCTGTGCTCCTGAAGAAGACGGAGCATGTCCTAGTTGGGCCCCTGATTAAGGTGATCAATGCGAGCCTCATGCTTGGACACGTGCCCGCCTCTTGGCAAGGGGCGAGGGTGGTGTTCATACCGAAACCAGGAAAAAGCGGATATATCTCTTCGAAGGATTTCCGCCCTATAAGCTTGACTTCGTTCTTGCTTAAAACCTCTGAAAGACTCATCGATAGATATATCAGAGATGTGACGTTAAAAGGCAAGATCCTGCATGCGAGTCAAAACGCATACAGGGCAGGGATGTCCACGGAGGCAGCCTTGCAAAGGGTGATACAGCTAATTCAGCCCCAGTTGGAGAATGGAGGCTTTGCTGTCGGCACCTTCATGGACATAGAAGGGGCGTTCAATCATACCTCAAGAGGCGTCATTAGGGATGCCCTGATGAGGTTTGGAGTGCCTACAATGCTAGTAGACTGGACGAGCCATATGCTCGGAAACAGGAACTAGAAGTGACCAAAGGCAACACTACAGTAAGGGGCGATGTCTCCTCTGGCTGCCCGCCAGGGGGAGTTATGTCGCCCCTGCTATGGTGCCTGGTAGTGGAAAATCTGTTAACAAACCTTAGTGAGCAGGGATGTCAGGTAGTGGGTTACGCCGATGACATATTGATCATAAGGCGCGGACCCTTCCTACAGACCGTCATAGAACTCACACAGGGGGACTTACGGTCGTGCTGTTCACCAGGAAATATAAATGGGATAGAACCTTTCAACTGACGCTCAATGGGAAGGCACTCAAGCTATCCAAAGAGGTCAAATATCTAGGAGTCACCATGGATAGCAAGCTGACATGGGGAAGACACCTAGAGGTAAAGTGCCGCAAATTCATCGCGGCCCTATGGCAACTGCGAAGGGCCATGGGCAGGAACTGGGGATTAAAACCAGTAGCGATGAAATGGCTGTATGATGCAATTCTAAAGCTCCGACTTACCTATGCGGCGATGGTTTGGTGGGATAGAACGCATCGGAAAATAGCAGAAGGTCAGCTGGAAAGGTTGAGAGTCTTGGTACTACGGTGCATCACTGGAGCGGGCAGGTCTACGCCAACAGCTGCTCTAGGGGCTGCATTATGTATCGAGCGTCTCCACCTGACCATTGCTGCTGCTGCTGCAAGAGGAATGCTCAGGGTCAGCAAGGACGCTGGGGAGAACCTCCAGGGCAAGATACCAGAGGTCCTGAAGTCCGGAGCCGTCTTCAAGATGCCTCGCGATAAGATGACCAAGGCATTTATGTTCGACAGAAAATACCGGATCAGCCTGGCGGAGAGATCTGATTGGGCAATGGGCCGGGAGAAGCTACCAGCCAATGGTGAAATTTGATATACGGATGGATCCAAAGGGGTAGAGGGAACAGGTGCCGGAGTCTACCGCCGCAGGGGGGGAAGGGGGTGCACCTTCCCACTGGAGCGGTACACGACGGTACTACAACCTGAACTGGTAGGGGTGCTGAACTGCGCTCTCTGGGCAGAAGCGGAGAGCGGTAAAGGGCACCTACATATCGGCACAGATAGTAGGAGCGCCATTGATTCTCTTAGAGCGTACACAACCACCTCGAGGCTAGTGTACGACTGTTACCGGATCCTGAATCGGCTGGAAGATAGCCGTCCAATAAGCATTTTCTGGCTGCCGAGCCACGCAGGAATAAAAGGAAATGAAATAGCGGACACGCTTGCCAGGCAGGCGGGGAAGGAGGTCTTAACGGGTCCAGAACCGGCAACTGGAATATGCGACACAGTAATCAACGGGGAAATTGACAGATGGGTCGCTAAAAAACATTCGGAGGCGTGGAAAAACGCCCAGGGATGTCGAACAGCCGAAACCTTCATCAAGGATTCAGAGATGGAGAGATGGGAAAAGCAAATACTCGCATTGAGTAGGAAAAACGCAAAGGCCATGGTAGGGATCATAACCGGGCATGGTACTTTGCGGAAACACAGACACACGATGGGACTTGAAAAAGACCCGACTTGCAGATTCTGTGGAAAGGATGATGAGACGTCATTACACGTTATTCTCGAATGCCCTGCACTAGTGGAGAGGAGGCGCCTGTACTTAGGTGACCCCTTTCCACTGGCAAATAACATCGAGGTGAGGGACGCCAAAAGAATCCTTCAATTTTATGAGAAGGCAATGGGCTGAATTCACCCGGAAACTGAGGGACGCCAAGGGGTTACCCATGCGTCTGGAGGCTACTTAACGTACCCCGACTCCTATCATTAATAATAATAAATATATATATATATAATAAAGAAATGTATGTATCACCATCATGAATATATTCTCTATCTGTACTGCAGAAACAGAAAGGTAATCTTAATTCACTTAAATAAAAACTATAAAAAAAAGTTGGTTTAAATTTTGCTTCCTCCTAGAGGAAGCTTTGTAAAAGTAAAATTTTCAACTTCGTTAAAACTCTCTATAAACATCATTAGAGGTGTTAGAAGTTTGTTTTACATGATTTTAGAAAATGTCTGTATGGATGTGTGTGTGTGTGTGTGTGTGTGTGTGTGTATGTATGTATACCGCTTTATCTCCGGATCTACGCGGTCGATTTTAACCATCAGATTCTCATTCTTTTTGTTTTTTTTTATTCCGAATTCGGGAAGAAAATAATTTTTGATGATTTACTGATTCGTTTTTGTTTTATTCCAAATTTTTGATTTTCGAAAAATTTATTTTTGATTTTTTTTAATGATCGGATTTAAATTTTTGAATCGGATGGGTCGCATTCGAAAGAGCATAGAAAAACCTATAATTTCAAAAAAAAAAAAATTTCTAGCTATCACGGTTCTCTTGTTATTAACAAAAACGTATTTTTTTTTAAAATAGCTAATAACTCCTAAACAAAACGGTCAATTCTTTGGAGAATATTCACGATAATGCAGAATATAAATTGCTATAATCTGTGAAAATTTTAATCCATTCTGCTGGTTAGTTTTTGAGAAAAAAATTAAAAAATTGAAAAAATGTGTTCTCTATGTCGCACGTTTTATGGAGTAAACCTGGATTAATCGCTTTGTAATTTCTTATGGATGTAGATTTTGGATAGATCTCGGCTAAGTTCTTTGGGCTACATGATCGGTCCATAAATTTCTGAGATATTTGAGTTTAAAATTTTTTTAACCTTTTTTTCAAATCGAAATTTCTCGAGAACGGTTCCATGTATCTGAATCGGATGGGTGGCATTCGAAAGCGAATTTAAATACCTATATTTTCTAGAAAAAATTATTTTTCTAGCTATCACGGTTCTTTTATTATTAATAAAAATGTAAACATAGAAAAATGAAAAAAATGAGTTTGGTATGTCTAACCATTGCGGGAGTAAAAATTGACTTAATCGCTTCAAAATTCCTCGTAGAGGTGGATTTTTTATAGTTTTCGGTCGAGTTATTTGGGCAAAATGATTGGTCCATAGATTTAAGAGATATTTGAGGTTAAAATATTTTTAACCTTTTTTCAAATCGTAATTTCTCGAGAATAGATCTATGTATTCGAAGGGAATGGGTAGTATTCGAAATAGAATTAAAATAGCTATATTTCCTAAAAAAAAATTTTCTTTTATAGGGTGTTATTATAAAAAAAACGTAAGCATTGAAAAATGAAAAAATAAAAAGAAATGAGTTTTGTATGTGCAACGATTGCTGGAATAAAATTGTCTTATTCGCTTCAAAATTTCTTGTAGAGGTGTATTTTTTAGATTTTTATGTCAATTTCTTGGGGCAAAATGATTGGTCCATAAATTTCAGATATTTGAGGTTAAAATATTTTTAGTAAAATTAATAAATGAAAAAAATTGAGAAATTGTCGATCACTCAAAAAACATGTATTCTTTTATGAATAACTAAAGACGGTATTATTTAAATAAAATTAAAAATATACCTACAGCGAGTTTTCAATCATTATGAAAGCAGATAAGATTATGAAAATAAACAATTTATTAAAATAATACAGATGTTTGTTATTTCTTAAAGAACTAATTATTTTGAAATATATTCGAATACTTGTTTTTCAGAGAATATTTCATAAATCGACTCAAAATTTTAACCACTTATTACACTTATTAAAAACAATATTTGGTTAAAATTTCAATACACTTTCTTCATTTGTTTTTGAGAAAAATTATTTTATAAAAGTATAAAAAAAAGAATTGATAAATTAGTTTGAGGAAGCTACGTCCCAATGAATTGGCAGCGGTTTTTTTATAAAATTTAAAAAAAATACTCGAAATCAATGACATATTTCTTTAAATGAAAGAAATTTTTTTTAAACGAAGGAAATTTACTGTAAATGAAAGAAATTTTCTTGAAACTATGAAATCGGAATCTCTGGTGTTAGAAATATAATTTGGATTGAATGAAATATTTACTTGTTTTGATAGCGGTAACTTTAAAATAAAAAAATATTTCTTCTATTGAAAAAGACGGTTTCTTGCCGTAAAGAAATATTTTTCTAAAAGAAAGAAATTTTCTTCGAACCATGAAATCTGAGTCTCTATTGTAAGAAATATAATTTTGATTGAATGAAATATTTTTTTATTTTGATCACGGGAACTTTAAGATAAAAAAATATTTCTTCTATTGAAAAAGACGGTTTCTTGCCGTCAAGAAATATTTTTCTAAAAGAAAGAAATTTTCTGCAAACCATAAAATCGGAGTCTCTATTTTAAAAATATAATGTTGACTCAATGAAATATTTTTTTGTTGTTATTACGGGAACTTTAAAATAAAAACATATTTCTTTTATTGAAAAAAACGGTTTCTTGCCATAAAGAAATACCTCTTTCAATGTAAGGCATATAATGACAAGTTAATGCAATATTTTAATCATATAAAGAGATATTACTATCATTTAAAGAAATATTGTCATTAATTCAAAGAAATATTTGACCGATTGCCCGCAATGACACGATTTCTTTGATTCAAAGAAATATTTTGCTTTATTTCTAAGAAATATTTTTCTCAGTGTATGGATATAGCTAATAACATTTGCCGAAGAAAATCCGTATAGATTTTCATAAAGATTTCCATGTAGAAATCCAGGTAAAGAGTAGGTGTTCCACGTGGATTTCCGTATGGATTTATCTACCAATACTTGCCGAACAAAATCTGTATAGATTTTTATAAAGATTTCCATGTAGAAATCTACGTAAAGTGTACGTATTTTACATAGATTTCCATATGCATATAGCTACTAATATTTGCCGAAGAAAATTCGTATGGATATTCGTGATGATTTCCATGTAGAAATCCAGGTAAAGAGTATGTAGTTCGCATATGGTTCACATAGATTTCCATATGGATTTTTCTTCCAACACTTGCCGAACAAAATACGTATGGATTTCATAAAGATTTCCATGTAGAAATCCAGGTAAAGAGTAAGTGTTCCAAATGGATTTCTGTATGGATATAGCTACTAACATTTGCCGAAGAAAATTCGTATGGACATTCGTGAAGATTTCCATGTAGAAATCCAGGTAAAGAGTAGGTGGTTCACAGAGATTTCCATATGGATTTTTAGTCCAACGCTGTTAAAAAAATCAGCTAAAAAAATAGCTAGAAACAGCTAGAAATATAGCTATATCGACCTTAAGTACAGCTGTATTTCGTTTGATATTTAGGAATATTTTTTATCTGAAAATTTAGTTAAATATTTAGCTGTAAATCCAAGTAAAAGATTACGACCTATTAATAACTGAAAATTTAGCTAAAATTTTTAGCTGTAAATCCACCTGTTAACAACTGAAAATTTACCTAAAATCCCCCTATGAATAACTGGAAATCCAGTTATATATTTAGTGTCATGGAAATTTTCAGCTACAAATAGTTAAAAATTTAGTTAATTTTTCACTTGTAAATACACCTACAAATTTATTATTAAATGGAAATATAGGTAGATTGAAAGGTGAAAATATAGCTATATTTTTTAGCTACAAATAAAGCTATACTTTATTTTCGATTTGGCCATATTTTTTCGCTTTAAATCAATGTGTTAATGTGGATTGGATTTTTAATTCCATTTTATGCTAATAATAACAAAATTTACATATCATATCTGTGTATCATAGGTATATTGAAAAAGATATATTTATATAAATAATATTACTATTTAGAACTAAAAAAAACTTTTCTCCTTCAAATATACTCAAATATATATTTGAGCCATTATTTACATGGTTTAAATACTATTAGCGTACCCCAGATCACCCATATACACACTATAAGTACACTACTTATAGTGTACTTACTATAAGTACTCACTTTAGTGTACTCACACTAGCGTGTTGACATGAACGACGCCTGAGTTGAAATTATACAAACTGTCCTTTTCATGATTTGATATGTATGGTCTGCAAGTGATATTAACAAGTGATACTTCATTATTATCACATACCATTGAATTAGGAAATAATCCACACAGAGAAAAATTTATTTGTAAACACCACTGCATTTATAAGACAATTTATTATTTTATGGCGCTGGGACACACTCGACATGTGGGATATTTAATGTTTGAAACAGTAATTTTTATGATTTTCGTAGCAAATTTTACTTTTTAAATAATAATTTTTATTATTTTTGTAGCAAATTTTACTATTTGAAATAGCAATTTTTATTATTTTTCGGCATTCATAAAAAGTACTATTTCTAATATTAAAAATATGATACGTCGAGTGTGTCCCAGCGCTATTATAAAAAATAATAGATTTTTCTCCATTTCTGTAATAAATATTATATTGTTTTAAATTTACTGCTAAGTTTCCTCTTTCACTGTAAGTTATATAACAATAATTTGTACTTGTACTCTAGTATGAAGGAACACTGACATTTCATAACTTTACACCTCTGCCAATGTGGAGAAGGGAGAAACGAAGGTCAACGAGTCTCGTGCTCGCGCTACTCGATGACGACCCGCGATAGCAAAATCACAGGAGACCGGCGCCAAGCGCGCCCACGTGTACTCAATATTAGCAGCTATCAAGAACAGTCATGATAGCGGCGGCAACAGCGCGAGGAGGCGACGTTTTGGCGATGATGTCCCTGTTGACAGACCTCTGCTAAAATTTTACGCTAAGTCTCATATAACAAAATAAAGTAGAAAGTATCTTACAAAATTTGAGTCCCGACTAGTCTTGGTGAGTTCACATAGATTGATCCATTACACATTAATGAATTCACATATACTTACAAAAGCACTTTACATATGAAAGAGTATCTAAATGTGGATGGCTTTACAGTTAATTAATTTTAATCAATTTTTATATAAATTGTTTGTACATTCATTATTATTCATTATAATTGAAGTTTTTTCTCCACCACTCACTGTTGTACTGTAAGGTATATTTAAAATTTTTTAAAATATTTATTAATTTTCTTATTTAGTAAATATTGTATACTTATAGGTACAGTCTTTAGGCTGTAATTATAGGCACATCTTCTTTGAGATCCACAATTTATAGTTGCTCGTTGATAGATTTAAGACTTGGGTGGCCTTAGCGTAGGAAATATATTTGGACCCAATGAACTAAATAATATTGTAGATAACTTATACGGGAGGACCAAAATCAACCTTGATTGTGTGTAAATTGTAGCTAAAGATACTAAGTACCTATAAGCATACAAAATTTTCTAATTACTTACAATATTTTGTATTCTCATCGGTAGTACCTTTAGTTACAACTTTGATTACTCGATAATTCACTTATGGGCTTGGCTGACTTTATCGCAGGAAATATTAGGACTGCATGGACAAAATGACTTGATTCATATTTGATTATAATAGTTATGACTTGAACGTATTGCTTTTATCAAATAGAATTTATATTAACATGATATTTTTACCGAATCATACATTTTCTTTTAACTTAAAACAATGTTTTCAAAAACATACTTAACCATTACGGACACAAAGAATCATATCAAATATGATGCCATTTGGTCCATCGAGTTCAAATATGTCCAACTGTAAAGTCACCTATCCTATATAAATCTGGATTTTTTATAATAAATTATGGTATTAAATTATTTATATTATGACCCGTTCTATTTATAAATTAATAACGTTAAAGAGTTCAAAATATGATAACTCATATTAAAGAGTATTGACATGAGCGTAGCTTGGGCTGTAATTTTCTTAATGTTATATTTATGCTTTGCAAGTATTCTATATATAAGACTATACAAGTTATTGTTAAATTTATAATGATAGAAGAAACCCATACATTATTGCTAAATGCTACTTGAGCATTAAAATATAGCTTACAGTTTTTTTGCTACATGCAGCAGTAAATTTAGAACAATTATATTATATTTATAACATAACCTTTCACAAACTGTAAGCTATATTTTAATGATTAAATAAAATTTAGCAATACTGTATGAGACAGGACAGAAGCAAAAATACATAAATGTATAAGGCCTTACACAGATATAGACTTGGGAACATAACCTCAAAGATGACAGCATGTTTACGAATAATAGCAGGTCTTTCTTAACGTAGAAGCCACAATGACCACTCACTCACGTTCGAACTTTCGTCGTCGTTAGTCGTAACTCGTAATACATGAAGCGCGAAAGCGCCGGTTATGCAACACGTTGTACCTTGTTCGATGACTACCACGCACACGTATAAGTAGTCACTTGTGAGGGAGGAAGAGAGAGGGGCGCCTTCGGAAGTGCATCTGTGCGGCAGTCATCGAACGCGAGAGCACTGTGCCGAGACGAAAGAAGTCGCGTGTCGCCACCTAGTGGAGTAAAATCGCCATTAATAGTGATTAATCGCCAATTCAAATATAAAATTTATTAAAGATCAACACCTAAATAAATGATTCTTTTTTTTAAGTAATTTCAAAGCAAATATTAAAAAATTTACAATATGTTATAAATTTTATAATTTAATTTATTTATTAAGTTAGCAATTTACAAATATTTATAAAAGTTTATTTTATATAATTATACTTTAAAAATAACTTTGGACATAATTAATACACTTCAATTTTACTATTACACTTAGTTTTCAATAAAAGTTTCAGTTCTATATTCCATAACATGAAGTATTCTCTAGCGAATTGAGTATTTGGTTCATACTTTCTTCATTTTCATTTAACTCCGGATCTTTCAAATAATCATAATTATAAACAACTTTGGCATTGAAATCTTTGATCATAAAACCTGATGCTTCCAAATCTTGACAGCATATCTTATTTGCTAATAAGTGAAGTCGGATACGCATAAGCGTATTCAATAAAACGAAGAGCATTTGGTTCCTAATTTTAGTTTTGATCAAGTTCATTATTGAAAAGCCTCTTCCGACTACGGCATTGCTTGATGGTAAAGTAAGTATTTAGGTATGTACAAAGCTAAATCTCTGAAAATATACCTATCACCTGCACTTTTATATGCATACAAAGCTGCCCAAAATTCATAGCTGCTGTTTAGAATTCTTTTTTCAAAAATGTTTGTCCAATTGATGTTTAATATTTTATTGTACTGATTTTCAGCTTTTAACAATTCTGTATCCGTGAGAAATTCTTTAATAAATGGCAAATTTTTTAAAGAGACACGCTGAACTTGGTTAAGGCAAATTGATGGTCTTACATATATTAATTTTTTGTAGTATTGTATATCAAATTTAGCCGATGGTGTGATTTTGATATTTTCTGAGAGCAAGGCCAAACTATACTCTGTTCCATAATCAACTTCCTTCACTGCTAACAAAGCCAAATTATGATCTATATTTCTAATAATAGAATCTATGTTAGTCAAGAAGGATCCTTTCATTATTTTTCTTGCAATGAATTGAATTAAGGACTCTAACGACTCATAAGCCTCAGCTGGATCCACATCAGTTTTTTGGAAAGATAAATTCGCTTCGTTAATCTCATATAAAATGGGTTTTATAAGTAGTAGGTATAAATAATTTCCATCATCTTGATACATTTGATCTGTCTTGCTGAATAGACTTTTTCACTGTTTACAACTAAAGCAAAATGAACTTTCAACTCAAGAAAATTATCTGTAATAACTTTGACAACATTATATTTTGCCAGCCATCGTGTTTTCGACGGTTGAACAAATTTACAAATTACGTTTTGAAAGTCATTTTTATTATCTGCATCAACTTCATTGATGGTTTCCCATGTTAGCTTATACTCGGCTTTCCTTAGCGTACTTTTGCTGAACCGTAAATAGGTATGCTCTAAGAGAAAATCTATGTGCGCTAGAAACTCATCAGCTGCTGCAGAAGCGGCATTATTCAAAACATGGTATACACATCTCACCAATTGCAAATTCGGTATATCATTTTTCATGAGAGTAAAAAGTGAGTCGTTTTTTTCACACAAATTACTTCCTCCATCTGTTCCTAACGCAATGCATTTGGAAGTGTTTAAGCCAATTTTCTTGCAAAACTCTTTCATTGATTCATATAAACTATTAGCATCTGCTCGTACAATATGTAATAAGCCTAAATAATCTGTGATCTCTTGACATTTAGACTGGTATTTCACAAATATAATTAAGTATTTACAATCAGTAACATCAGTCGACTCATCAACCATCAGTGAAAATTCGATGTCCCCAATATCTTCAATCAATTCTTTTAAGAAATTTGGTGTTATAACATTAGTTATTAAATTACTGCACTTTCAACGATGCATTTGCATCTCTTTTAAAGCTGGAGTAGACTTTCTCAAAATATTATTAACATGATCCATTGTTCGAATACTTGTATGACATGCTATAAATACAGCAAATCTTAAATCTCTAGCTTTTTCTTGTTTCTTATAATTCACATTACATAGAGTATCCAGGGATTTTTGTTTGCTGGTATCTATACTGGTCATCTTATTCTCATGTGTAGAGTTTACAGCATGTTTTTTTAAATCCGCTAGCTGAGTTCGGAGGGTTTTACGACAAGCTTTGCAGTGAGCTTGATTTTGTTCTTTGCTGGTAAATTCAGCTTTTTTCAGCCAACCTATAAATATGTTTAAAAAAAATAAGTAATCATGCAAAAATATACAAGGATATTTTAACAACTGTTATTAATCTGTGTCAAAATGATTAAACAACTAAATAATTTTCTATATAATATAATACTATATAAATGCTTGGATCATTATGATGCTTATAGTATTATGAAAAAGTATTTGAATTCATAGAAAGTATTGATGCACGCACGTACTAACATGTCACAAGTTTGAAGATGAACGAAACGTATAATTATAATAAGGGTTAATTACGTCGCGCGGTACGAAGAAAAGCCAACGTTGAAGTTACTGACAAAGTAAAGCTAGTTTCACGTGAGTTTAAAAGTTAACTTTTCTTCGTACTACGCGACGATATCTCGAACTCAAAGTCTCGAACAACTGACATGCTAATACGTGCGTGCATCGATACTTTCTAAGAAATTCAAATTTTTTTTTATAATACTATACGTATCATAATTTACATCGTTTTATTATTAATACAATTATTTTTATAGGCAAGCAAAAAATAATTACCATGAGCCCAGGACGCTTTCTCCCAGTTTCCATTATAGTTAAATATTTTTTTCTTTTCCTTCCCTTTTTTCGCTTCGGACATTATTATTGATATAGGTTTACTTCAAAAGTAGATTGCACTTCGGAGATGGATAAACATAAACTGTAAAAGTATATAAATTGTAATTTATCAAGATCAAATAAATAAAGATATCTATCCACAGAATTATGTTTTTACCTGATACAAATATGCAATCCAATGAAGAACCTTCTTGTGAATTGCAGTTAATACTTCGCTTACCCTTGCACTCTTGGCATGACAGTACGACACTGTTATCACGAACACTCACACAAAAACGCAAATTATTCGCCAGGCGATTGGGGCGGTCGCGTTTTGTTTTGAGAGCACACTATATTGACTATAAGCGAAGTGATAAAGTCACCGAGTCCGACATACCGCGCCGACAAACGCCGCGCGCTGTAGATTCGCGGAGAAAGCTTGGCCCTCTCCTCCTATACTCTGTATCTGGTTGGCTGCGTCAGCGGGGCGTCGAAACATGATGGAAGTGAGGCGCGTGCGCACCACTTGCGCCGATTCGTTGCTCGAGTAGCGCGCGTTCGTTCGAATGGTGAGCGAACAAGATCGGTAATTGTCACCTCAAAAAATATCGACATAACGTTTTTCGGTTGAGTTAAACCCTAAATCGTATTTCGATAAATATAAGTAATCCGATAATAACGATTAAAATCGAAAACCAACACCGAACTCCAGTCAAGTCAAATTTTTATTTTTATTTTTTCACTGTTCAAGCTATATTCAAAGAGAATTAAATCTTAATTTTCTTTGTCAATAGCTTTAAGTATTTGAAATATTCAAAAAATCATTCTTATAAATTAACTACATTAATATCTACATACCTATTACTTATAACTACAACTTATAATCCTACTTATAATAGTTATAACCATAAATTTTTAAAATTTGAATCTTTGTGGTAACTTTCTACAAATAAAAAATTAAATATGGGTACGTTTTCAATATTATGCTCATGATGTTCTTAACGATATGTTATAATTAATACAGCCTCATTATTATAAATACGAAAATAATTTTAAAAATAAATTAATAAAATCTAAAAATTAACTATCAATAAATGAATCATATATTTAATAACCTTTTTTATCTTATAATAGATCGCCAATATCATAATACATTTTAAAAAAAAGGTGAAAGTTTTAGAATAGGTATATTGTGTGCAATAAAATTTTCTAAGGTCCTACATCATTTTTTTATTTGCGCATGTCCCCTGGCTATTTAGATTAAGAATTTTTCAAGTAATCGTCTTGCTTACTTACGCGCGTCTACGTAACTCCCGGCTACTTGGGTTTAACTTGTTAATGGGCGTTATTCTGACACTAGCAACATGGGGGTAAAACATTATGTTTGTATATATCTATATTTACGCATACACGCGCAACTCCAACATATATAGATATATTGGATATGTAGGAGTTGCGCGCGCATGCATAAATATAGATATACAAACCTAATGTATTTACCCCCATGTCGCTAGCGCCTCTAGTGTCAGAATACGTAACGCCCATTAAAATTTTCGTAATTTGTAGAAAAAAATAGAAAATCGCCAAAAATCGCCAGGCAAATAAATTAATCGCCACACAATCGCCAGTCGCCAATTAAGGTAAAAATTTCGCCAGCGTTTACCAAAAATCGCCAAATTGGCGATAAACCGCCACACCTGGGCACACTGCGCGAGAGTTCGAACGTAAGAGAGTGGTCATTGTGGCTTCAACGTTAAGAAAGACCTGCTGCTGTCCGTGCTCGTGCTGTCATCCCTGAGGTTATGTATGTTTAAGTATGTTTTTGAAAACATTGCAAAAGAAAATGTATGATTTGGTAAAAATATCATGTTAATCTAAAATTTTATTTGAAAAAAGCAATACGTACAAGCCATAAGGATTCTAGTCAAATATAAATCAAGTCATTTTGTCCATACGGTCCCAATATTTCCGGCGATAAAGTCAGCCAAGCCCATAAGTGACTTATCGAGTAATAAAAGTTGCAACTAAAGGTACTACCGATGAGTATACAAAATATTCTATGTAATTAGAAAATTTTGTATGCTTATTACATGGTACTTAGTATCTTTAGCTACAATTTACACACAATCAAGGTTGATTTTGGTCCTCTCGTATAAGTTATCTACAATATTATTTAGTTCATTGGGTCCAAATATATTTCCTACGCTAAGGCCACCCAAGTCTTAAATCCATCAACGAGCAATTAAATTGTGGATCTCAAAGGAGATGTACCTATAATTACAGCCTAAAGACTGTACCTATCCACATAGGGTGTAATGTTCCTGCAATATTTCCTGAGCATTTCAATGTCATAGCAATATTACAGAAGAGTCGAAATATTGCTAAAATACTCATGCGATGTATCAAGATGATATATGACATTACTATATGTTGGAGCGGGTATAAATGAAGGAGGCCAAACACTATATATAATACTAATAATCCTTTTATTGAGGCTTCTGATATTTTTAAGTTGTGACACAAGGAAGTCGAGACGCGTCCGTAGTCGTCGGCGTTCGGCACGAGAGAGAGCGAGCGCCGTCGCTGGCGATCGCACGTTGTAGGCGAGGGGAAGAGGGGGGCACGGCTGTGTCTCCACTGCGCTCCTCTGCTCGGCGCGTGGCGCCCTCCCATCGTCGCTGTGGAGCGACGCTCAGCTACCCGCTGCGTTGTGCACGTAGCGGCCTGCTACATGCGTGCTCTCGAAGCACATTTCTTACACTCCCTCCCTTCGAGGGTACGCAACTTCTGATTATAGTATCTTCTGATTATCTTATAGAATTATACTCTGAGTCTTGTATATGTATATATATATATATATATATATATTTGTAGGTATTAAACTCAATCATATATATATATATATATATATATATATATATATATATATATATATATATATATATATATATATATATATATATATATATTTGTAGGTATTAAACTCAATCTAAATAAATTAATTACTCTGGATAAATTTCTGAATTTTATTTATATTAAAAAAAAATAAACTATACATTTGGTACATAAAAACTAGGAGGTTTGACCTTCACTTGCATTGTTTGGAGTCATCTCTGAAATAAAGAAAATTACACATATATATATTATAACCATCTGATTTTATATTTATTATTATATTTTATGTGTATTAGTGTATAGTGCCAATTCTCTGATTTTTAAACTATTCTGAATTCATTATTTTATCTCTTAAACATTTATGTGTATCAAAGGGAAGTGGTTTAGTCATTATGTCTGCTTCATTTTCTTTAGTAGAAACCCATCTGACTGTTACTTTTCCTTCTGAGACACATGACTTTATATAGTCACCGTGAGTGACTGCCATATGACTTTTACTCCCTGATTTTTCTCTATTTTCTAAATTACTTCTGATTGTTTCTAGCGTCATCAAAGTTTTTAAGTTTGTGACTGCCATCCATCTGAGTGCAATCAATGGCTGGCTTATTGTCGCACCATATTGTAACTGGATACATGGTTTTGCCTGTTATATCTCTGATTGCTTTGTCTAACGATACAAGTTCTTGACATGCATCACTCATGGAAAGATACTCTGCTTGGCAAGTTGACAGTGTCACATACGTCTGTTTATGGCTTCTCCACATAATTGTATCACCAAATAGTTTTATTATATAACCACCTGTGGGAGATGAATCTGAACAGTCTCTAAAGCTTGCATCTGTCATAGCTGTTAGATTTTCGTCTTTTGCTCTGTATGTCAACCCAAGGTCAGAAGTTCCTTTGAGATATCTGAAAATTCTTTTTACTTCTTTCCAGTCCTCTTCTGTTGGATTTACTTGTCGTCTGGATAAATAGTTGACTGCAAATGCAATATCTGGTCTCGTAGCTCCTGCCAGATATAACAAACTTCCAATGACTTCTCTGTATGGTGCTTTGGTTTTTATTTTTGGTTCTTCTGATTCGTTCGAGTTTTCTTCACTTCTGAGTTCTCTGTTTTTAACTTGTCTTGTCACCATAGGTGTTCTCTGAGTTTTGCATTCGGTCATGTTAAATCTTTCCAAGATTTTCTCTGTGTATTCTGTCTGTTTTAATGCCAAGGTTTTATTTTGTCTGTCTCTGATAATTCTCATTCCTAAGAAGTTCTCTGGTTCTTCTAAGTCTTTCATTTTAAATACAAGACTTAGTTTCTCTCTGATATCCTCTAATTTTTGTTTGTCATTACCTGCTAGTAGTATGTCATCTACGTATAGAATTAACATAACTACTTTTCCATCTTTTCTCCAGGTAAACAGGCATGGTTCATTTATGTCTTTTTCTAATCCTAGTTTTAGTGCTTCTTCTGAAAACCTTACATTCCATCTTTTTGGACTGATTCTCAGACCATATAGAGCTTTCTGTAGTTTGCATACTTTTGTTCTTCTGATTTCTGCATCACAGTTTATACCATCTGGAATCTCCATATATATCTCTTCTTCCAGTGTTCCATTCAGAAAAGCGGTTTTGACATCCATCTGAAATACCTCTAGGTCGTATTTATTTATTATGGCTAATGCCGCTCTGATTATCGCTAATCTGGATACTGGTGCGTATATCTCTTTCAATTCGTATACATTTCTGTCTTTGAAGCCTCTGATTACTAATCTGCCTTTGTACAAATTTTCACCTTTCTCTCCTGTTTTCTTTTTAAAGACCCATTTCGAATCTATTATGTGTACCGTTTTGCCATCCTTTGTTGTTGAGGGTCTATCAACAAATTGCCATACTCTGTTTTCTTCCATTGATTTTATTTCATCATTTATAGCTTCCAACCACCTATTTTTGTCTTTCGATTCCATAGCTTCTGAGTATGTTGTTGGATCTTTATTGATGGTTGCAATAAAAGCATATCTGATTTCGTCTTCTGAATTGTTTCTATCGCTTGTTATTTCAAAGTTTGATGTTGTTACTTTATTGTTTAATTTTAAGCTTGTATCCTCTAATTGTTTTGTTGTTTGGGTTCTTCTGATTGCCATGTACTTTTCTCTGTTTTCCCTGGTCTTCGCATTTCTTCCGGGTTGATTGCGTTTCTTTGCTTCTGAGTTGTCTGGTTCTTTGTTTTCTGCTTTTCTGTTCTTGGGCCTTTCATCTTTTTGTTTCTTTTCTGATTGTTTTTCCTCTGGTTTATTTTCTTGATTCTCTTCTGCTTGAGTTTCTTTCTCTTCTGAGTATAATGGTACTATTTCTTTTTCTAGATTCTTATGTTCTTCTGTTTCTTCTGATTTGTTATTCTCTTTTGACTTGTGTTTGCAGATATCTTTATAAACCAGTTTTTCATTACATCTGACATGTCTGGAATGAAGGAATTTTCCAGTTGAAGGATGCCAAAGAACATAACCTGTTGGCGAGTAGCCAACCATTATTGCTTTAATTGCTCTTTCTGAGAACTTCGTTTCAGTTATTGGTATTTTGGCATATGCTATACATCCAAATCTTCTGATTTTCTCTAAGTGATTTTTACCTTTTGGGGTTAGCATATTTATTGGAGTTTCTGAGTTTAACGACTTATGTGGTGTTCTATTGTACAAGTGAACTGCAGCTTCTACTCCCAATATTCACATGGTTTCTGGCAAGCCAGAATCGATCATTAAAGCTCTGATTTTATTTTGTAGCGTTTTATTAAATCTCTCTGCAGTTCCATTTAGTTCTGGTGTGTGTGGAGGTGCTACATTATACTCTATCTTTTCTTTTTCCATTACTTCTGAGAATTTTCCTCCTATAAATTCTGTTCCGTTATCAGCTCTGATATAACAAACGTTTTCATGTTTGCCTAATATATTTCTCATTGTTATTAGGAATTTTTCAAGACAATCACCAGCTTCATTTTTGTGATTGACCGAGTAAGCTTTAGCAAATCTGTGAAGTCATCCACAAATACAATTATAAATCTTTTGCCACCAGGAAATGAAGCTGGCTTTATGGGTCCCATTGTGTCCGTGTGTATTATTTCCAGGGGTCTGGATCCTCTGGTTCTGTCTTCCGAGAAGGGCAATTTTTCCATCTTCGCCATGATACACACTTCGCAATCCATAATGTCTTTGTCAAATTTAATTCCTTTTAGTTTTTCATCTGATTTTTGCATCTGTTTTAGATAACCTAGAGAAGCATGGCCTAATCTGATATGCCATAGCATGCCTTCATTCAATTTGCTCTTTTTGTTATCCTCTGATTTTTCATTATAGTCCAAAATTTCCATTGACTCATTTATGCTCATGTTATCTAGGTTATGTATTTTTCTGTTTAAAATTCTTTCATCTAAATCAAAATCAGTAGTTATTTGGGGACTTCTCGTATTTGTTTTTGTTTGAACGAGTTTTTCTCGATTCTCCCTCCCAATCTCAGACGTGTGTGTTTCAAGTTTCTCTGTATTCTCTTCTGATAATTTGTTTGAATCTAAGTTCATAACATCCGTCTGAGATTGTTGCAAAAAATCGTCTAAAGTTACCAACATAGCTATGCATGAATATTTTTCGCAATCTGAATTTACATTGTTAATATTTCTTTGTTTTTCTACTTCCAAATTTATTATCCAATTTGGCTTTTCATATTTCCCTGTAATATATTCAGCACCTGTATTTTTATCAAAAATTTTGAGAATTTCGTCATCTAAATAAATTCCTAAACCTACATCTGCAAATCGTCTGAGAGAGATTAAATTATCTGATATATTTTCTGCTGATATTACATTTTTCAAAATAATTAATTCATCTTTATTAATATTTGATTTTACAACTAAATTTCCTTTTGCATCTATCTGAATATTCACTGAGTCATTTTTGTTCGCGCTTCTGATAAACTCTCCCGTGCAATGTTTAAAATAGCTCAATATAATACCCTTATTTACAATATGATCGGTGGCACCTGAGTCTGCGATAAATGTAATTTGTGTTTCTGATTTGAATTTATGATTATTGTTAATTGTACCTGCAATATACGCTGTTGCTCAATGCTTTAAGGTGTTTTGGGCTGCACCTCTTGCGCTTCGATTTGCTCCTCTTTTAAACACCCTACCTCTGAAATTTCCCCTTCAACCACCTCTTATAGCAACACCTCTGCCCCTGTTATTCCCTCTGATATTTCTCTTTCCTCTGAGTTGTGTGTTTGTGTTTGTATAGTGTTGTGTCGTATGGTCTTTAGTCTGAAAATTATCATACCTTCTGGGTGGTTGCACTGTCCCCTTATTGGGACAGGCTGTGCCTTTGTGGTTAGTCTCGGTGTTACAATAGTAACAAAACCACTTGTTGAGTGGTTTGAGAGGACAGTTCGATGTCAGGTGCCCCCTCTGGTAGCATCGAAAGCACTTGGCGTGCGGCCCCGACTGCCACTCTGGTGTCCTTTGTGCCATCTGCGCCACCTTTTGTGTTGCTCCTCTGGTTTCTTCTGAACGTCTGCTTTCTGCCTCTAACTGTAAAAGAAATGATTTTATTTCTTCTAAAGTAATTTCTTTATTGTCAGTCTGTCTTCTGATTAGGTAGGCTGAACGAAGTTCTGAGTTATCGCATGAAACCGCTTGGTAAAACGCAGATCTCTTTTCCTCCTCAGATAGTGGCACACTTGTATCGCAACTCTCATACTCTCTTATGATTGTATCAAATCTGTCACAAAAGTCATTTATTTTTTCTTTCTTATTTAATTTTAAGCGATACAATTGAGCCCTAACTGAGAAAGCTGTAACATTTGCTTCTATTTTTCTGAATTCTCTGATTTTCCTTAAAATTTCTTTTGGATCTTTTATATTCAAAATTTTTTTATGATAGTATTCGTCCAAATGATTTATCATGATATCTCTGACTAGTGACTTTCTTTTTTCTACTTCTGATTCATCTAGATTTACTGGTGCTTTTACTTTTTTGTCAATTATATCTAACAAATCATTTGATCTTAACTCTGAGTGGAGGTAGTCTAACCATACATTTAAAACTGCTTTTTGTGTCAATTTGTAATCTCTTTTAATGCTTAATTTCGAACTATTTTTCTTTGATTCTAACGTCTGAGTGAGATTTCGAAATGTTTCATTAAATTCATTAATTGAGATATTTTGGTGTGTGTGTGTTATTGTTTTCTGTCTCTGAGTTTTGATTATCGTCTAAATTTAAGGCGGTGGAATTAAGGTTGGGTTGCAGTACCTCAAGTCGTCTGATTCTCGCAGTTTCTACCTCGAGCATTTTCTCCATCAGTTTGTTCTGTCCCTCCATCAGAGACCTCATCTGTGCCATCATCTCTCTCTGCTCTTTGTGGTTTTCGCGCATAGCGCGAAACCACATATCAATGTCTCCTTTTGCCCTTTCTGATGGTGGCTGGCTAAAAGGTGGTTGACCGGGCGGCGTGCAGGATGTAGGTGTTGTGTTGCCGTCTGATAATATGTAAATAATTATTCTGATAAATATTTGGTCTTTTATATACCTCTGAGCATTCTGATTTTTTAAAATTTTACAGATCTGTACTCTGATTCTCTTAAATTATTTACATTCTGTTCTGAATCATCATAATATCAATTTTGTTTCAATATACTTTTTATCACACTGTGTAAATGACTTTATTTGATTTGAGATAGAGATAATTATTTATTTATATATTAATATTTATTTATATTATATACATTTATAGTTTAAAACAAATTACTTTGTTCCTCGCCGATCTGAACTTCTTTCTCTGGTGTCTTGTTGCCTTTTTCCGACATCCTGGATCCTCTTTCTCCTTATTTGCAATCTGAACTTCTGAGGTCTGAAATGCCAAATATTTATTCTGAATTATATTTTTATTATTTGTTTATTTATATTGTTTCTTCTCCCTGTACTAGACTGCACAGCAAGTTTAGTAAGTTCAAAGCTAGTCGTTACTTCCGTGTGTATCGTTTCCGCGTTCGTGCTCCCTCCGAACGTGACGTCACGCACAGCAATGACGCCAATAGTGTCAGAGAGTTGGCCGTGCACTTACACAGTCCCGATAATTCACAAGGTTGTAACGCCCTTACATGAGGGCAAGAATTCTCTGTACTACAGTAGCATCTACGCCTCATGTCGTCATTACAGTGTTTTATCTTGCATCTGAATTTACTTCTGAGAATTGTGTATGTGTGCGTGTGCGCGCCCGTCTCAGAGAAAATGCTTATATAAGACAAAATGGCATCTGGTTTTCTCTTCGCGTCTCGACCGTGCGAGCGCGTCCGTACGTGCGCGCAGCATGTACGTCACAGCGATTTTTCGCTCCCTCCGAATCTCTGATTTCAATTCTTAACTTGAATTCACGCGTTACGTATTTACAATTTGCGCCCGCACCACATTTTTCTACGCTTACATCGCACTTAATCGCTCCTCACGCCCGGTCAAAATCTCGTATAACTTTGCGTCTTAATAGATTTTACTCTAAATTCTTAATCTTAAATTTCTGAAGTTAGTCTTAGTTATTCCTTTCAATTTGCTATATTATTTAATCTAATGCAAGATAGCTATTTGTCGCGTATTCTAAATTAACTGTTTGTACGTCTAAAAAAACTTATATCTGAAAAGCTCTTGCCATGCGATCAGAGACTCAACATGGCCGCGTCTTTAGGTTAGCCTCGCATACAACTCAGGTACTCACCAATATTCTTCTGGGTGTCTGCCTCCAAAAAACCGCGTGGCCGGGCCTATAACCTGTTGGAGCGGGTATAAATGAAGGAGGCCAAATACTATATATAATACTAATAATCCTTTTATTGAGGCTTCTGATATATTTTAAGTTGGTGACACAAGGAAGTCGAGACGCGTCCGTAGTCGTCGGCGTAGTCGTCGGCGTTCGGCACGAGAGAGAGCGAGCGCCGTCGCTGGCGATCGCACGTTGTAGGCGAGGGGAAGAGGAGGACACGGCTGTGTCTCCACTGCGCTCCTCTGCTCGGAGCGTGGTGCCCTTCCATCGTCGCTGTGGAGCGACGCTCAGCTACCCGCTGCGTTGTGCACGTAGCGGCCTGCTACATGCGTGCTCTCGAAGCACATTTCTTACACTATATTTTGACAATATCGCACTGATATTCTAAAACTGTAAACAAAATTAGAATATGACAGAAATATCGATAAAATATTGAATAATGATATATCGCATACTAATATTCCAGTGATATTTCTATCGTATTTTATGATGATCAAGCGCAGTGCCACATTGCTGAAATATTCGTGCAATATTAGATTTTGGTATATCAACAAATAATATTTGAAGATATTGTGACAATATTGAAGTACAATATACCTCATAATAAAAATTTCAGAAATATTCGAAAAATATAACATCGTGAATTGACTACATATAATAAAACAGCAATATCATTACAATAATAACTAGCAATAAATAGCACGGTGATATCACGAAATATTTTGGAAATATTTCTCTGTTAAAACGTCTGAATAACTCTTTCCTATATATCGCATCAATATTTTCGTGCCCTTCATTAGCGACATATCACGCTACAATATTAAGAAATATTACTGGAACAGATCTGATCTAGATATCGGATATAAATACTTCGGGGACATAACTGAAAGATATCAAAATGATACATTACATCGTAATATTTCATAGATATTTTTCTGTTACTGAGTGTGAATATCCCTTTTGTATCTATCGCAGCAATACTTTCGTGACAATGATTATGGATATATCATGTTGGAATATTAAAAAATATTACTGTAACAGATCTCATCAAGATATCGGATATAAATACTTCTGGGACATAACTGAAAGATTTCAAAATGATACATTACATCGTAATATTTCATAGATATTTTTCTGTTACTGAATTTCAATATCCCTTTTTTAGACGATCACAGCAATATTTTTATGTCCTTGATTAGCGACATATCGCGCTGCAATTTTAAGTAATATTAGAGGAATAGATCCAATCAGGATATGGCGTAGAAATACTCCAGATACATAACTGAAAGATTTGGAAATGATGCATTGCATTGTAATATTTCGTAGATACTTTTCAGTTACTGAGTGTCAATATCCCTTTTGTATCTATCGCAGCAATATTTCCGTGACCATGATTAGGGATATATCATGCTGCAATATTATTATAATATTAATAAAATGGATCTAATCCACATGTCTGATATAAATACTCCAGGGACATAACTGAAATATTTCGAATTGATACATTGCATTGTAATATTTCGTAGATATTTTTCAGTTACTGAGTGTCAATATCCCTTTTGTATCTATCGCAGCAATATTTCCGTGACTATGATTAGGGATATATCATGCTGGAATATTAAGTAATATTACTAAAATGAATCTAAACCATATATTGGATATAAATACTTCAGAGATATAACTGAAAGATGTCGAAATGATATATTACATTGTAATATTTCGGAGATATTTCTCTGTTACAAAGTTGCATCAAGACAGTTCTGCATACCTCGGTAATATTTCTGTGTCTTTGATTAATAGTATATCAAGTTGTAATATTAAGTAATATTATCTAAATATAATAAAATAAGATATAGCATATGAATATACTACAGAGATACAACTGAAATGTTGTAAAACGAATTATCAGATGAGAGGTATTTTTTGTTATTTAATCGTAAGATATCAATTGTCTCAATCGCTGCAATATATGCTTGCCTTAACTTTATTTCATGTCACGCTATAATATTATAAAATATAAGCGTGATAATAACAACTAATACATCACAACACTATCGCAAAAATTTTACCAGTTTCATTTTACAACGTTACCTATATTTAAGCAACATCATTATTGGATATATAGCACTATAACATTATTAAGATGTCTGTAAAATATAAACTAGAAATATTTATAGCACCGTAATACTTGAAAGGATTGCTATAATATTAATGCACTATAGGTCACACCTAAATGTTACACCAATATTCACCAAATATGTACTAGCGGTTTATCGCGTGACAACAGTCAATACTGAAATATTATGAAATATTCTGATGGCATAAATACCAGATATCTCTCGAAACAATAATTCTGCGATACTACTGAATATTATAAAGAATCATGCATCGGCATAACATTGCAAACAGCTTGCAGCGGTATAACGTAGCAATATATCTTCAACCGATATTTCAACAATACTGTTATTGGATTTATCACATTACAATATTACACAATTATCTGTACGATATAAAGTAATAATATATCGCGCAGAAATGTTGAAAAATATTGCGATCATATGAAAGTGTTGAATGTTTGGTGAGGATGAGGTGAATAAACTGGTCGCACACACTTTACTTTAACTAGGGTTTATTAATATAGGTCTTTCTCTCTGTCTCTCGCACGTCCTTGCTAGTCCAGCGCTCAGTGAGAAGTGGCGCTCGCGGAGAGACAGCCGCACGAAGTGCGGAGGGGAGGGCGCTCCCTCCACTCACACACATAGATACTCGCACACACACACGCGGGAAGCGCGCATACTTCCAACACTCCCTCCCGCGCTTTACGCGTTCGCTTTACAAATAAATTTATTTATATATAATCTAAAGTACAAAAAATAAATATTTAGATTTTCTATCTCGTGGGAGCTATGGAGATTCATGGCTTATTGCCTGAAACATATAATTAAAAATTCATAATTAGTTTAATCAAATTAGTATGTAAATCAAATGATAGAGGTTTTGTTAATACATCCGCAATCTGTCGCTTTGACACTAACCAGTTTACTTTCACCAGCTTTCGCTCTACGCATTCTCGTATATAGTGCTCTTTGATATCAGTCATATGTCTGAGCTTACTACCACCGTTCGTTTTAACACTCGCTTCTGCCGCTTTATTATCGCACCATAGTACAAGGGGAGTAAAATCCCAATCTAGAACCCTTTTAAGACAATTATGAATTCACATTATTTCCTGACAACAATCGCTCATTGCTACGTATTCTGCCTGACAGGCAGACAGAGCAACGTAATTTTGCTTCTTCGTTCGCCAAGTAATCGTGTCCTTAAACAATTTTATTACGTAGGCGCTTGTAGTCTTGGCTCCTTTACAGTCACCAAAACTTGCGTCAGAATATCCTTGCATTTCATTACCGTCTCCATAGTAATTAATGCTATGAGTCTTTGTACCCTTCAAATATCGAAGCATTCGATCAACCATCTTCCAATCTTCCTCTTTAGGGTCAATTTGATGTCTGCTTAGAACGTTCACTCCTTACGCTATATCAGGTCTGCTGGCATTCGCTAAGTACAGCAAGGATCCTACGATTTCTCCGTACAATCTGTGATTTTGATGTACGCCAAACATCCAAAGCGTTTTATCTGCATTAAGTCAGTCTTATAGTCAGGCTTGAACACTTGAATATGAATATACTATAGATGTATGTTGAGTTCTGTTGTAAGCGTATATGGCTGCTGCTAGAGCTAAATCCCACATATTTTCGGGTAATCCAGAGTCATTTATCAACGTTCGCACTTTCTTTTGTATCGTCTGATTAAACCTTTCTGCTACTCTATTGTGCTGAGATGTATCGGGACAGGCAAGTTGTAACTCTGCACCCAAGTTACTTAAAACTTTCAACATCTTACTACCAGTAAACTCTGTCCCTTGATCAGATCTTAAATAACATACCTTCGCATCTTTCCCTAACATATTTCGAACGCTTTTTATAAAAGATTCGAAACAGAACGCAGTTTCGTCTTTTGTGTTCATAGAATATGCCATGGCCAGGCGAGAATAGTCGTCAAAAAACTCCGAAATATACTTGTATCTCTTTGGATAAGTGACTGGACTTATCATTCCCGTTGTATCCGAGTGTATAATTTGTAAGGGCTCTGACGCTATAAGCCGTGTTTGTTTAAACGGTAATCGATTAATCTTTGAGATTATATATACTTCACAATCAAGAATGGCATCATCAAAGACTGTTTCCCTTAAATCTTCAATGTGAGGATACTTTCGCTGCATTGTCTTTAAATAGTTCAGAGAAGCATAACCCAATTTTGCGTGCCACAGCATAGCCTTGCTGTAGGTAGAAGGTTCGTTCTGGGTTTCAGTGAAATTATCATGGTTTTCTTTTCGTTCGCTTATCTCAATTTCACTTACATCATTTAATTTTCTGTTTAACACAGTATTTTCAAAATCAGCGTTTGTAACATTTTTATTATTCTTACTCAGTCTTATTTTCACTTTTGTCATTTCTTTCGTTTTCTTTCATAGTTTCTGTATTTATCTGATTTTTCATACGCCTGGTAGTCACATATGCTATAATTTTACCATTTGATTTATCTCTTTCGCTATTTCCGTCGTTTACTTTCAATTCTATTACCCAATACGGTCGCTTATATACACCTGATATAAATGATTCATTCGACACTGGATCATAAATATCAATTTTCTTATTATCTAAATAAATACTTAAACCCTGATCTGCAAACTTTCGCAATGACAGTAAATTATCGGACAAATTCTCAGCACATATAACATTTTCCAAGTTAATTAATTTGTCTATTTCCGAATAATCCTGAACTTGACCTTCTCCCTCAGATCTTAAATTAGCGTACTCGTTTTTGTTTGCGCATTTAATTTCTTTCGCCTGTTTATTAAAAGTTTTAAATATAAGTTTCGAATTTGTCAAGTGCTCTGTAGCACCTGTATCCGCCAAAAATTCGGTCAGTAAAACATTTTCATTTTCCTTTCTATCTATATTCGTGACATTAAGAGCACTACTTTTCTCTATTTCTAACTTTCGCTTTATTCCTTTATGCTCTGCTAATGAGTACTCACCATTTTCTTTGTTGTTGTTATCATTGGGATTTTTCGGTCTCTGGTCTTCTCTACCTCGTCCGCCTCTGCCTCTATTCGATCTTCCATTCCTTCCTCTGTTCGTATTATATCGATCTTGCCTATCGCTATTACAGGTTCTCTTGAAGTTATTTGGTCTATGTCTTTTAGCGTTATTATCGTATTGCCTATCATTCTTTCGCTTAGTGCCTCTACTTTCGGTTCTATTTCTATTGTAGTTATGAGAAACTACTTTCGTACCTTTGTTGCGAGTTCTTCCGACCTTCCTTCGGCAGTCTTTGGGGACATTGGGCAGCAATGTGTTTTGTGAGCTGCTTGCACTCAAAGCAAACTCTGAGACCTGTACCAGTATGTGGGCAATTCCTTCCTATGTGCCCGAAGTCGTCGCAGTTAAAACACTTGGTGGAAGAGGGATTCACCTCAAGATTTGCTACCATTGCGGTTGTTTGCCCTTTCGCTTCTTTCGCTTGGTTTCTTACGCTCTCAATCTCTAATACAAGCATTTTTGTTTGATCAAAACTGAGGGGTTTATCTGTTGTACTTCTCATCACGAAGCCAACACTTTGTATTTTATTGTTTGATCCGACTACAGCATTATAAAATCATCACGAATTTCTTCGGCAGACAAAGTTTGAATTCCCGAAAGATTATTGTAATTACGGACAACTTCTTCAAATTTATCAATAAATTCGTTTGCTTTTTCTTTCTCTAGCTTATAATGCATGTTATATAACTGTCTTCTGAGCGTCGAAGACTTTATGTTAACTTCACTTATTTTAATTTCTTTAATCTTTTTCAAAACTTGAACTAGATCTTTAATATCCATTACTTTCGTATGATATTCACTGTCCAAGTGATTTATCAATATGTCACGTACTCTAAATTTATGTTTTTCTTTTACTGATTCGCTTAGATTATCATTCGCTTTAACTGAATCATCAATCACATACAAAAGATCATTCGCTCTTAATTCTGAAGTAAAGAAATCAAAGAAGTATTCAAACTTTGTCTGTTTAGTTAATTTATAGTCTCTTTTAAGGATAGATCCCTTTTGTGATAATTCGGATTTTAAAGTTTCTGTTATCTCTCTTGATACATCAAGAATACTTCAGTTCTTCGAATCGTTCGTTCTATTTAACTTTCGCAATTCGTCTTTAATTAACTGAATTACATCTGTTTTATTAATATTTTCGGAGGGAATTTGTGTGGAATTGAAACATGCTTGTTTATTCAATACGTGTCCCTCATTATCGTTAGAAACATTATTTCCCACCTGTTCGCTCAGTTCGTTCCATATAACGTTCAGCTCCTTATCCACGTACTCAAGGACTTGGTTGTGGTTTTCCTCAACCTTGTCGGCCAGCTTCTTTTAGTTTGCCTCCATTCGCTTCATTCGCTTGTCCATTTCCGACATTTGGCGTTGAATTCCTGTCAAATAGAGTCAAAGAATTTAGATTCGGTTATATTTACATGTCTGTTTATGAAAATTTTGTTCATAGAGATTATTGTTTATATATTTTTAATTTTTGGTTTACCTGCCAGTTGTTTGCTAATTTTCTCGTTCTGGCTTTCATTTGCTGAAGCGTTGTCTTCCGCTGGTTTCGCGTTGTCTTCCGCTAGTTTTATTTTTTCTTTCGCTGCCACTATTTTCGCTATTTTGTCTGCCAGTTTTAGTGGACAGT
Source organism: Torymus aiolomorphi (assembly GCA_036365515.1). Taxonomy (NCBI): domain Eukaryota; kingdom Metazoa; phylum Arthropoda; class Insecta; order Hymenoptera; family Torymidae; genus Torymus; species Torymus aiolomorphi. The sequence continues at coordinate 208,580,714 of CM070874.1, forward strand.
GAGCAGCAAGATGTCCCGTGAGTTGCTTGCCCTCAGGACACACCTGCTGTACTTTACTGCCACTCGCTCGTCCGCGTGTTTTATTGGAAACTCATGAATGACCTTTTGAGTCTTCAGAAGAAGGAGTAGGGCAGTTTCATCTATTTTGGGATATATATTTAATCAGATTAGTTGTCCACATGTATATTATAATCATCGGTAGATTGAGAACGTTAATTTTTTAGGCATGTTCGATTTTTAATTTATTTGTTTAGACTGCGCAGTCAGTTTTCGACTTTAATGTTTCAATGTATGCATGCTTATGTATATGTATTTATAGGTATATATATATATAACATTCGCGCCGTTCGCTATCTTTCTTTTCCGTTTACATAAGGCACCTTTCACATTTCCATGTTTGCAGCGTCTGCCGCAATCGGCGCAAGACATGGTGTGAATGTATTGCGCGCCTATCGTTTCGTCTCTCACGGCCGCTATACACTCGCGCGCGCTTGCCGGTGGCTCACGGCCACTTTACGCTTGCACGCGCCTGCCGCTTTGACTCGCGGCCCCTTTTACGCTTGCGCGCGCCTGTTCGTTATGTCTCTCGGTCCCTCCGATGTTCGCGCGGGAAGCCGGCGCGCGACCATGTTGATCAGACACAGCCGCGCATGCTCCCTCCCCTCACGACCGTGCCTGTGTTGACATGCCGGCGAGTACTCATCGCTCGACACGCGCCGGTTCCGAGAAGTGCGTCCACTTCCCGTTACCGGTATATACAACCGAAAACTCTTGCACGAACACGCTCGGCCGACACAAACAATATACCGTGATTTGTAATTCCACGAACTTTAGACAGTTTGATAATTCACTTTTAACTTCCGAATTATTCTTACTCTATATGTTTTAGTTTTCTATTTTACGTTTTTGAGTATAACTTCCGACCTTCGCTTGCTTTTATCTTTCGCATCTCTTTTATAGATATACACAACCTCTAGCAAAACAAAAATTCCCAACTCGTACAAGTTGTAAATAAAACTTTAACTGTTACTTTCTCTCGCGTCCGACATTTTTATTTAATTTTTCGCCAAACTTCACGTATACTTTCGCCGCGTTCGATATGAATCTAATTCCTTAAACTCTCGACAGTTTTCTTCTCCCGAACACGACTCTCGACGCCCGGCGCGGTAGTAGTCATTGTTTTCGTCACTCGCGGACAAGGACCTTTCCGCGCGACTCAGTTATTAACACTCTCATACCTTTACATGTTGCCGCCTTCTGGGCCTCCTGGCTCAGCGCAGTCAAGCGTTCTGGGCCCATAACCTGTTGGATGTTTGGTGAGGATGAGGTGAATAAACTGATCGCACACACTTTACTTTAACTAGGGTTTATTAATATAGGTCTTTCTCTCTGTCTCTCGCACGTCCTTCCTCGTCCAGCGCTCAGTGAGAAGTGGCGCTCGCGGAGACAGCCGCACGCAGTGCGGAGGGGAGGGCGCTCCCTCCACTCACACACACAGACACTCGCACACACACGCACACGCGGGAAGCGCGCATACTTCCAACAGAAAGTACGATCGGTCACATGTAAAAACTACAGCAAAATTCAAGTGAGATCAATAGCTGATTTTTTTCTAAACAATACTTCTGCGATACTTCTAAAAGATTATAAAAAAATAGGCATCGACGTATCGTTGCGAACGTCTTGCAGTTGTATATGCGCGGGTGGCGGTATATCAGTAAGCAATATTTCTACAATATTATTATTGATTACATCATATTATAATATATGTATCTGTAGAATATAAAGTAACCACATATCGTACCACAATACTTGAGAATTTTGGTTAAATCTTAAATCATAATATGTCAAACATAAATATTATAGCAATATTCATGTGATGTTAAAAACTTACATCTCTCTTAACAATGTCTTCTCGGCACTATGCAAGATTATTTAATAACATACGCCGACATAAAATGACAAGCATCTTGCAGCGGTATAAAAATATTATTCCAACAATATTATTATTGGATACGTCACACGATAGTCTAACACAAATATCTCTGTAACATAATGTAATCATATGTCACATCGTAATACTTAGAGCGAGTCCACATAAGAGGCACAGGCGCAAGGCACACGACTCTCAGCCAATCGGAGCCAATCTCCGGCTTGGAGGCTTTGCTTCGATTGGTTCATAGTCGTATGCCTTGCGCTTGTGACTTTTATGTGGACTCGCTCTTAAAAAAATTCCGTTTTAATATCACGCGTAAATACGACACAATATTCGTTTACACGCATATTCACATACACACGCGCACGCGCTTGCAGTGGCAGATAGTAGATCAAATATTATATCAGTGGTAGATACCTATCTATTTTGTATATGAGGAACAGGAGCAGCTAGAAAATGTTCCTAATATCTATAAATATACTAACCCATGTTAAATCATATATCTGTAACTTTTTTTTGCGTGAAATGGGCTTACGGATGGGTGCGTTCGATTTAGGGTACGATACAATCGTTCTTTCGCCGGTATCGCCCATGCAGTATATCTATATATGTATCAATAGATATAGATATACTACATGGGCTACGAAGCGACCGTACGGGGGCCTGATTCTAAATTTGTCTCGACGTCGAGACACACCAAATCCGGAGCTGTAGACCAATCAGGGAGCTCCTTTAAAAGGAAAAGCGGTTGTCTCGAGGCCGAGACACATTTAGAATCAGGCCCCAGTCCAATCGTCCCCGAAATTGCGCACCCTATCTCGAATTTGTGTGTGTTTGATTTAGGCGGTCATGCCATTACTAACCGTCAAGAAACTCCAGCTGTGTTCTGAATTGCCGGCAGCAAGAGAGTGACAGAGATAGCGCGATACGAATGAAATGCGTTAGACAAGGACAACAGTTACTGGCCAGCTGCTGGCAGCAGTAACGGAACGCACCCTCCATGTCCTAAATCTAAAATCTAAACCCTTCCGCTTTACAGTTACCTAGTCTTCGCGCCTTCGTGCTTTCGAGTCCTTGCCAAAAACCGCAGCTTAATCCAAAAATTTACAGGGATAAATCAAGTGATTGAAAACAAATATTATAAGAGCTAGAAGCCTTGGTAAGTATATTTTTATAATATTTTAATTATTTTTCGCTAACTAATACGATCATCATGATTTTCACTGATTTCTTTTTGTAGGATATAAAGACGCAAAACGTGGTTTAGTATTTTATACTTACAGTGTTAGATTATATTCTTCAACGTCTATGTATTACTTGAAGTAATTTCGATTTTCTCACTTTTTTGGACTTGATGATCATGTGATATGTTTATAGTCGTTTAGAAGTCGGTAGTAACCAAAAATTACTTGTACTAGACACCTTCGTAGAAGGCATAGTAAGTATATTTTTATAATAATATATATGTAGAATCTTTTTTTATCTAATTTAATTATACTATTGTTTTATTCATTCATTTATTTTTTTATAGGTTTTGGGTTAAATACGCAAAATTTAACCTGGTGTTATTGTATTACTTTTTAAGTAATTTAGATGTTCCAATAAACTTAATTACTTTATGGTAATTGACTTCTGGAATATTTTTGACTACATCAGTACCAGATTGCTTTCGTTGGCAAGTATGGCAATTATAGAATTTTTATTTTATTTTTAATAGCTTCCATATAAACATTCTCATTAATATAAAATCTATTTAGAAATAATGTTTCTATTATTTAAAATAGAAACATGATTGTTTTGTTGAAAAAATCATGGATTAGTATTTGAGAGGTTAACTGCCAATAAGGATTTTTATGAAAAGTAAGAAAAGATTTTTACCAAGTATATGGCCATTTCAAAATTTTTACTCTGCCGTCGACTCCAGATTCAGGAACTGCATATACTTTTAATGGAAGAGGTCCTACAATTTTGATATTTTATATGACTATTGACTGAAGAGGTGTATGTATCCAATTTATTTGATTAAATAATTTTTGACCGTAAAAAATTATTTAATTAAGTAAATTGGATACATACTACCCTTCAGTCAATAGACATATAAAATACCAAAATTGTAGGACCTCATCCATTAAAATTATATGAAGTTCCTGAATCTGGAGTCAACGGCAGAGCCCAAAATTTTACATTATGTAGAAAACAGCTTTAAAGATAAAATTACTAAAATACTTCTTTATTTTTTCTTCTTTATTTCTTAACTCCATCTCGGCCATGAAATACAAAAAAGTATTGTTTTTAGCTCAAAATATTAAACATTTAGAACAAATATTCTGGTACCTCAGTATACGGTCCGTCAGACTTGTAAGCTATGAGCACGCGTAACAGTCATATCGACATCAGTCAGTCAAGTTTGTTAAGTGGTTTAACATGTAGATCCTTTGGTGCTTCTAAATCCGTATGTTTTTAATCATCTTTATCACATATATTAGATTCTTACATACTGAGGTAAATAAAGAATGTGTTGAGAAACCCAAAATCCTTCATTCATGTTATGAAGCCAGTATTGCCATAGCCAAATGTTTAAAAAAAAATGTTGATAGCTGCAACACTCCTATATTGATCTTCTTTTAATGTCTGATAGGGGGAACTTCTTTACTTGTCCTTCATTATTCTTTTTCACATATAATATTATTACTTGATAAAGAGAATACGACTGATATATATATATATATATATATATATATATATATATATATATATATATATATATATATATATATATATATATATATATATATATATATATATATATGGTGACCCATTTGAATCGCCGCACCCGGATTTCTCGGAACCTAAGCCAGATAGAGAAAAATGGTTGAGACAAAAGTTACAGGGGACAGAGGGAGCCACATAATGGCTCCAACGTCTTTGACCTTGAACTTGACCTTTGAGGTTATTTCAAGGTCAAAGTGGTTTTTTCATATGGAAACACCTAGTTTTGACCCCGGATTCGGAAAGAGCGGGAAATTTTACGTTCAAAATCATATTGAGAAATATTTTCTAAGGTCATTTCAAGGTCAAATCCATGTCAAACTCAGAAAAGTCCGTTTAAAATCGTTTTTTTTCATGAACCACAGGCTAAGCTGGTTCAAATTGATCGTAGGCGTAATAGAGGAACCCAAAACTTACACATCCTAGTAAACAAAACTCAAACTCGCACACCCTAACCCCATACACTTCATTCCCTCACATGCTGAACTGTTACACCCCGGTTCCACAACCATACCCCACACCCCCCAGTCCCACACATCTCTACCCCATGCATGCTAATCCCATACACCCCAAACCCACACATCCTGAACCCTGAAAAATTTTTCTCAAGGGCAAAATGATTTTTTAACGGAAACTTTAAGATCGTTGAAGCTTCTGTTATAAATGTATTAACCTTACTTTTTGAGCTACCAAGAAACAACGACGTGGACGTAGTAAGGATTGCTTCCTTTGGGGTGCTTAATTAAAGTGAGTCCTCTTGCCTCTCACTGTTCGGGGTGCTTGATTATAGTGAGTCCCCTTGCCTCTCACTGTTCGAGGTGCTTGATTATAGTGAGTCCCCTTGCCTCTCACTGTTCGGGGTGCTTGATTATAGTGAGTCCCCTCGCCTCTCACTAACGTAAATAAATTTTTATTTAACCTCGAAGCAAGTGTTCGAAATTACGACCATTTGCTTCAAGGCACATAGTCAAACGCCTTTGAAAATGGCGAACTGTGTTCTGCAAAGTTTGTTTCGGAATGGCAGCGCATGCTCGACGAATGCTATCCTGCATATCTGCTCTTGTAGTGGGTTGTTGCTCAAAAATAGCATTTTTCAAATACCCCCATAAACAAAAGTCTGATGGTGAAGTATGGGATGAAGAAGCAAGCCATTTCACCGGACCTCCTCAACCAATCCACCTAATACTAAAGTGTTTATTAAAAAATGCTGTTATTATGAGCGTAAAATGTGGTGCTCCACTATCCTGCTAGAACCTGAAAAATAAATTTAAAAGAACCAATGACGGAACCTATTTTGTTCGTAGATGTGTTTTTAATGATTACATTATCAAAATTAGTATTGCTGAAATTCGAACGCTACTAATTCACATTATTTACATAAAACAAAAAAATAAAAGGAAGTTTTAGTTTTATTCGCAATTAAAATAAGAAATAATGCTTTATTGAATTGAATACCTTTAATGTTTTAACGATTATTTTATTTTAAAATTTAAAATTAAAAAAGTGTGACAAACGAAGTATTTATGGCAATTACAGTTAGCTAATTAAAGTTACCGTAATTTTCCAACGTTTTTCCTTTTTAGGCGCGACCGTATACGGGCGAGCCTTATAATTATTAATATTTTTGATACCATTTTACTATTTAAATTTAATAGTAATTAATAGCTGGCTCTGAAATGGCTGACTATCCGCCCAACGAGATCGTTGATATGATTTTGGTTTTAGGAGCAAGCCAAAATAATTATCGTGGTGCGGCAAGACTTTATGCTGAATGCTATCCTGACAGACGACATCCTGACGATAGAGCTATCAGACGTTTAACTCAAAGAGCTCGTGGTGGGCACATGGCTCGCCAACGTAGGCGCCATGAGTATGATCAAAATGATAATCGAGTTGTAACTATCCTTGCAATAATTCATCTTGACCCACACATTAGCGCTCGCCGAGTCGAAAGGGAAATTGGTATTTCAAGAAATACTTTTTTAAGAATTATGAAAGTGCTTCAACATCACGCGTATCATATTACTTTGGTTCAAGAGCTACAGTTTCAGCATTTCCAACAGCGTATTGTGTTTTGCCAATGGGCTTTAGAAATGATAGAAAATGATCCAGACTTTTTTAACTTTGTTCTTTTTTCTGATGAGGCACAATTTCAAAGTGATGGGGAATTGAATAGGCATAATTGCCATTATTGATCTGATGTGAATCTGCATTGGGTCAGAACTGTAAACCATCAAAGACGTTGGAGTATTATGGTATGGTACGGGATTATCAATGGATATTTGATTGGCCCTTATTTTTTTGAAGCAAATGTAAATCAACATACCTATTTGACGCTAATAAGAGATGAACTACCTGGATTGATGGAAGATGTTGATTTAGAAACGCGACGAAGAATGTGGCTCCAGCAGGACGGCGCAGCACCACATTTCGCTCGAATTGTAAGGGCTTTTTTGAATGAGCACTATGGTAACAGATGGATTGGACGAGGAGGTACGGTTAACTGGCCTGCTTGCTCACCCGATCTTACATCACCAGATTTCTATTTCTGGGGGTATTTAAAAAATGCTGTTTTTAAGCAACAACCCACTACAAGAGCAGATATGCAGGATAGGATTCGTCGAGCATGCGCTGCCATTCCGAGACAAACTTTGCAGAACACAGTTCGCCATTTTCAAAGGCGTTTGACTATGTGCCTTGAAGCAAATGGTCGTCATTTCGAACACTTGCTTCGAGATTAAATATAAATTTATTTACATTAGTGAGAGGCGATCAGGGGACTCACTATAATCAAGCACCCCGAACAGTGAGAGGCAAGGGGACTCACTATAATCAAGCAGCCCGACCAGTGAGAGGCAAGAGGACTCACTTTAATTAAGCACCCCAAAGGAAACAATCCTTACTACGTCCACGTCATTGTTTCTGGGTAGCGCAAAAAGTAAGATTAATACATTTATAACAGAAGCTTCAACGATCTTAAAGTTTCCGTTAAAAATCATTTTTCCCTTGAGAAAAATTTTTCAGGGTTCAGGATGTGTGGGTTTGGGATGTATGGGTTTAGCATGCGTGGGGTAGGGATGTGTGGGAATGGGGGTTATGGGGTATGGTTGTGGGACCGGGGTGTAACAGTTCAGCATGTGAGGGCATGAAGTGTATGGGGTTAGGATGTGCGAGTTTGAGTTTTGTTTACTAGGATGTGTAAGTTTTGGGTATGTGGGTTCCTCTATTAAGCCTACGATCAATTTGAACCAGCTTAGCCTGTGGTTCATGAAAAAAAACGATTTTAAACGGACTTTTCTGAGTTTGACATGGATTTGACCTTGAAATGACCTTAGAAAATATTTCTCAATATGATTTTGAACGTAAAATTTCCCGCTCTTTCCGAATCCGGGGTCAAAACTAGGTATTTCCATATGAAAAAACCACTTTGACCTTGAAATAACCTCAAAGGTCAAGTTCAAAGTCAAAGAAGTTAGCGCCATTATGTGGCCCCCTTTGTCCCCTATAACTTTTGTCTGAACCATTTTTTTCTATCTGGCTTAGGTTCCGAGAAATCCGGGTGCGGCGATTAAAATGGGTCACCGTGTATATATATATTGCAGTGCATAACTGTTTTGGCTTCAGAAAATAGAATGTCAATTATATCATAGTGAAATTTAGTCGATGGTTGTTAATGGTAGCTTTCTGGCAGAAGCGAAGGTTCCATAATGTTTTTCTCCACAATAGCATATCTTTCGCTTCATTTAAAAGTTGATTTAAATCTGTACACTAAATGTTTTTTGTAATAGTCAGTATAGACTTAATTTTTCTTTAGTATCAATCCCTGCTATTTGAAGTATAAAATTTCCAATAAAAGTTCAAGTACTAAAAAGCTATTTCTAATTTAACTGTCACTCGTACTATTCGAACACGTTTAAAAACTTATTTAAAATTCCTTTACGTATTATAAGGCACTAAATGTTTACTCCCAAATCCGTTGAAAGTAATGAAAACTAAGAACAACACTTTGTATAAAAAAGGTGCTGATGCTGATATCACAGTGTTTATATGAAATGACAGCTGTGCATGTTTACATTGCTTGCGGACTTTTACATCAGCGCTAGGTTAAAATCAGCTCTGTTACAATAATGGAGTGAGCTGTGAGAGGCTGTCGGTGATAAGTCAGATTGTTACGGTGCCAACTTAACTGCTATAAGTTTTAAATTCAAATTTTTATTTTTGTCAAAAATACCATCTATAAATTATATTATTTATTTTTTATCTTTAAATTAATGATTAAAATATTATTTTTTGATTTTTTAAAGTATATATAGATATGTAGGGTGAGAATTTTAAATATATTAAGAACAGGGAAATGAAAAAAAAATTAGTAGAAATAAGATACTATTATATAAATAATGTATAAAAGATACAATTATAAAAATATGTATACAAGGGGAAAAATGTAATTTGAACAAAAAACAAATGCAAAGGTTTATCAGCGTTTTGTGTATATTCTTAAAACAAAAATAGATAATGTTTTAAAACTAATTGGGACATATTCTATAAGTGTTTTTTTAGTAAAATATGCAATAAATAAAAAAAATTGATTTTTCGACATTTTAAAGGTGTCCGACCGCCTCAAATAACCGACTGGTCTTGAAGCACAGTTTATACCACAATGTGTCTGAACTTATTTGAAAACTAAGTTTCTTGCACGTGAGATTTCAAGCTGATTATGGTAGCCTGCAATGGTGCGGGGCCAAACCAAGGGTTGGCGGATTGTTTGCATGGTTTTTTGACTGAAAGAATCTGTACTGTTGCAAGCTACTATAATAAGTTTAAAAATGCCATATGCAAGACATTTTTATTTGGAGTCAGTTTAGGCACATCGTGACATATGTATAAACATACAGTTTCTACAATCATGTTAGAAACAATCTGCTTATTCAATGTTCCAACTAAATATTTGAAATGACTAGTTTTTAGTTAAGTTTGCTATATATTCTTATTTTTAGTTTTTATAATATTTTTTATGAGAGTTGTCTTCTTAAAATTTTGATTAATGAGTCAAGCTGTTTCTTCCGAACTCTAAATTCCATAACACATACTGTTATTTCATTAATTTTTACAATCATTTTATTCAATTAATTTATGAATATTTTCATTAGGTACATTTTAGCACTTAAAATTATTTTTATAATGGAAATTTTATTATATTACAAATATAAAATATTAGGTAATTTTTTTACCTGTTAGTAGTAGGGGTATATCTCAGGCAGACAGGGGGGCGTGGCCTGGGGTATATCTCAGGCAGATCGGAGGAGGAGCGGGGAAGCGTCTGGCGCCAGAGGTCTGGGGTACAACTCAGGCAGATCGGGTGGAGCGGGTTGGGAGGAAGTGGGTGGTGATGAAGGTATTGCAAAAGCATATGCAAATATTTTTTTGCAAATTTTTTTTTACTTTTTTCAGAATTTTATAGATATGTGGGGTACAACTCAGATTGGGTGGAGTGGGTGGGAGTGGGTGGTGAAGGTATTGCAAAAGCATATGCAAATTTTTTTGCAAAAAATTTTTTTTTTATTTTTTGCATAATTTTACAAATATGTGGATGTGAAATGATATTTAAGAAAATTTGAATGAAATAAAATTATTCATACAAATTTGTTAATATTTTTTTGTAAATTTTTTTAGATTTTCAGTTATTTTACTAAAGAAAGAAGTATATAATTATAAATTTTTAGAATATGTTAATTATTTAAAAAGATTAATAGTTGGAAGGATGTTTTGAAAGGATATGTTTAAAAAAAGGTAAACACAACAAAAATTTTTGAGAGGTTTATTTTTGAGAGATAAGATGATACATGTTTTAAAATAGACATAAAAATATACACACAGGAGAAAAGTATAAGATATTATGAGTGATGGTTTACACATTTAGGTTTACAGCATTGATTTTTAAGACAACATATAATCTTATTATTTACGAATTTCTTATTTTTAATAATATTATTGCCAATTGATATGCTTAACTTATCGTTACTACGGGTATTTTGTGTAAAAAGTGTACAAAACATATTAAGATTATAACCACTACACATATAAAACAAAAAGTTAATACAATAATGGCCGCAGACGTCAGAGTCAAGACTTTGTAGTTGTTGTATATTCCAATGGTAGAAGATGCAGTTTCTTCTGAGTCTGTTGATGTGATATGGAACTGATGGGGGTAGTCCATAGCTGTCGAAGAAAATACCAGGTCCAGCTGTGTCGACGTAGATGGCAACCCAATGTGAACCATGTTTATGGCTTTCGTTGACATTAACAACAAGAGCACACGGTCGAGTCCACACAATCGGAATTTTGTCTGCAGGAAACACTCCCAGAGATTGTGCTGGTATATGACGCAGAGCTTGCTGTATTTGAAGTGAGTTCATGCTTGGAATGATGATTTTCGTCTAGCGACGTATCCCCACTTTTGACTAAACTGTTTTCTGAGGTTGGGGTGTTGTATCGATCAGCGTAGTTTCCGTAGAAGAATAAGTTTTTAAATTTTGTATTTTTTCGCACAAATCATCAAGGTGTTGTAACGAACTATCTACTTCGTCTCGTGGCGTTGTTGTTTTTGTTGTTGTTGATGATGATTTTATGGAATGGAGAGTTTTCATGAGCCATATTCGAAGTTTAATGCAAAACCTAATGCACATGAAAAATATTCTCTTTTTTTACCATGATAGAAGCAGAAATGTTCATTTACACGTGGTAAGTTTTTAAACGAAGGGCACATGTACTCTTCTAGATTGATGATTTGTCTTTGTTAGAATACGTGTACATTTATGTCAGCGTGCGAAATAGAGAGCGCATGCGTGGCGCCATCACGCGAGCATAGCTGCAGAGCTAGCGAGAGCGAACGGCCGAAGCGGGCACTCACTCGTTCGCCGTCCTCTGTCGAGAGCGGATGTATTATGGAGAGAGCTGCACAATAAAGGTTGTTATAGTTAATCCAGAGTGGCTTATTTGAACAAACCCTGTGTCCCATCCATCCTCACCTATTATTTCAACATGGTAGCAGAGTGCTTGGTTGTTGTCGTTATTTTTAGTTGCGGTACTGTTTCTCCTTGTGAGAGCAGTAACACACTTTAAATTCCACGACAAGGAAAAGTGATTTTAAGTTTAGCGCATGGTAAGCGCAAGAACAAAGAAAAACGCATGAGTGTAAAGACAGAGCCTCGGGAAGTAAAAAGTGAAAAGTCAAGTGGAACTGATAGTGAAGAAGAGTTTTTTGATATTGAAATTAAAGAAGATAAAAAGGAAGAAAACATGCAGGAAGTAAAAATACCGATTTTTGATGGGCAAGAATACAGCAATTGGAAGAAACGCATACTAATGTATTTAAAAATGAAAAAGTGTGATATTGTAGTTACACGTACAAAAGTGGATGCGGACAAAGTTGATTGGGACGAAAAAGACGTGCAAGCTATAAATTATATTTATAGTGCGATCTCAAACAAACAAATGGAATTCATAAGTGATAAAGAAACGGCGTTTGATATTATGAAGAAATTCGATAGCACATATTTGAAAGAATCAACAGCTCTCCAGATACTGTGTAGAAATAAATTAGAAAATTTGAAACTAAAAGACTTTGATAGTTCAACAGAATTCTTTAACGAATTTGAAAAATCAGTGAACGATTTAAAAGAAGCTGGTGCAAAAGTGACGGAGAAAGAAAAAATGAATTATATGTTAAGGACATTGCCGGACTCGATGAGCCATATAGGAGACTTAATCGATGTGTTAAAAGAAGAAGAACAAAACGTGGAATATGTGAAAAATAAGATTAAAATGGCTGAACTAAAAGAGAAGAGTGAAAATGGAAATTCAAAGTCGAACGCTTTTGTGTTTAAGAAAGAAGAGAAGAAAAGAACATGTTATGTATGTGGTGGTGTAGGACACATACAATACGATTGCCCGACGAAAAACAATTCCGGGAATCGCGCGCCACAGCAAGGAGGCGGCAGAGGAAGCCGTGCGCCACAGAGAGGAGGGGGCAACGGCAGAGGCTACACACAGCAGCGAGGAACGAGTTCCAACCGGCGTGGAAGGAGCGGATACCGACAGCATGGCCGAGGCGCGAGAGGCAGTGACAACAACAGCAGCGGTCATCAAAATACCGAGAAGAGCGAAGTGTTGAGCACTTCAGTAGAAATAATGTCTGCGAATAAAAGTAACGGTAAAGTAAACGAAAATAAGATAGATTGGATTTTAGATAGCGGTTGTACAGACCACGTGATAAATAACGAAAATTATTTTAATGATGCAATTGTATTGAAAGAACCGATTAATGTAAAAGTAGGAGACGGTAGAATTTTGAAAGCAACAAAAGTAGGTCATGTAAAAAGTAAATTCAAAACGTTTAATGAAGAGATAGATATAGAATTAGAAAATGTATTTTACGTAAAAGATATGGACAGAAATTTAATGAGTTTTGCTAAAGTAACTGATAAATGTAAAGTGGTATGTATCGGTGATAGTGCTAAAATTTATAATAAAAATAATAAATTAATTGCGATAGCTTGGAAAAAAGATAGAATGTATAAAATGACTAGTTTTATTGAAAGAAGAACAAGAGAATCAAATTTGACAGTTAAAAATGAGAAAATGACTTTAAAGGAAAAATGGCATAGAACTCTAGGGCACGTTAATTTTAACTATTTAAAAACAATATGTAAAAATCATGTTTTGAAAGGTTTGCCTAACGAAATAGAATCAGATTACTATAAATGTGCTACGTGTATTGAAAACAAAATGCACAATATCCCGTTTGAGAATAATAGGAAAAGAGCGAAAGATATATTAGAAATAGTACATACAGATTTGAATGGACCACACAATACAGTAGGTTATAAAGGAGAAAAGTATTTCATAACTTTTATTGATGATTTTAGTAAATTAACAAAAATTTATGCAATTAAGTTTAAAGACGAAGTACATGATAAATTTATTGAATATATAAATTTAGTTGAAAATAAGACTGGAAAGAAAATTAAGAAATTAAGGTGTGATAATGGTACTGAATATTTGAATGAAGACATGTATAAATTATGTAGAGAAAAGGGAATTGAAATAGAAACATGTCCACCTTATGTACATGAGCTTAACGGTACAGCAGAAAGGTACAATAGGACGGTTATGGATAGTACAAGGTGTTTGTTAGCTGAGTCTAAGATCGAAAGAAGATTTTGGCCAGAAGTAGTCTGCGCCGCAGCCTATTTAAAAAATAGAACTATTGCTAACACCTTAGTTAGAAATAAATCTCCTTATGAGATATTTTTAAATGAAAAACCAGACACGAAGCATTTAAAATTATACGGAAGTAAAGTATTTGTTAGAGTACCGGAAAACAAAAGAAATTCGAAATGGGATAGGAAGGCTGAGTTAGGAACGTTGATAGGTTATGATGTAACAGGGTGTAGAGTTTTGATAAACAATAGAGTCATTGTTGCAAGACACGTTGATGTCGTTGAGGAAGATGTAATATGTATTGGCTTAGATGATAGTGATTTAGAAAATGAGAGTTTAAATAAAAATGTTGATAAAGAAAATGAACATGTAGAAAATATAAATGAAAATTTGAATAATATAGAAAATGCTGAAAATGAAGCTAAAGAAGTAACTGATTTAAGAAGGTCACAAAGAACGAGTAAAAAGCCTAGTAGATTTGATGATTATTATGTATATAGCGGATGTATTTATGTAAATTATTGTAGTGCAGATAGTCCTGTAAGCTTTAAAGAAGCTATAGATAGTAATGAGTCTAGTTTTTGGGTAGAAGCTATGAACAAAGAAATGAATAGTTTAGAGAAAAATAAAACATGGGTATTAGTTGAAAAACCAAAGAATGAAAAGATATTAGATTTAAAATGGATTTATACTAAAAAAAGGTGAAAATATATATAAAGCGAGAATAGTAGTAAGAGGTTACCAACAAACAGATGTATTGGATGACATTTATTCACCTGTTGCGAAAACACAAACTTTGAAAGTATTGTTATCGTATTGCTGCCAAAACGGATTGTTAATTGAGCAAATGGATGTAGAAACAGCGTTTTTAAATGGTAAAGTTAAATCAAAAGTATTTGTTAAACAGCCTGAAGGTTATGAGGATGGAACAGAAAGGGTTTGTAAATTAAATAAAGCGTTGTATGGTTTGCGAGAAAGCCCAAGAGCTTGGTATGAGTGTCTTGATAATTATTTAAGTTCTTTAGGATTTGTAAGAAGCGAACATGATTATTGTTTGTATACTTTAAGAGAAAGAGATGAGATTATATATTTAATTATATTTGTGGATGATTTGTTAATATGTTGTAAGAAAAGACAAAATTTGAATTACATAAAAGGAATGTTAGAAGAAAGATTTCAGATGAAAGATTTAGATAAAGTGAGTATGTATTTAGGTATTAATATTGAATATGATGAAAACAAAAATGAGATGTCCTTAGATCAGGAAAAGTATATTGAATCGTTAGCTAGAAAATATCAGATTGAACAAGCAAAATTGTATGAGACTCCAATGGACAAAATTTAAAGTTAGAACCCGCTGAAGAGATAGATGAGAAAATAAAGTATAGAAATTTGATAGGAGCACTTTTGTATATTAGCTCAGGAAGAAGACTAGATATAAGTTATAGCGTAAATTATTTGAGTAGATTTCAGAATTGTTATGGAGAGACACATTATAAATATGCTTTAAGAATTTTAAAATATTTATATTTAACTAAAAGTTTAAAATTAAGATTTAAGAAAAACAATAATGTAGATATTCTTGAATGTCATGTAGATGCCGATTGGGCAGGAGACTGTGTAGACAGAAAGTCGACAACTGGATATATTGTTAAGTTGTATGGAAATGTAATATATTGGAAATCGAGGAAACAAGGAAGTGTAACTAAGTCTTCGACAGCTGCTGAATATGTCGCACTGTCTGAAGCAGTAAGTGAAGTAATATTACTAAAAGACTTGTTAAGTGACTTTAAAGTAGAAATTAAGAAACCTGTAAATATTTATGAAGACAATTCTGGCGCTGTGAGCATTGCGAAATTTGGTAATTTTACAAAGAAATCAAAGTACATAGAAGTACATTATCATTTTGTAAATGAGAATTATGTTAATGGATTAATTGATATTGTTAAGGTCAGTACAGAGAAAAATGTTGCAGATATTTTGACAAAGGCTCTTGGACGAGTAAGGTTTGAAAACTTGAGAAGTTTATTGAATTTGATTTAAAGAATATTGTAATTGCGAGAAACATAAATGTAAGGAGGCGTGTTAGAATACGTGTACATTTATGTCAGCGTGCGAAATAGAGAGCGCATGCGTGGCGCCATCACGCGAGCATAGCTGGAGAGCTAGCGAGAGTGAACGGCCGAAGCGGGCACTCACTCGTTCGCCGTCCTCTGCCGAGAGCAGATGTATTATGGAGAGAGCTGCACAATAAAGGTTGTTATAGTTAATCCAGAGTGGCTTATTTGAACAAGCCCTGTGTCCCATCCATCCTCACCTATTATTTCAACAGTCTTGAAAGAACATTTTCGAGAAAATGTTGTTTTTGGTAACCGTGAACATATATGCGTACGGTATTTCTGCCTTCTTCTTTGAGAGTTAGAATCACATCTTGAAAACTTGATTCTCCGTCAAACCACTTGATGCCATGATGATAAACGGTTAAATAACTATTTGTAGCGAGTATACCTCTTGGTAGACTATTGCTGTCATACGGCGGTTTAACGATCCAATGAGCGAAATAATTGCAGTCAACACCAAGAACGGCAACTTCTTTAGGCAGAAAATCGCCGTTTTTATTGTGAAAGCCTTGAATGTCTATTATAAAGTCAATTTTTCCATGGTAGTTTGTGCACGTGTGTGGGATGTGAGCTCTCCGGGTTCTTTGAGTAAACTGGCATGTGGAAGCAGCAGCACCAGCAGCAGCAACAGGAAGTTTAGAGTAGCTGCTGCACCCCTCCAGATGTTTTTTAGAAGGAGTGGGGATTATGTGTTATAGTCTGCGATAACTTGTCTAGACGAATCTATTTCTAGCACGTTGTCGAATTCAGCGTAGAGTACACAGTTTATTGTCTGGGTCAAAGCTTTTTCAAACCAACTTCTATTCTAATAGTACCATGTTTTACTAGATTCCAATGGTCGGCAAAGTGTGCAGATAAGTCGGGCGTTAACTCGAAAGCGAATAGACAGTAGCCATTTGCGTAATCTGAGCGACTAATGTCGTTTCCTTCGTTCATATAATGTACACCAGTCCCAGAGAACAATGTGCGATAAGCTTCGACAAATTGAGGAGAATTTTCAGTAAACTTTGGTTGCAAAGGTTTACTAGGAATCTGCGAACCATCGACGTATAACGAAAGAAAATTGATTGAAAAATTTTGAAAATTGAACGGGTTGAGGGTTCGATCTCCATTGAAAGCTTTATTATTCACAAAACCTAGTATGATTCTTTTTGGTAGTTGGCCTAAAATAACGTTTTCTAAATTTTCACTAGTTATTCCGCTATGTATAGTAAAAGATTTAATTTCTACTCGTGTTGTTGGATATTTTGCTGTTGTTGAGGCGAGAGTATTTGCGTGAGCTATCAATACAGTAGGGCTCATTTTTACGCGACGAACAAGTAAAGTTGCTTCGTTGATGTGTACAGTGTAATTTACATCTGAATTATCCATTAAACAAAAGGCGTCTTTGGAGCGTACGAGTCTCAAGCGAACTTCTACACCGTTTAATAGCAGTTTGTCTTGATTAAAGACATCGCAGTGTAAATGTCCTATTAGGTCGACAGTTTTACCATCTTGCAAGTATTTGCGTCTTTTTATCAATCCTTTATTTTTTCCAGAGGCTGGTATTTCGTCCATTTCACCGGTGACATCGTTGATCCATAAATTTGTCGTTAGATGTGAAGATTTCGCAGCAGGCCCATAGTTTAGTAGGCTTTCAATGTATGCTCTGTAGGGGTAAGCGTTATTTGCTGGGGAGACTAATTTTTGGTTAAAATATACATCAACTTGATTGAACATTGAATGTAAAAAGTTGTTGACAGGTGCTACGAGACCATATTTTTCCTTGTTGTACGGAGTCAGTCGCACTTTCAATTTGAGCAGTGTATGCGCAAGAAGTAGTCTTCGTTTTGACCGTTTATGCAAAATTCTATCGGACTCTCGTCATTCAATGACGACACGGGTTTGTAAAATAGCCATCTTGTTGATTCTAGAGCTGTTTGTGTAGGAGGGTTTGTGTAGGAGGGAGAGAAATTAAATCAAGCTCGGTTTTTAAACACGGCTCGGTGTGACTATGTAAAAATGACATTTTTGTTATTATTATTTTAAATATTATCCAAAAATATCAATGTTTTTCTTATTTTTTCTTGATTTTACTCGCGCACGTTTTGACTTTTTGTTTGGTCTTGTTTTTCTCTTGATTTTTTTTTCTTTCCCACACGTTTGCATTTAATAGTCTTTGAACGCTTCCTTTTTGAAGAGATCCGTCGCAAACCACTTGCACTACGAGACTGTTCCAAATTTTTGTAGGACAAGCCTTTATAACCCGATCCTTTCATAATGTTATCGAGTTTCTCCACTGCTTTACGATTAAGATTTTGACCCGACTCGTTTATTCTATTTTTAAAAGCTTCTTTGAATGGTCTGTTATTTTCCATAATATCGTCGAGGATATTGACACCAGCGCGTAGAGCTTCTTTACCAACAGTTCGCGCGCCTTTTGCAAGAAACGGTAGAGCACGTCGAAACAGACCTGTGAAGAACGAGCCCAATCTATGCCCTCGCTGTTGATGAGAGCCAACATTGATGCTGTTGATTCCTCCGCCTCCTCCATACTGGTGTGATTCTCGTCGTAAAAACTCATAGCGAAAATTCTCTTTTAAAATGTAGCGTCACAGTCAACGTTCGAAACTCGAATGGTATCGATTGGCCAAACTGATCCCTTATATCGATGTCGATTGTTTGGAATATTTTATTTAAGAGAGGTACATAATTTATTGGATCAAATCTTTTTGCTATTGTAGTGCCAAAATTAAATTTTTTAGCTTCGAGATTTACTATACGAAGTAGAGGTGCGTGTGTATCACCAACTATACATGGTTCGCAGAGGTTTGAGTATATAAACAATTGATCGGGAATCGCTCTTGCAAGACTAGCAGGATGTTTTGCCACAGATGTTGCACTGTCGAAGATACTTTTACTTTTGAAATACCATCTTCAAAGCCTAGAATCCGTTTTACTGAATCACTAAACAAGACAGGCTGACCAGGCTTACTTTCGGGTTGTTTCTTAACAATTTCTTTTATAGTAATATAACCTCCTTTGTCATCGTAAAGTAATTTAGAGCATTCATTTTTATTATTCAATTGTAAAAGTGATTCGTTTATTGCACTTACAAGGCTATTTATGGAGTTGTATGTACCATGTTGAAAATATTTTTCTCGCTGACCGGCCCGAGCTTCTATTAATTTGGTATCAACATGGCCAAGATGCAAAGTTGTACAGGGCACGTAAATTTCTGAGAGTCCGACTAGCCACTTGCCGTGTAATACTATTTCCGTGGCACGTGTATCGAGTAATTAGTTGTAGTGTATAACGGAAAATATCTCATACTACTATTGCTCGGTAGTACAATACTAAATTCACTTCGATTCATTTTTACAATGTTTTCACACCTTTAGTAGAAATCCAAGAATTGAATTTTTCGGGATAACCAACTCAACTAACAAAATATTGTTTTTACGCTCCTTTACCACGGGTTTGTAAAATTTTGTGAATTTTGTATACTTGTTTATCGGCGCGTTCTCTGTGAACAAGACTAAGTTCTTCTGGATAGAAAAATCCTTCTATATTTTCTCCGACAAAATCAGCCAGTTTGTAGATAAATAAGTTTTGTCTTTTTAAAACGTGCACAATATAATTTCCTCACTCCAAGATTTTGCAGCGCCTTTTTCAAATACATTTTTTCACGGCTTATACGTACGTTATCACCTATTTTATATTTTGGTTTCTTTCGATGAACTTGTTACCGCGTCGCACGTTCAACTAAATTTTTTCTAGCGATGTGAGCATTATAATAAATATTTACATAATAATTATAATAAATAGTTACTGCTGCTGGAGGCATTTTTATAGTACTCTGAGGTGTCTTGTTGTAGGCTGTTATTAATTTTTGTAAAACGTCAATGGGTCCGGGGTGTTGCAGATGAAAATCCTTTACAGTGTAAAATTATAGATACAGGCAAAACTTTTAATTTATCTCCAACAAACGAAAATATTGGAATTTTCGAGCTTGATCGTCGTTTCCTAGTTTTGCCACCAAGAGCAATTTTGTGCGGTTTGGGAAAAATTTTACCAATTCTCTTCAAAAGGGAATTGCTGGACAGAACAAGCGTGTCAAATGTTTAAAACTTTGACAAAAAGACAACAACTACGTGCATATTTTTTACAACAAGGACTCTTTTCAAATAGTTTTTACATATTTTTGTCAAGTGTAGGAGTAGATGGTGGTAATGTTCATATCAACACAGCGCTATGTGCTTTCGATACCGCCGTAACCGATGTTGCGGGGTTATATCATCTCATTTGGCCATTCGATACTCCATGCAAGTGAAATAATTTGTTTTTAAAATAATTAAAGCATGCAGCTTCTAGCATTTAAAAGAAATGTAAATAATTTTAATTCATTACGAGAAATATTTTTTTTCAAATGACAAATAAAATGTTTAAAACTGAAAAATCTAAAAAAAAACTATACTAATGTATAAAATTGTAAACAAGTTTTTATGAAAATAAAATTATAGCTGTGAATAAAGGAAGTATAGAAATTTTCATTTGTAGCATAGTGAATTAAATAGTTATTATAATAAATAAATAAGGTTATAAAATAAATTATACGCATTTTTTTACAATAAAAATAAAATATTGATTTATTAAAAATTATTCTTAAATCTAAAATACAAACATACAATGATAATATTAACTAAATTATTCGTTACCTGTTTTTTATATTCTTACAAAGATTAGATTAAACATTGAATTCATTTTTATATTTATTGGGATAATTCAATAAGAGGAGGTGATGGTGGTGTATAATGCCGAGGACAATCTATAATTCCTCTATTCTGATTTCTTCCTCTATTGAAATGGCGGGAGTTTTCACATCCAAACCGAATATTGATGATCTTATGCTTATCTATCGCGTTTGAAATATCCGCAACTGTCGTATCAAGATACAGCTTTGCGTCATTGATATATTTGACTTCGTGAAGCCCTGTTTTCATGCACATAGCGCGTTTACACCGTGTATTATTATAAAGCGGACAATACATGCTTCGGTATTTTCCAACCATTTTTGCGTTTACAATAATATCATTATTATATTTTATTTGCCTTACACTTACAAACAATTGCCGGTATTCTTTTATTTTATTTTCTCTTATTAATAGAACTAACGCGTAGATGAACCTATGCCAAGCTAATCCTTGCAATGAATTTTTGAATTGCGGATAATCCATGCAAGAAGGCGCATCACAACCGCCATATGCGCACAAGTCCTCTCCTCTTTTCCGAAGAAAAACTCGAGTTTCTGTAAAAAAATAAAAAAAATTAAAAATGAAAAATTTTTGCTTCTTTTAAACCCATATGGGTATGATACTTTATCGGAAACAAATCGTCTTTTTTTCAAAACCACGGAGCATGTTTTTGTTTCTGTGCATGTTATGACTTCGTGTATCGCTGTTTTCCTAATAACATTATTCTGGACGATAATATTGTTGTTATCACAATTTCGCTGGTTAATTAATTTTAAAATCGAATCAAAATTAATTTTCGAAGAATTTTCATAATTTAATCGAACGCCTTTTATTTTACACGTTTCAATAGTATTGCCAGACTCTGTGTGTACACGGTATGCGTAAAATTTAGGTCCACCAGAGATACAAATTTTTACATATGCACCCTCACCATAGACTCCCAATTCGTCGGTTAAATCGCCCAACAACGACCCAGTTGGTGGCTCGTATTCATCTTTTTTTACACGACTACTAATAAAAATGATCGAATCGGTGTCATAGTATAAAACGCGCTTACCTAATTTATCTAAATATTCATATAATTTAAGCCATGCTTGTGCCGTTGTGTATGCAGCGATAGCTACGTTTGTGCAGGGAGAATTCGAAGCTGACTCTTTTTATAAATCCACGATACATACATTATATTTTCCGTAGCTGGAATGCAATTTTGTATAATTTTTTCTGGATCGTAAATTAATTGTATCAAATTCTCATAAGTTCTAATTATTGATGTTTGAGGTAGATTACCACGCTAGCTAAACTTTCCCCAAAACGAATTTAAGCAAAGTTTGGCAACCGAAGGCATGCCGTTGTTTTTAGATATATTTTGCGCGTCTAAGGCTATCCCTTCACAAATTTTGTAATTTAGAATATACTCCGCTTTTTCTTTTTCTGATACAACATTTTTCGGCCAACCGCTCGCTTCCTGTTTTATTTTTAAAAATGTATTTACGTATTCGGAAAAAAGACCTCCCGACCGCGTCTCAGCACCGTATTTTGTAATTTGATACTGCCAAATAACATCAATTTTTAATATCGTATAACCTAATTGTATAGCTTTTTTTAGTTCTAAGGAAATCCTTGTACCTACTAATTTTCTCTCGCTGCTATTGTGAAAACATTCTCCATGGTACAAATTCTCGCTACATGTTCGACATAAAGAAAAAATTAATTTATTACTTACTTTGAACGGTAAAACTGGATGAAATAAATTTTTGGGTGGTAAGATTTCGCATTTAACTATGCCCTCAACGTTTTTACAAAAGTTTTCAAAATTTATACCTGTTAATTCTAAACGCTGCTTACCAACAAAAATTTCTGGGTGCCCTATTGGGAAAACACCCATTTTACATATAAACGGATATAAGGAGCAAACATCAAAATACTTTATAATTTCGTCATTTTCTGCTTGGTAATGCGTAGCTATATTGCCCGTACGCCCCCCATAGTGGATGATTTTTTACAAAATTCTGAAAATCTGAATTTTTTTTTAAATCACTGTCAAAATCACACTCCCACATTTCTATTAATTTGTAACCAAATTAAATTATTTTTTCCAACATATTTTTCGTGTTTTCAAACCGTTGACTCAAGCTTGTTTGGTCAATTAAAATTTTATTACGCTCCTCTGGAAAACAGCGCGGACAACCATGGTAAAAGCATCCGTGAAATTGATAAACTGTGCCTTTCGTGTTTAACTCGTGAAGGTAACCACCTACAAGCGGTCCTTCGATCAGTACATGCTCGTACAGTCGCGAGTTCTTCCAGCATGCATTATCTTGCACCCCTTACGTTTTTCCTCCCACAACAACCACACGATAGATTTTTGTGAGTATTTATCGGCTCGAACATAACCGTTGTGTGGAATGAGTCCTACTGTATTTTTCTGTAGAAAATTTTTTCTATAAATGCGCGAGCACGCACTCGCGATAGTTACACTTTCGGTAAAAGGGTCGACTTTTCCGACCTGCAAAAATATTTTACGGAATTTCATACAGGATTGTCTCAATATATCGACATCCTGAACACAATATTTTTTTATTTCATGTTTAAAATTAAATACGCTATCGCAAACGCCTGCATACCATGTCAAAAACGCTTCGCGTTTTTCTTTCCCCATTGAATCGGGCGCATAATAACTAACATCCGGATAACTACCAATGTAATCTTGATTTTCTAACGTATTAAATAGGTGTGGAAAAAAACCTTTTTCCACACCTTCGGCCAAGTCGAAAGTTTTAGGCAAACTCGACAATTTCATTGGTAAGTAATTTAAACTGTCGATAAATTTTGTAATACCGATCTCTATTTTTATTATATTACGCCCGTTTAAAATAACTTCCGGAACCGAATGTTTTTTATTTTCACCAATATATTTTAAAATAAATTGCGCATCAAATGCTTTAGTATTATGCGCAATACAAATAAAATTTTTAAATGACTTTTTCTTATATCTAATCGCGAAATTAAAAAATTTACCTAAACACTCATCACCTCCGTACACATGTTGACGAACTCCACAAAACTGACACAATTTTGTTAAACCATTCTCATGTACGCACGAATCACAACAGAGTTGAGCCACACATAAGTTTGGCACGTGTATATGGGCTGACTTACCCAAAGGAGTATCCTGTCGCGTCTCGAAATCATAAAATATAAAACACGTTTCCGGTTGCCCCTTTTTTGTATTTTTATGCGCGATAGAATTCATATGCATAAACTGTTTATGTCATGAATGGTTTTACACTGATTGCAGTATGTTTTACCACATTCATGTTTCCTCTTGACTAAATCAAATAACCTGTAACACTCGCGGCAAACTTTTAATGATGAGCAAATGGAATGTTTAACATTTTTACGGGTATTATTTCGCGCTCTTGATCCTACTTTCTTATGGTTGTTGAAACAATTTTGATTAAAAAATGTTCGGCCGCAATCCTCACATGTTATATTTTCCGTCTTCTCACAACACGGTGAGGAGTTACAGGCGCCACATATCGCCTCACACTTGTGTTCTAGCAGCCGACGGTATAAACGATTGCATGGAATGCAATAATGCATACGTGATTTTATAGTTAATAAATTTAAAATTAAATTAAAATGATGCTGTTCAGCATAATACATTATATATATTGTTTGTTCGTACTCTCCAGGCATATCTACGGCTCCATCATACATTGGAGCGACACCTGTGCCAAAAGTTTCATATTCAAACACTTTCAATTTGATGTTTAACGTTTTTAAATATGTTTGGAGACATCTAATTTCCGGAATACCACAGCCATCATTTAAATTTAATTTTACATTACATAATTTTAATAATGCCAACGCACGTTTTTTCTGTTCACACGTCTTTCGTACACGGTTCCACTCTATCAACCACTCTGCACCGCTGTTTCTTTTTACGAAAACTTCACCGCAAACTAATGCTCGCGGTAAGCACATATTATCACTATTCTGTATGTTGAGAATGGCTCTAGTATTTAATTTTTTACAATTATTTATAGATGGATCGCTCGACCCATTAGGCACATTTACGTAAGATGCTGCAATTGTAAATGTATCATCTAATTTGAAATCTTTGATACTTTGAGATATACGCCCGAACAAATCTCACAAATCTTTAAAATCTAACGTTGCTATTGGCCGAAAATATAATCCTGCTGACCCTTGGGTAAATTCGCTACAATTGATAGTTATACCGATAACGGTGCCATCACGGCCTCTTTTCAGATAATCAACAATTTCTCGCATAGCACTTTCCAACCACTCGATCTGATTTCTACTATTTACCGCGTCTTTAATTTTTATAACTAACTCTCTAGAAACGGTCCTAAAATTCCTATTCATTCGCTCGCTATCGGAAATTATTACAAATTTTTGTTCATTACCAGATTCAATAATCTCCTCATTGCTGACGGTGCGGCTTGGACCTGCTACGTTGCTGTTGTTATTCACAAGCTCGATGTTGCTCGTATCTGCAACGCTGCTATTGCTACCAGAATTGTCACGGCTAGTACCCGCTACACTCTGGTTGTTAGTAGAGTTGTTGTTGCTTCTAGCCGCTGCACCACCACCTCTTCCGATTTGATTAAAGTTTTCCCCGCCGCTGTTACTCGTACTTGCTCCGTTTTCTACTGCTTCCGGTAACTCGCTGTGTTTAAAAACTGTAATGAAAATAAATGTTAATAACAATAATTATAATTTTTTACATGAAAAATATGAAAACTAACATCATTTTATGGTTCGGATGTACCACGGAGGGAATCGTGCACACGAACAATTTCGTCATAAGTGGGTGGGTAAAAATGAGCCTCATTTTGAATCTGCACACAGACCCATTTTTGTATTTTGAGTGCAGAATCGTTATACCCACCTAACCCCGCCGTGTACGCTGCGAATTAGTAAATTAAAAAAATATTTTTATATTCGTGCTGTTATTTAAAAAATGATTTATTCTTACCTTTGCAAATTGCAGCACTAATATCCTTATCATGACACATTCTTTTTGCAGCAGAAGAACCTGCGTCCCATGCTCGCCTTTTACGAGCAGGTAGTTACCGTTCTGCCCTTACGGCGTTTACCTCCTCTTCACATTCTGAATCAGTAGCCTCTGGACTCGTTCTGTCACGATCCTCGTTCATTATCTGCTCCATAACTGCGTACGATCGATCGTCGTACATTCTATACACTATAAAAAAAATATTTAAAAGTTTAAAAAATGTTCTCATGTGTAATAAAATATTAACTACTTTTTAAAATTATTAACAGATTATTCTTACCTAATTGGTTATAATGATTCATTAGGCGACTCAAAGATGTTTTCTTCTGCTCACCTTTATAAAAACTACCTCGCCGATAGTTAAAATGTACTCCTCGCTTTCATGTAGAGCTAGGTCTTACATCGTGTTTAATTGCTGAGTATTCGCCCTTTGCCCCATTTCTCTTAAAATCACCAATAATTCGGCCGATTTAAGTTCAGGCAGTCTCGCAAACCACTTCGTCATATATACTCGTCGGGCCCACGGCTGCCCGATAGTTAAAAAGCCGGCGCAGCGCGAAATAATTGCTGCTAATAAATTCAACATCGTGAATACTTTTCTTTTCAATATAAAACCGAATAAAATCGAATAAAATCACTTTTAAACCCAAAAGGATTAAACCGAAATAAGAACACTTCTAAATAAAATCACTTTCAAACACAACAAAGATTAAACTAAAATAAGTACGTTTTTGAGCACAAGGAAATTTAAATTCAGAGTGAGAATGCTTCTGTTCACTTCCGGACAGCGAAACACTTCAAATCGAAATAAGTTCTTCCTCCCTCATCCCCCGAGTTATA
Organism: Torymus aiolomorphi; assembly: GCA_036365515.1. Lineage (NCBI taxonomy): Eukaryota > Metazoa > Arthropoda > Insecta > Hymenoptera > Torymidae > Torymus > Torymus aiolomorphi. The sequence continues at coordinate 208,607,378 of CM070874.1, forward strand.
AACCCCATCTCCCCACTTTTCAAATTTTCTCTATAGCTCGAAAATGTGTAAAAATTTTTACAGGTATACGGAAGAATGAGGTCCTACGGTGTACCACATCTTGCGCAATTAAGATCTAATACTTTTATTCTGGTACGCACGTGTGAAGATAGAAAATTTCACGTTTCACGAGCTACCGTGTTTATGACAGTTACAAGAAGAGAAATACCAGATGTTTACATTTCGAGACAAAATCTATTTTTAGAACGGCTGACCCTTTTGTTTGGAAAGGATCCTCGCGGCGGCGTGTACCCCACACAGATTAGTCGATGCTTACTGCTCCACCCGATAACATCACCAGCTTCGGTCTCTGTATTATTCAGAAATTTTTCTCAAAATCACGTTTTCTTCCAAAGTGTTTGTGCAGTTTACCTCTTTTTCTTCCAAACATATATAATTTAGAATTATGGCACAGGCTATGCTATCATCGAACGACAACCAGATTTTAAGCACGCCTCCAAACACCCGTCAAAAAAAGAAGAGAATAATCATGGCAGAAACGGAAAACAAAAGTTTCAAAACAAATTTCAACGTTCTTACTACCATGTACCCGCTCAATAATTCATGGTCTAAAAAGGTAATTGTTGGTTTACATTATGACAAAAACACCAAAAGTTTTGAACCAGTTATTCAACTGCTAAATAATCATTACACACAAGGATTGGAATTAAATTCGAAAACATGGTGCGAAATTCAAAACCATTTTCAAGATATTTCCAATTATTTTAATAATTTGAGAAACATCGAAAGAACAGAAAAAATACAAGTTAACGACGTTGATATTTTATTCACCACCTCGTATGGCGTTAAATCCATCGTTTTTGACAAACACTTTTCCACGCATGAGAACGCTGGTGCTAAAAACAGAAAAACATATTCACCAGCAGTCGTTATGCAAAAACGCACATTTCAAGGATTGAAAATGTCTGTGGTTTGTGTAGACGAAAGATTTCATCGTATCGAACGTATTACTCCTCTAGTCAATAAGTGCAAAGATTTTATCTATGAAGAACTAACGAAATTGGTGGAAAACTCCGAATTAGTTAAAAAAAAAATAGTGATGAAATCATCAAAATGAAACTGCAAGAAAACATTGAACAAATAAAAACAAGTGTCAAAGATAAATTTAACTCTGTGGATGATGCAGTGTTTCTTAAACATTATTTTGATATTTTATTCCTTTAATTAATTGTACTTTGTAACGATTTATTTTTCTATGAAATAACAAATATAATGGCTTTGAATCTCAATTCATGTAAATATGTTTATTCAAAACTCTATTTTATAGGAAATAATAAATAGATCTAAAACGTATATTTTCTCCGTATTTTTTTTACCTCGCCCCATAAATATCCGTATATCCTCATTTCCTTCAAAACTTCCAATTACCAAGTTCCCCAGATTTTTTCCCACATTTTATTACCATACTTAAAATATAGCACTTTTCGAAACTTGTATAATCTGTAAATAAACACGTCACCTTCTTAAACCCTCATCGGCGCTCACTTGAAACACGCCGCAGTTCAAGACACGTGTAAGGCTTCTGTCATACATATTTTGCTCGCTTAAAACTTATCCTCCTTCCGCAATATTCAATATTTGTGTTTGTATTTCCAACGGATTCCTCTTCTTAACGATACAGCCATCCATTCTGTTTTCTCACCCTCCAGCTTCCACTCCACATGTTCCCTTAATTATAACCTCGAGCTCTTAAGCTCACTCGCAACTCGTCTCCTTTTCTAACCCTACATCTGGTCGAAATTCACCACTGTTCAAGACACATGTAAAGGCTTTTAATGTATCTATATTCTACCTGCTTGAAATTCATCATCGTTGCACAATATTTAATATTTGAGTTTATACTTCTACAAGATTCCTTGTCCTATCTACACACTCATCAATACAGTTTTCACACCTTCCAGTTCCCATCCCACTAATTAGGGGCTCGACCACTTCTCTCAGACTCACTACTCAATACACCCGCTTTCCCTTCCACTGTACAACGGATTTTCTACCTGCTTCCGACAGACCTTTTCTACACACACTAAGATTTTCCACAAATGTATTTTCACCAATCTAATATTTAAATTAATTCTACCATTTATTCATAAACTCGCATTTATATAATTCTTTCATTAGTAAAATATACCCAAAATCTAAAAAATTTACAAAAAATATTAACAAATTCTTTTATTATTAATAATTCACTCTTCAGAATATTTAAATTTTATTTCATTCGAATTTTCATAAATACCATTTCGCATCTACATATCTATAAAATTCTGAAAAAAGTAAAAAAAAATTTGCAAAAAAATATTTGCATATGCTTTTGCAATACCTTCATCACCACCCACTTCCTCCCACCACCCGCTCCACCCGATCTGCCTGAGTTGTACCCCAGACCTCTGGCGCCAGACGCTTCCCCGCTCCTCCTTCGATCTGCCTGAGATGTACCGCAGGCCACGCCCCCCTGTCTGCCTGAGATGTACCTCTACTAGTCCTGTTTTATACTGATTTATAATGAAAATTATATATTCTATTATAAATATTAAAGATATTAATTATTTTTTAGCTATCGGAAAAAATTATAAAATTCTAAATTTTTGAAATATATCCTCCGTATTAAATCTTAAGGAAAAGTTTACCATCACAGAGCTCCTCTCTGAGAGAGCAATTACAAGATGAAATATTTACCAAAATGAAGCAATTATTTATTGCTTATTTATATCATTCTATCCCTAGTGACTGAAAGAATTGTCTCAAAAAATGAATATGAGAATTGTATAAAATATAATTTCGCAATAACTTATTTCTGAAAATTATTTAATTGAATTAATTTTGCAAATGTGATTCATAATTATTGATCGAAAACCTATAAATTTATAGTTTTCTTGGTGTTAAAACTTCCTTTCTTGAACTGATTGAGTTCCTTATTTCTCTATTACGTTACTCAGACCCTGAAACTTATTATATGAAATGCCTGTCAAGTTAGGAAGTGTCAGTTTTTGAATGTACAAAATTTGTTACATCGGGCATTGAGAATATAAAAAAGAAAAGAAAATTTTTATCTATTTTCTAATTACTATTACTATTATTAAATTATTTTTTTTTTCGAATAAAAGATAATGATAAAAACATGTGGTATAGAAAATTCTGATAAGTTTCTACTTTTAACATCCACTGTAGTCAATTTTCTATGTTACATTTTTAAAAACAACCAATTGTTAGCTATTTTTACCACGTACCTCACGTGTTCAATATATGAATTCGGAATCGCGTCAAATAGTATTTTGAATAAAATTTATTCACTCATCTTTTGTTAATAACATTTTGGTCATAAATGATACATCGCATATGAATAACTCCGTCAAACCTTTCAAATTCCAGCCAAAAAGCTGAAATAATAATAAACAAAAAAAAATTTAAGAACACTCTTGTAAGATATTTTTTCTACCTTTCTATAAACATTTTGTAAAAATTACGCCGTTACTCATTATTTTCTTAAGTCATTTTTTTACCGGATAACTCACGTGAAAGCTTTAGAAACATCTAGCTGTTTTTGATAATCTTTTCTGTATAAAAGTCGACGGTTTTTATACAGTAAGTCAAAAACTACTTATTTGCCTATTTTAACATGCGGTATATGTTTATGAGAGGGATAAAATATATCGACCACAGTACACAAAACTTAGTTTTCATTGACTTATTTGTCAGTGTGCCAGCGATTAATTATGTTTTTTTAACACGAGTTACGTTTTTAATAATGCCATTTAAAGTAATGTAAAATAAATTTTATAAGCGGCACAATAATGAGTAATAAGTAATTTTATTTGTTATGCTAAAACAAAGGTTTTAATATTATAAAGATTCAAAAAATGCAAATCCATTTTTAAACAACTGTATTTCAATTTTTGCAAAAATCTGGTAACCCTTAAATAATTAATTATGTAAATGGTTTATTAATGGACACACCTATTTGGCGTTGACTTCTTGACAGTACATGTTAAAACAGTTGTAAAAAAATTTTTTTGAAATCATTTAAAGAAAAACCATTTTTTTAATAGCATAAAGAAGATAATAATTTGTACGAGTACCACTTGAGTATGCCTTTAATTTTAGACCTTCCCTTAAATTGGATTTTGGTACCAAAATTTTGTTGTTCTAACACGATTTAAGAACTGTAACAGAATTACGTGTAGTGACTAGTGAGTATATGTAAAGATATCAAATAGTAAGGGTGCAATCCCATGCTTTACGAAAAAAATTACGGAATGATAAAATCGTAATGGCGGTGGTGCGAAATTAAAAATTTGTTAACTACCTACATGATTAAATAATACAATTAAATGTGTTTCTGATTAGTTCTATTGTTATATTAATAAAAAAGAACAGTAATACTTAGTCTTAGTAACAATAAAATAATTAATTTAATAAAAGTTACACGAAATTAATTAATACAAAAAAACAGTTTTTTTCTTCAATACTTGTAAAATAAATGTACAAGTAAAGTGTTTTATTCAATAAATTTTAATTGCATTATATCGAAGTGAGGTTAGATTGACGATGCGATAAAAAAACGTACTCCATGCGAATAGCATCTTGTCATTTTGCACGGAATGAGCCCGCTCATTATGAAAAATTACCATGTACATATTGTTAAACAACATTGTTTGTTGTTGATGAACAATGATTTTAATAAGAAAAAGACGATAAATATCGGATTGTGCACAAATTTAATATTAAAAAATTGTAAATATGTTATGTTATTAATTAATTGCGTGTAAATTTTATGAAATTAATTATTTTATTGTAATTAAGACTAAGTATTATTATTATTGTGACACTGAAAACAAAAAGTTTTCAAGATAACACGCTAGAAAGATGTTTTGAGTTATTTGGAGTCAAAATATACTATTTAAAAAAATGTCCGTATGTGTGTGGGCGGGTGAGTGCGCGCGCGCGCGCGTGATGTGTGTGTGTGTAACGCTGTAACTTTTTCAATTTTTATCCAATCTTTTTCGGACAGCGATTAAAATTTTTCTTTTTTTTTCTTCAAGATTTTTGGAAAATAATATTATGTACTTTTATACCACTCTAACCTCAAAATCACAACTTTGGTATGATTTTTCGGCTCTCGTGGTATAAAATACCGTTCGAAACGAGTGTGGAAGTTGATTATTTACTTCGTGTGACTTTTCGCACTCGCTTCGCTCGTGCGAAAAACGTCACACGAAGTAAATCATCACCTTCCGCACCAATGTCGAAATGTACTATTATAGCACGGTGTGACCTAAATCCGCACTTAGGTCACGCCTATCCGTGACTTAAGTAGTCGATTATTGCACCGTGTTTATCGCACTCGCTGCGCTCGTGCGCTAACCTCACGGTGCACAAATGCACCGACTGCTTAAGGGGGTTAGTGCGGTAACATACAAGCCAAAGTACAGCGGGCCGAACGCCGTGCGCCTCGTGCTCTCTAGAGTCTCCCCACTCCAAAATTCCACGCGAGACTGTCCACGCACACATAGCGCTGTTCCATCTGTGTGTACATACACATAGAAGCGCTATATCTTGTGCGGTCTGTGTAGATACACACGCAGCACGCATTCGTTTGTTTACACGCACACAAGGACATGCGCGGTCGAGACTACCTACTTTAAACAACTGTATCTCGAAAACGGTGAAGCTAGGCTTCCTGAAATTTGCAGAGGACATTCAAAGTGTTGTCCTTAGTAACATATCTCTTTTTATTTCAAGTCTTAAGAAAACTTTCCAATTTATTGACGAAAACGTTTATTTTTTCACGTTTCATGACGACTCGCCCATAAGATACCGTGATAAATTTCGTAACTTTGGGAGCTTATATCTCACAAACGGGGAATCTAGGCTTTCTGAAATCTGCAGATGTTGTGCATAATAGCAATGACAGTCTGCCCTGTAAGTTTCAAGAAATTCCTAAGAAAACGCCAAATCGCACTAGCCCCCTTAAGGCACGAATAGGCGTGACAGCGGACTTAGGTAAACGTGCTATAAAATATCGTACGCCACTAGTGCCTTCAGTAGCCCACGACACGACGTGAATTATCACCCACGCTGCGCTTGGGCGCTAATTTCACGTCGTGCAATAATGGGACAATTAAGGCACTAGTATCGTAATATACTATTTGGGATAATTTTTTCTTATATCGATTTTTCACTTTTTGAAAAAATAATTTTCATTTTTTTTTTTATGATAACATTGAGATATTTGAATCGGATGGGAAGTATTCGAAAGAGCATTAAAATTCCTATATTTTCTAAAAAAAATTCTCTAGCTATCGCTGTTCTTTTGTTTTTAACAAAAACGTTTTTTTTTAAAGCTTATAACTCCCAAACTAAACGGTCAATCAAGTATTTGAAAAAAAATCATGATAATGCAGAATATAAATAGCTATAATCTATGCAAATTTGAATCCATTCTATCGTAGTTTTTCAGAAAAAAAAATTGAATAGAAACAAATTTTGTATGTCGCACGATAAATGGAGTAAAATTGGCTTAATCGCTTTAAAATCTCTTGCAGGCATAGATTTTGGATAACTCTCGGTCGAGTTATTTGAGCAAAATGATTGGTCCATAATTCAGAGACATTTGAGGCTAAAAATTTTTTTATTTTTTTTTTTCAAATCATAATTTCTTAAAAATGCATTGATGTATCAGCTCCAAATTTATAGACAATTTTGTATGTGATATAGATAATATGCGTGCCAATTTACATCAAGATCGTACGATTACTTTTTAAAATATTTGATATTGAAAATTTTCGTATTTTACAAAGTTCCTTTTTTGTCGTCTGATAACTAGAGAAAAAAGAAATCGGTTTTATCATGTTGAAATTTTGTGGAAAGATAGAGTTTATATATTAATTGTATAAGTCCTTTAGGTAAAAGAATTGTCTCATGATTTTAGAGATATTTAAGGTTAAAACATTTTTACGTTTTTTGATAATTGTAATTTCTAAATGATACCCTATTTTGTTCGCGATATAGGCAATATCTGTGTAAAATTTGATCAAGATTATATGGTTACTTTTTTAGATATTTGATATTTAAAATGATGGTATTTCTGAAAATGACTTTCTTTGTTGCCCAATAAGTAGAGTAAAATTTTTAATTTCTTTGAAATTTTGTAGAGATGTAGAGTTAATATATTATTTATTATTATGAGTTCTTATGGTAATAAAAGAATTCATTCATGACTTTCAGAGGTATTTTAGGTTAAAACTGTTTTAGCCTTCTTTTAAAACGCAATTTTTCGAGAACGGCTTTATGTATATGTTACTAGAAAATGGAAATAAAGCGCGATACGCACGCGTGTTGTTTACTCGCTTTTTCTAATTTAATAAGTCCATTATTTAAAAATATTGCAATGAGGTATAATGAAAGTAGGTTCAAATTATAAAAGCAGATAGTATTATGAAAATAAACAATTTATTAAAATAACACAGATTTTTGTTATTTCTTAAAGAACTAATTATTATGAAATATTTTCGAATAATTGTTTTTCAGAGAATATTTGACAAATCGGCTCAAAATTTTAACCACTTATTACGCTTATTAAAAACAATATTTGGTTAAAATTTCAATAAATTTTCTTCATTTGTTTTTGAGAAAAAAATTATTTTATAAAAAAAATATAAAAAAAAAGGAATTGATAAATTAGTTTGAGGAAGCTACGTGCCAATGAATTGACAACTATTTTTTATTAATATGATAATATAACTAATCAGGAACACATTTACTTTGTAATATTTAATCATGTAGTTAACAAATTTTAAATATCGCACCACCGCCAATACGATTTTATCATTCCATATTTTTTTCTGTAACGCAAGGGATTGCACCCTAACTCAACTTTGAAACGTTCCGCGGAATTACACATATATTGAGGGCGCTTGACAGTTAGTTTCACCAAAAATTGTCCAGAATTGAAGCAATCGAAAGAATTTAACTAATCCACAGACGCAGGTGCACACATGCACATACAGCCATACACACACACACACACATACACATACCAACATATACACAGGCACATTACCAATGTACCTACCCACACACACACACAGACCTATACATGCACGTGAACACACGCACATACGGTCACGCGCACACACACGTACCAACAAACCTCCGCGCCAGCGCTGTTAGTAAAATCCTTTCAACATGGCCGCGATGGGGCAGCCACTAGATTTCTAGTGATTTTTGGTGACTGCCAAGATAGTTTAGGGATTTTCTTGAGAGCGGTCCACCGCAGCGCCGACGCGGCTGTCTGCGCCATCGGTGGCGCACGGGGCAAATCGGGACGGAGCATTCAGAGCAGGTGTATGCAGATTATGTTTGCTTAATTCAATTTGGAGAAATTGCGGAGAAGATGTGTTGACATTAATAATATGCAGAAACACGTTTTAGCAACGACGGAGAGAAAATTCGATAAGTATTACTTATTATTAAATTGGATTTTGTATTTGAATAATTCTGAAAGCAATAAAATACTTTTGCATAATCATTCAAATACTCAAAACATTCTTCGACAAAAATAAATAAATTTTTGTATAGATACTTTGTGTGTACTTTTTTTATTTCAGAAGATTGTACAGCCGTAATTAATATATATGGACCAATGAAGTATAAACTGAAGTTTATTTATTCAAACAGGCAACCAGACATGAAGATAATAAGGATGTGCATTAAGTTTACAGTCCTCAACCATTAAGTTTCTTAAATAATTATAAAATAGTTTTGTCGATAATGTAGAACAAAATACTAGAAACAAGAAGAACAGTATGTAAAAGAAACCAATCACCAAGTGCAGTTGCGATGTTTACTTATTACAGTGAAAAGTAATTTTATACTCCGTGCTGTGTTAGAGCAAAAGCTATAAATGATATTTAAAAGCTCACAAATTATGCAGCAGAATCATCCACAACTTCTAGTTTGGATCAAGCTCTAATGTGCAAGAGTTTTTGTTTTTACATTTTCTTTAAAATAGAGGAAGGTAAATCACAAGTACAATATGTACTGTATGCGCTTTACATTATGCTTTGGTACAAATACCAATATTGTTATAGTGAGTGATTAATGTTTTATAATATAAAAACAATTTTAAACAATTAATAAAAATTTATTCCAATGAATATCGGACTGCATTGTGTGTTTATTCATTTTATCTAAGAATAATATATCATGCTATATATAACAAACTATATTTGAAAAGATAGGAAATTCAATAAAATTACAATTTAAATTTTCAATATAATATACCTCAAATATAACTTACTCTAAACATAAATTCTTTATATTACATTTCAGAGATAGATAAAAATAATTTGAAAATACTTTTTAAAATCATTCTCATGAGATCATTGGGTGTCGAAATGAAAATCTTTTTTAAAATTGACAATCGACAAACTTTGTTGATGAGAAGTGTGGCTTGCATAGCCAGCGTTCACTATAGAATTAGTACTTTGTAAAAACCATTCTCATGAAATTATTGGGTGACGAAATGGAAATCTTTTATAAAATTGATAATCGACAAACCTTGCTGATGAGAAGTATGGCTGGCGCTATCAGCTTTTACTATAGAATTAGTACTTTGTAAAAACCATTCTCATGAAATTATTGGGCGTCGAAATGAAAATCTTTTATAAAATTGATAATCGACAAACCTTGCTGATGAGAAGTATGGCTTGCGCAATCAGCTTCTACTATAGAATTAGACTTTGTAAAAACCATTCCGATCAGATCAATGGGTTCCGAAATGCAAATCTTTTTTAAAATTGATAATCGACAAACCTTGCTGATGAGAGGTATGGTTTGCGTAATCAGCTTTTACTATAGAATTTGACTTTGTAAAAACCATTCCGATGAGATCAATGAATTTCGAAATGCAAATCTTTTTTAAATTTGATAATCGACAAACCTTGCTGATGAGAAGTATGACTTGCGTAATCAGCTTTTATTATAGAATTATGCTTTGTAAAAACCATTCCCATGAGATCAATGAGTTTCGAAGTGCAAATCTTTTTTAAAATTGATAATCGACAAACCTTGCGATGAGAAGTGTGGCTTGCGTAGTCAGCTTTATTAGTATAGAATTAGACATTGTAAAAATCATTCTTATAAGTTCTCAGCTATTAGTATTAGAATAGACTTTGTAAAATCCATTCTTATGAAACCAAAGGCTTTGAAATAAAAATCATTATTCTAAGCAGCACCAGGGAAATAATGCTCTGCGATATGACTGTAGGCTTGTTGAGCCAGCATTAGAAGTTTATAATATATTGACTTTTTACAAACCATTCGTATGAGAACATTGGGTTTTGAAATTGAAATCTCTTCTTAAATTGATAATAGAGAAATCTTGCTGATAAAAAGCGTGGCTTGTGTAGTCAGTTTTTAATATTAGAATAGACTTTGTAAAAGCATACTTATGAAACCATGGGCTTTAAAATAAAAATGTTTAGTCTAAGTAGCAACAGGGAAATAATGCTTTGCGATATGAATGTAGGCTTGTCGAGGCAGCATTTTCATGTTACATATTGACTTTGTACAAACCATTCATATGAGAACATTGGGTCTCGAAATGGAAATCTCTTCTTAAATTGATAATAGAGAAACCTTACCGATAAAAATGTGTGGCTTGCATAGTAAGCTTTTAGTATTGCAATAGAATTTTAGTATTACGATAGAATAGAATAATAATAATAATATTGTGCATAATTCTTTGACTGCTATTTATTGTGTCAAATAGCTTCTAAAAATTTAAATATGTATTTAAACACATTTATAGAAAAAGGTGATTGATAAGTTAGTTACCTTCCTTATCTATTATCTTTCGCCCTGAATAGCCGTTAGATTCACTTATTAAATTAAAATAATAATAGAATTTGTAAAAATTATTCTTATGAAACCATGAACTTTCAAATAAAAATATTTGGTCCAAGTCACAACAGGGAAATAATGCTGCATTTGCATCTTTTGACTTTCTATAAATCATTCTCACCAGAATTAGGGATTTTGGACACCAATTTGTTTACTGTAAATAAGTTTTAGTTAAAGCTCGAAAATGACCTTGCTTGAAATGTGAATCATTTCGCCAAGAAGATTTTCCATCAACTATAAAAAGAGAAAGTAAAACAAGTTATAACTAAGCTCTCATTATCATTGCTTAGAATAAAAATACGCGAAAAATATGTATGGTCGGCTTTAGCGCGGAGAAATTTTGTTGGCTCGTTTCTATAGACGTATCCCCGCTAATACAACCCCGAACGAAATTCTTGGTTTTTTGTTGTACAGCTCAATATCTATAAAAAAACCGTAAATTTCATGCCAGGTTACATTGGAATGCGCCTCGAGACGCGTAAAAAATTGTTCGGCGCTCAAGTTTTGCAAACTCAGCCTCAACTTTAAATTCGTTACCGAAGCTTTATTCAGCCCGCCAGTAAAGCAAGAGCCGAATCGTGGTCGGAACGAGCCGAAAGTAGCCGAACTGGATCGCCGTGGGCCCACGGTATAGCGCTTGAGCCTATTCCGGCGTTTTTTTTCCTCCGGAGTTTCATTTTTATAACTTTTCTTCGGCTTTAATTTTATCTAAATCGAATATATATAATAAGCGAGTTTTGTGTAAAATTTTGGTGTTACAACTTTTATTTGAACTTTATTTGATATCTCAAGTTTTTCTCGAGTTACAAGCAAAAAAGGTAATTCCAGCTAATTTACATTAATTATACGCATATTCCGTTGCTTTTTTTAAATTGCATTTTTGTCCATCGATATTTACGATCTGAATTTACCATATTCATGTATGAACAATTCAATCAGTTTCGTGAAAAGTCGATTGCAAATCTCATTTTAGTGGACTAAAACACCTGTGGTATATAATACGCGGCGTTTTCTCTCCTGTGCTTTGTACACCCACCCCCTTCTTCTATCTATGCAGGTATACGCGTGCCGCAGCCGCGCTCGCGAAGTTGCGCGTTCTCAGCGCAGCGAATGTTCACATTCATCTTTTGTCTACGCGCGTGTACGCATGTTATACAAAAAGATTGCAAAATTATTTACTTTATACCTGCGTTCTTTCAAGTATTATAGTTATTAGTGAGTTGTTTTGAGTATTAGTTATTAGTGTGATAAGGAAAGACACTTATTGTGCCTTGTTAAATTACCGTGTTCTATCAAAAACACGGTAGTTTGGTTATAAACTTTGGTTCTACACCAAGAAAGTGAAAGCAAAACTCAAAAGAAGAATTCCTGCACATACAGTTCAAAGTTAATGTAAGTATAAACGTTTTATTAGCCTTTTTTAACGGTGTTCTTTAAATGGCGTTCACGTAGGCTAGTCAACGAAGGTCATCGAAGGTCTAAAATAATATTCCCTTATAACTCGAGAACGATAAGAGATATCGAAAACGGTCCCAAACAAAAATTGTAGAGCGTAGAATTGTACACGAGAATGACCTATCACTTTTTCATTTTTGATGAAATTAGGCTTTAGAAAAGCACGCAGAAGTTGCAAACCGTGAGCGCCCTGTGGTGATGGCTGGCCGGGGGGAGGGGGGGGGGGTGCTCCCGCGCGGCTGTCGCATCAAAACACGCAGTAACGAGCGGCAAATCCATCTAAGTGCTGCGCCGATGCACTCACGGTTTGTAAGTTCTGCGTGTTTTTCTCAAACTTAATTTTATCATAAACAAAAAACTGATAGGTTATTCTTATATAGAATTTTATGCTCTACAATTTTTGTTTGGGACTTTTTTCGATACCTCTTGTCGTTCTAGAGTTATAAGCAAAAAACCGTTTTCGTGGGTAGTTTTTTTGCCAAATTGGGGGTGAACCCGATGTTTTTCGAAGTTGCATATTTTACCATCGTTTTTAGACGGCGTGTTTTACCAAATATCAAAAATGGGCGAGCGGCGCACTCCCAAAAAGACGCACAAAAAAAACGAGTTGACCGACCACGCAAAGACGCCAGTATGAAACCTATTATCGAATAAAAAACCATTATGACATTTTTTCGTCCTTGTATAAAAAGTTACAAGAGTCAAAAAGCTTTTATTTTGCCCAATTTACCTAAAAAATGATCTTCAAATCGCTTTTTGGTTTTCCGGCTATTCACTGACTCGTGTAGTAACGCTGCTAATTTCACAAGTTTGTGATTGAAAATTTCATGAGGAAAATAAAACATACATCTGGATAAAAAAAATATAACGTTAAAGGAGAAGGTTTTACGAGTAATTTCCAAAAAAAAATATCAAAAGCTCCAGTGGAAGCCGAGAAAAAAATTGTCAAAAATGTGATTTGGTCATTTTTCGACATTAAATCGCTTGTAGCTCGGAAATAAAGCGTTTTTCGAAAAAATTACAAGAGTCAAAAAGTTTTTATTTTTGCCCAGTTTACTTAAAAAACTTATTGTTTTATTGATTTTTAAAATTTTTATAAGTGTTTTTGTTAATAACACATTACTGACCATCGAGACGAAAAAATCTCATAAGGGTTTTTTGTTCATAATAAAATAACGCATCAATCCCAATAGGTTTCATCCTGGCGCGTGGTCGGTCAACTCGTTTTTTGTACTTTTTTCTGGGGATGTGCCGCTCGCCTAAAATGCAGCCATCGCCGCGAGAAGTTGATTTCAGATCTTCGCAATGACTGGCCTATATAGTTGAATGGATTTATAGACGCCTTGTGAATACATTTTTGCTCGATGACATTTTTTCTTGTAATCATGAGAAGTATGCCTTATTCACAAGTTTTTATATAAAATTTTTCATTATGCAATTGTTATTTGTGTTTAATATAATAGCAAAAACATGTAAATTCTAGGTGAATAAAATTTTAGTAAAAATCTTTCTTATGGTTAGTTTTTGTGAATGGTTTGTTTCATTTTTCAAATTTACGAAACATTCAAGAAGTTAGTAAGAAAACTTAGCCGCCTTGTGATTTCGAAAAATGATGATGCTTCGTGCGCTATATATGGGAGCGTCCAGCAAAAACGGGCCACCGAGCGCGCGCAGTGCCTTTTTTCGCGTAAAAGGCCCTCTGTTTAACTCGCTCATAATCGTATGCTGCGTCTTTGAAAAAAAAACCAAGGACCTATATCAATAGATTTTTTTCTGCTCTTTCCAATTGCGCCATTGTTTTTATTTATACGCGTTCTTCCGGACGAAAACTCGAGTTGAATATTGAAAGCAATTTTTCTGAAAGTATATCATGTTCTTTTTTCAAAATAAACTACACCATTGGAAAGTACAACTCTTAAGCTTCAAAACCCTATCTTGGAGAAGTTTGAGAAATAAAGGATTTAAAAGTAATAACATGAAAAAGACAGCGCCGAGGGTCCATGGGTATTCATGTTGTTACTTTTAAACCCTTCATTTCTCCAACTTCTCAAAGATAGGGTTTTGAAGCTTAAGAGTTGTACTTTCCAATGGTGTAGTTTATTTTGAAAAAAAACATGATATACTTTGAGAAAAATGGCTTTCAATATTCAACTCGAGTTCAAAACCCTATCTTTGAGAAGTTGGAGAAATGAAGGGTTTAAAAGTAACAACATGAATAATACAGCGCCGAGAGTCAGCGCGAGCCCCTCGCGCCCGTGCGTACGGCACGTTTAAGTGCACGCTCTATTCAATTTGCTAATAATCGTGTACCAAGTCTCTGAAAAAAGAACTAAGGACATATATCGATAGATTTTTTCTGCTCTTTCCAATGGTGCTATTATTTTTATTCCGAAATGCTTCTGTTCGGGATTAGTTCAAAAAAGAAAAAGGACTTAAAACTCAAACAAAGAAAGAAGCGGATGTCGCAAAAAGGACAATTCTTATAAAATCAAAAAAATGTAAAAAAATTAGAATTTAAAGGAAAAGGTAATATTGTTATGCCAGATTAAACAATCTATAAGGTTATTTTAAATTTCTGTTTCACTGCTTTCAGTGCGTTCATGGATATTTTTATGTTTAATATATTATGTTTATCAAATTTTGTTATACAAATGAACAAAGTTCATTGTAATATTATACTAACTGTTACAACTAGATCCACAAAATTATGTCTACGGATTGGCATTGTAAGTTACAAAATGAGGACTATAGTCCTCAAAAACGTGCTGCAGTGGGTCATATTATCATTTATACATAGTGTTTCCGCTTATCACGCGCGTAATTTAGACTTGTCACATATACCTAATATAAAAAATGCAGGTGTTCTCCCGAAAAGTGCTAATTTTTGTGGCGACCTCATGAAACGTGCTAGTTTTCGTGGCAACCTCATGAAACGTACTAGTCTTCGCGGAAGCCAAGTGGATCGTGCTAGTCTTCACGGCAGTCAAGCGGATCGCGCTAGTCTTCGTGGCCGTCAAGCGGATCGTGCTAGTCTTCGACGAGAATCAATGGGACGTGCTAGTCTTCGCGGCCAACGCTAAAATGGGCTAGTCTTCGTGACAATCTAAATCGTGCTAGTTTTCGTAAGGAGCGTCAATATGTACTATTACTGAAAATGACTTGAATTAATACTTTCATTTTTACATATACTGTTTATCATTATGAAAAACTGAATATTGATCTAGAGAGATCTTCTACGTTTCGCTAGTGCATTCACCCTTCATAAAGTCAAGTAGACTACTATGTTGGCTGTCATGGAGATGACTTCTAACCTATTTTCTTATATGGGAGCGTCCAGCAGAAACGGGCCACGGAGTACGCGCGGTGCCTTTTTTCGCGTAAAAGGCGCTCTGTTTAACTCGTTTATAATCTTATGCTGCGTCTTTGAAAAAAAAAAACAAGCACCTATATCGATAGATTTTTTCCTGCTCTTTCGAATGGTGCCATTGTTTTTATTGCGAAACGCTTTCTATAACGGTGTAGGGTGACACGCACATGCTCAGAAGATAACTTCCTCGCTAATTTGAGTGTACCTAGGGGGTTTTTCGATCCGCTGAGTAATTAAAAAAATTATTTACTATCTAAATTACTGTTTGAATGCGCATTTCTTTCCACCGGCTTCGAAAAACTGTTATACCAATAAGAAAGATCTGCAATTTTGCAAATATTGTAATACCTCATTTTGAAAAATATGTTAATAGGTGATTTCTTTTACTTAAAATCATCATCGTCATCCATTTTATTAATTTTTTGTTACATCTAGCACAGAGTTAAAAAAAACGTTTACCAACTTGAATATTTCGAAAGTTCTGCCGTAGTTAAGGGTGCAACAGTTAGAAAGGTATCTACGTTACCAACATTGCGATTAAGTTTTTTAAAAAGAATTTTCAACAAAGACAGCGTTGGTAATATAGAAAATGATGGTTTTCTTTATTTTCATGATAATATTTTCAAAGATATAGGTAAGAAGAAAAATAATTATGGACTCGTAATAGAAAAAAAAAGCGCCGTCGTGAGAAAAGTGCAAACTCGCGAATCGTGCTAGTTTTCGTGGCAAGCTTGCGAATCGTATTACTTTTCGTGGAAAACTTGCGAATCGTGCTAGTTTTCGTTATAAAATAGCGAATTATACTAGTATTCGCGGCAAAGTAGTGAGTTGTGCTAGTTTTCGTTACAAAGTCGCGAATTGTACTTGTATTCGCAAAAAAAGCATAACTCGCTGCGCTCAGACAAAAAAAAAACCAGGAGTCGCTGCGATGGGGCAAATAAAAGCAGTGCTCCATAAGTACTTACGAAGGCTAGGTAGCGCTATTTATTGCGTTCTTGTAAATAGTATATCTTAAGAGTGGCCAATATAAAAAAAAATTATATTGATAAGTGATTCCATCATATAAAATATTGCAAGTATTTTAAATCTACGAAAGTATAAAAAAAGGCAAGTATAGACGTTCTTTCTGTATAATCTATAAAATAATAATATTTATGATTTTTTAAAAGGAATCAAATAAATACCAGTGAAAAAGTCTTTTACTTCTTTGAGTCATTGTATGCTGAACAAATTATATGTTAGTAAGTACATTCAAATTGTTCACTGCAAATCAAACAAATGAAAGTTGTGAAATCAATTATCGATAGTCAAGTAATGAAAAAACTCTCGGAATCAACTGTATGATTGTTCTCAAAAATGTATTCAAATTTGTGCATTCTTCTATACAAATTAAACACAAGAAAGTACTGAAATCAATTTATTGTAGTCAAGTAACCGTAAGTTAACTTGACTGACATATTTGTGCATTCTCCTATACAAATTAAACACAAGAAAGTACTGAAATCAATTTATTGTAGTCAAGTAACCGTAAGTTAACTTGACTGACATAATAGAACTTTTAGTACCTTTTGTGTAAAATTACATTTTACGCCCACGTTGTAACTTCAAAAATATTTAGCCAGCGGGCATAAAGTACTACTTAACGCCTAACAAGCGCAATAGCTCACATACTCCTACAAAACTTTATAGAACCTACGCACTTTACGCCCGTGTGGGTGAAAATTATTTTAATTATATAACTATTATGCCTTCCTTTTATTTCTAAAATTCATAAGAATTTTATCAGATATTTACGAAAAGTTAAAGCCTATATAAAAAAATTACATAATTACCAACACATCCCCATTTTTCATTATTCTTTCTCAATTTTGAAATTTCTATAATATTACGCATCTTGGGAGGACAATAGAAGTCTATATAGAGCTGCTCTAGCAGTGGTGGTCCTCCAATCTCCCATACATACTTGGCGGGCCCGACGAAGAATGCACAAATTTGAATACATTTTTGAGAACAATCATACAGTTGATTCCGAGAGTTTTTTCATTACTTGACTATCGATAATTGATTTCACAACTTTCATTTGTTTGATTTGCAGTGAACAATTTGAATGTACTTACTAACATATAATTTGTTCAGCATACAATGTCTCAAAGAAGTAAAAGACTTTTTCACTGGTATTTATTTGATTCCTTTTAAAAAATCATAAATATTATTATTTTATAGATTATACAGAAAGAACGTCTATACTTGCCTTTTTTTATACTTTCGTAGAAAGTTTTATATTATTTCAGTACTTTCTCGTGTTTAATTTGTATAGAAAGATGAACAAATTTTAATACATTTCTGAGAACAGTCATACAGTAGTTTCCGAGGGTTGTTTGCATTACTTGACTATTGATAATTGATTTCACAACTTTCATTTGTTTGATTTGCAGTGAACAACTTGAATGTACTTACATATAATTAATTGTTCAGCATATACTTTTACTTCCATAAAAGTCGACAAATATATTTCACTGAAAAACCTCATGGCTTTTATGTTACAAAAACAAGTCATTTCATACATAGCCGATATTTCTTTCTATCTGTAATCTGTATACTAAAAAATTTTCCATTGTTTATTTTACACTTTTTTTACATCTTCTTTCTTCATTGTTTGTATATTATACAATCAGTTTATGAACTGAGAATCACTAAAAACTTTCTTGATATTCTTGTATAGATCAAACTTTTGACGTCTTCCACCCTGAGAAAATCATACACGAGAATAACTGAGCACTTTTATTTTTTGAAATTTTCACAATATAACACATCCTTTTCGCTTTTCTCATTTGACATAATCTTTTAGTTTCTGTATACTAAACAAATTTCCATTGTTTATTTTACACTTTTTTACATCTTCTTTCTTCATTGTTTGTATATTATACAACCAGTTTATGAAGTGAGAATCACTAAAAGCTTTCTTGATATTCTTGTATAGATCAAACTTTTGACGTCTTCCACCCTGGGAAAATCATACACGAGAATAACTGAGCACTTTTATTTTTTTAAATTTTCACAATATAACACATCCTTTTTGCTTTTCCTATTTGACATAATCTTTTAGTTTCTGTATACTAAAAAAATTTCCATTTTTTATTTTACACTTATTTTACATCTTCTTTCTTCATTTTTTGTATATTATACGACCAGTTTATGAACTGCGAGAATCACTAAAAACTTTATTGATATTCTTGTATAGATGAAACTTTTGACGTCTTCCACCCTGGGAAAATCATACACGAGAATAACTGAGCACTTTTATTTTTTTAAATTTTCACAATATAACACATCCATTTCGCTTTTCCTATTTGGCATAATCTTTTAGTTTCTGTATACTAAAAAAATTTCCATTGTTTATTTTACACTTATTTTACATCTTCTTTCTTCATTGTTT
The DNA here is from genome assembly GCA_036365515.1 of Torymus aiolomorphi. NCBI lineage: Eukaryota > Metazoa > Arthropoda > Insecta > Hymenoptera > Torymidae > Torymus > Torymus aiolomorphi. Next base: position 208,626,595 of record CM070874.1, read on the forward strand.
GTATATATTATACGACCAGTTTATGAACTGAGAATCATCACTAAAAGCTTTCTTGATATTTTCTTGTATAGATCAAACTTTTGACGTCTTCCACCCTGGGAAAATCATACACGAGAATAACTGAGTACTTTTATTTTTTTAAATTTCCACAATATAACACATCCTTTTCGCTTTTCCCATTTGACATAATCTTTTAGTTTGTGCTTGAGAAAATATGTACAACAGTGAAGCTCAATCTGTAAATTTTAGATTTTTCAAACCGTACCTAATTAGAACTTCTTATATATATATATATATATATATAAAATAACACTGACATTCACTGTAATAAAGTAGAACGAGTCTCTAATTCTATCTAGGGGGATAACTACCACAATATTTCTGCTTCTGCTACTGAGAAGTCTGTGATTTTTTAATGGTTCTTCTTTCATAGTAACATATTTCTTTTACTATCTTCAGCTTCTAGAGAGATTTTTAACACTTAGATTCGTTGAAGTTTTCACTAGAAACCAGTTGAATTATGTATTATACTTGAGCATGATGCACTTTTAACAATCTGAGAAAATGTTATCCAACTTTAACCACAAACATTAAAGTTATTTATGAAAATAACATATAATCTATACAGGTTGCTAATATCTTTGCGCGTTGTTTTCTCAAAAAATAATGAACCATTAGTTGATGTCACTACTTAATCACAACAACAATATTATTTAAAACATCTTAGTTATAGCTTAATGTCACACTACTTAATGTCACTATTATTAAAATTCTTGGTCATTCTTGGATGCATTGATGTGCAATGAACTTCATCTAATTTTAGTCAGTTTGTTTTTATAATATCTTCTTCAAGTATTTGCACTTTAAGCAAAAAATGGAATGACGCCTGAATATGAAAGAATTATGTAATGTAATAATGTATGAGCATGATGCACTTTTAACAATCTGAGAAAATGTTATCCAACTTTAACCACAAACATTAAAGTTATTATGAAAATAACATACAATCTCAACAGGTTGCTAATATCTTGGCGCGTTATTTTCTCAAAATAATGAATCATCACTTAATGTCACTACTTAATTAATGTCACTGTAATTAAAAATTCGTGGTAATCTATTCTTTGACGCATTGATATGCAATGAACTTCATCATTTTTTAGCGCGTTTTTATGAATAAAATCTTTTTTCATGCTGTATTTGAACTTTAAGCAAAAAATGAAATGAGGCCTGAACATGAAAGAATTAATGTAATGTAAAATAAAAAATACTTGAGCATGATGCACTTTTAATAATAATCTAAGAAAATCTTATATATCACTATTTCCGGGTTTTAATAATGCTAGTTTACCTTTAGAAATCGTAGGGCCAGTAAAGCATCCATAATTAAAACACCATAAAGTAGAACGAGGCTCTGCTAGAGAAATATTATCTGCAACAGTATTTCTTTTTTTTCTATTACAGGTGGTTGCATTCTTTGACAGACTTGAAAATAATCTTTTAGTGGCCTAAATGTATAATGCATAATAATTTTTATAATAATTTATAATGCATAATAATAATAATTTTGAACTCTTCTATATGTTGCAAACTATTTAATCATAATCATAATCTACTTGTCAATTATCCTTGTTCTTTCTGATATAATCTGTAACAAAAAAAAGATTTCACAAAGTAACAATACTTATATTAAGAACATTATTTTTTTATTTTATAATAAAAGTTTGCTACTTATCTGAAAATATATCTGAATATATATATTATAATATACACCAAGTCAATTTAAATCGAATTTCAACGATGTAAAAAGTCTTTTCAATATAACTTGTATAAATGATGATTGTATACGGACTAATGCGTAAATATTGAAAGTTATTATGTATACATAAAGTAACAAGGTTAGGTTGATTGAACATATATATATATATATATATATATATATATATATATATATATATATATATATATATATATATATATATATATATATATATATATATATATATTTATATATATATATATATATATATATATATATATATATATATATATATATATATATATATATATATATATATATATATATATATATATACCATATACGGATTCTCTGTCTCTCTCTCTCTGTCGCTCTTCTCTCTTTCCCTCTCTCTCTTCTAGTCGGTCGGACAAAAATGCTATACTATGTACCGGTCGGACAAAAATGTATAGTTTGTGCAGACTGAAGAATATGGAGAAAGAATCGGAAAGGAAATCGTACATAAAAATATTCAGATCTCTAAATCTTTTGAATGAGACAATCTTTTTAAATGAAACCTTTCGATTTGAGTAGAGCAATGAAATGGCTTTCGATTAAGAGGGATATGTTATATAGTTGAAACTAACGCAATAGGTATATAATCGCATTGAATTTCTCGTACATCCATTTCAAAGTATATATTCACGCGGTCGTCCTAGGGCTCTTCTATACTTGCCTTCGGAACGCTCCCGCGTTCCTTGATCGTATAAAGATTAACACTACTCGCGGCATTTTTATAAATAGTACTTCTTACAAATAGCAAAAATAAAAAGTGCTGCTAACCGCATTAGCCGATTGCTTTTTCAAAGAGAATTTATGCTTTTATAGAATTTTATTTTATTCATTATTGCATCTTTAATAAAAGAGCGATCGAATGAAATTTTTGAAATATAGGTTTAGATTTGCTTACAGCACGCTGAATCGGAATTTTAAGTAATAAAAAAAATTTCATCAAATCTTTAATAAAGGATCCAAAGGAACTATACCATGCATGAATCGAAAGAAAATTACTTGAACTTACTAGATATGGGCTTAGTTTTGCTATATAACATAAATTTATCGAGAAAACATTTTTGTCACTTTTACCTATTTTTGAAATTTTTTTAAAACGTTAAAAAAAGCATTAATGATGTTCCTAATATGCCTCCAAAATATAATACCAACTTCTATGCAAAATTTTAACCATGAAGTATTCTCAAGTTTGTTATTCCTACGCCAGTCCGACTGTTTGGTATTATCGTTTATTCTAAGACAATAAATTTCCTACAACGTTTTAAATAATAAGTAAGAGTCTTTACGAATTGTGTTTAAAGTACTTGTATATTTTATATGATTAAATCACTTATCAATATAATGGTGATTTCCAATATAGTGGCAAATTTTTTTTCTGCAACTCGGCCTATATTCTTTTTCCAAGCCCCGCGACTTGTGCTTCTTTTTCGTCCGAGCGCATCGAGTTGTGCTTCTTTTTGTCCAAGCGCATCGAGTTGTGCTTTTTTCGTCAGAGATTTTGAGGTATGTTATTCTTTTCGTAAACTGGGCGTGAGCTGTACTTTTCGTGGGACAGGGCGCCGATATGTACTCGCAATGTTCCTGTAGAGCGTCTTTGTGGTGTTCTATTTCTCTACGTAAAAAATGTAGTTTGTAATTTTTACAAGAATTGTATATAATTGATTTATTTCAAAATAAATTTCATAAATCTATATAAGTTTAGTTCTTCATAATAGATACGAACAGCTTTTGTTAATAAGTTTGTTTATGTTTATACTTATTTATATCATAATAAAACTTTTTTTCGAAATATTATCAATATTCTAATTCGCTTTATTCATAAAAACAGATTGTTCATAAAAAATATTTTTGACAACTTAAAATTTTTATTTATAACTTTTTTAACAATATCTCATTTCAAAAAACTACATAAAACTGAATTAATTTTTCCAAGATTTTAACCGAGGCTCATCCTAAAAAAGTCTTTTTTGTTGATAACAATAAAGAAATTATTGCATTATAATTATGTATTTTATCAATAACATATATCATTTCTAATCATTTCCAAATGTATGTATGTAAAAGAGGTACATTTTGATAGCTTAGCTTTGCTATAGTTAATCAGATTCATATTAATCAATATATGCTGATAAACAATTTCTGGCTATTATAAATATTGTATTAGAGCATATTAATGCACATCTAATGTCTTTACAAAATTACGCAGACAAATTTTAACTATATTGGTTGAGATGAGAACGTGTTTTCAGTTGATGTAAAATTATCGATTACATTTCATTCTTTTTATTATTTTCACTATTATGTGGTATCTTTTACTTATGAAAGTCACATCTTTTAATTGCCAGTTGTTGAGTAACAGCAATTATCTTCCAGAGATGGGTGCGATTGTCTTATGTTGCTATTCTTCTAGTTTATAATAATAGTTTTGTATTTGTGTTTGTGTTTATGATTTTGCTTTCTCAAAGAGAAAGCTTTGTAACGGTGAAAATTTTCGAATTAAAGATTTTGATGAATTTCGATGTTTTTGAGATCCCTGAGTCAGAATTATAGGTTTTTAGAAAATGTATGTATGTATGTATGTATGTATGTATTAATGTATGTATGTATGTATGTATGTATGTATTAATGTATGTATGTATGTATGTATGTATGTATGTATGTATTAATGTATGTATGTATGTAATTATGTATGTATGAAACCAAATTTTGGTCCCGTCATAACTTTTGAACGGATGGAGGGAATCAGCTGATCATTCGCATGCACCTTGGGTATGTCTCAACTTAGAACTGATTAAATTTTGGAGTCAAATGGAAGACTTCAAGGTCTTATTTTGTTTAAAATAACAATTTTGCAAAAATTTTTTTTTTTTAATAAGTTTTTTTTTTTCAATTTGTTCGATAGATATGCAAAATGGAGACCGATATTTTTAAAGTACATTTTATTTTCTTCTAAATTATGTATTTTAAAACTACTCACGAGTTATTTTTGATTTAAAATCACGGATTTGAAAAAACAGCTACTTTTTAGAAAAATTAACTAATTTTATAAATTATCAAATATTTTTTTGGCATTAAATCTCGAAGATGAATATAATATAAACACAGTTTTTTAAAAAACTTAGAACTGATTAAATTTTGGATTCAAATGGATGTCTTAAAGGTCTTATTTTAAAAAATATAACAACTTTGCAAAAATTTTTTTTTTTAAATAATTTTTTTTTTCAATTTTTTTTAATCTATGCCAAATGGAGACTGATATTCTCAAAGTACATTTGATTTTCTTCTAAATTATGTATTTTAAAACTACTCACACGTTTTTTCTGACTTAATGCGAATTTGAAAAAGCAACGATTTTTCAGAAAAAAATTTAAATACTTTTATGAATTATAAATTAATTTTTGTGACACTGGCACGATTTTCGCGTTTTTTAAACCTAAAAGTAGAGCCAAAAGTGAACGGTTTTAGACCAACGGGCGCAAAAGTAGCTAAGCGGGCGCAAAAGTAGGTAAGCGGGCGCAAAAGTAGCCGAAGCGGGCGCAAAAGTAACCGTTTTCAATAATCGTTCTTCTATTTTTTATCTTTATCCGCGTATCTTACTTTTACTAATTACATGTTTTAATGTACTTTTTATGGTTTTAATAATTACAAATTTTAGTTTTTTCTAGATTAATTTAATATTTTACTATCTAATTTGTAACGTATAAATAATACACAACTTTTTAATAAAATATAATGTTATAAGCTAGCAATATACATAGTAGTTGGTGTAACAGAAATTCGTTGATATTGTTTCCCGTTTTAAGTGGAGAAACGCGAAAATCAATACCTGTGTCACAAAAAATATGGTGTGCACCAAGGGCTTAGTGGGCCTTTTGACCTCGTGTGATTGCAGTACTCATCTACGGCTCGCGGAGGCACTCGCCTTCGGCTCGTGCTGCTCGCCTTCGACTCGTATCGCAAACTTCCCACTCAGTCTAAAAAGGCTCACTTTACGCCCTTGGTACACAATATACTATTTTAGCATTACATTTTAAATGAAGACCGATATTCTTAAATTATATTCGATTTCCTTTTAAATTATGTGTTTTAAAATTAGTCACGTGTTATTTTTGACTTAAAAATGCGGATTTGAAAAAGTAGCAAATTTTTACAAAAATTAAATAATTTTATGGATTATAAATAATTTTTAATTATTATATAACTATTTTAAATATAATTTTCTAAATTATTTTGAATAATGTATTAATGGAAAATAAGATATGCAGAAAAAATGAAATTTTATGTTAAAATATTCATTTAAAAAAATTATTTGAGATAATTTATTAATTCTTTATGAGAAAGCATTCTGCTAAAGCAGTTAGTAGCGGTTTTTTTTAAGTAATTTTCCTGTACTTTTATAAGATCTCATTGCACTATCGTCATTAGTCGTTTTCATTTTTTCCACTTTTTTTCTAATTTTCTTCCTATTGTTAGCATACAAAATCTTATAAAATTAATCTAATATCTTTAATAATGGTAAATAATCAATTTGTCAATGTTTCTATTATTTCTTTTCTTCGTTTAATTAATTTGTTTCTGGTGGGGAGGTTAAATTTTCTACTTTTACAAAGTAGAAATCGTTTGGCTTACTCTTTTCGAAAAGGGTAAAATGCATTTTTCACTCTTCAGCTGGTGACATAATATTTTCTACTTCTTAAAAGTACAATTTAAAAAGTTTCTCCTTTATAAAAGAGTAAAGTTCGCCATTTATTCTTTACAAAGAGTAATACTGATATTTTACTATTTCATAGACGAGTAAACTTCCTGATCTCTACCTTTTTTCGTCAATTTTTACTCTTTTAGTTATAGTGTAATTATTGTCTACTTTTTTACCTAAATGGTTATAATATAATATATTATTTTTAATTTTTTTGTTCAAAAATGGGGCCCCAAAAAGCTCGGGATCCTAGGTCCGGGCTTTTTGTGCTTCTATATAAAGACGGCCCTGGGTGGCAGCCCTGCTAAAAATATCCGATTGAAATCGACTAAAATCAATTCAAACTATAATCGGTCTAAATAGGATTTTTTAATAGGATATTACCGAAGTAAAACAATTTAAATGATTGAAACCGATTTAGACAGATTACAAAAATGAGTAGGTTCTATTCGGATTCATACTCTTAAACAAAATGAAACCGCAAATGTTAAATGTAATGAATTGGGTCTGTATAGAACGTATTCACTTTTGTAATCGATCTGCATCGGTTTTAATCGTTTGATTTGGTTTTAGTTCGGTAATATCCTATTAAAAAATACGATTCAGACCGATTATACTTTAAATTGGGTTTTACCTTACTTTAAGTCAATTTTCACAATTATTTATTTATATCTACAAATGTATACGTACGTTTTTAATTAGTCTATAGTTTAATGTTTATATATTATTGTAATTTAAATGAAAAACGTAATTTTTGTGTATTTCGATTTTTTTTCAAATCATTTCCTTAAAAAAGGTCATTGGATATGCCCCACACCCACCCCCGCTAAGCCACAGGACTGGATGCCCCTGTCTCGAAATGAGTAGAAAAATAGATTAACGTAGGTATTGTGTAAACCGTCAATTAAGGCTTATAGTACCAAAACAAAAAGTCTCACATAATATAGTTAGACTTTCGTCAGATTTCTTGCCGGATTTTCCTCAGACTGTTTTTACACAAGAAGTTTATCGCTCAAACAAAGTCAGAGATAGAATCATGAATGGTGATCGTTTTAGTACTAAATTTGCGTATCGGTTTTTATGGAAAAGAAGGCGGGTTAAATTCGATGTTCCGTGTCATTTTGTGGTGGAAAATGCGATTTGGCGCATTGGCGAAATTTGAGGATATGAGATGAACTTCGCCGAAGGCGAACTGTACTTTATTTCCAGTACTGGAGTTTTGCCCGCTGAATAGCCAGCACGGTCTGCGACCCCGAATCTTATTTGGACACGGAATTGACATTTTTTGCTTGTGAAAGAAGGCGTACAATAGGCATATTACGCGCACTTCATAAAAAAATAACGTTTGCATCAATAATGGTGCTACGTTCAATGGTCGAAGCGTGAAATTCCATTTTACGTCCAAGATATTAACTATAGTATTTCTATCATTGGTTACAATTTTATTATAGAATGAAATTTACACATGTTAAATATAAATCGATTTCAGGATAAGCCATTCTTTTCTATTTACGGCACATTCATTTTATAATATAAATCAAAATACAATGTCGTACATTTTTTGTAGATGTAAAATGAGCAGAAAATATAGGAAGGAATGGGAAGAAGACCCATTATTTCAGCCTTGGCTTTGCAATGATCCGACAAATATTATACGCGCTTACTGCAAAGTGTGTGGTTTAAGCATTACGCCAAAAAAAGATATAATACGAAATCACGGTGACTGCAAAAGAGATGTTCAAAATATGGAAAATGATTCCACTCTTAAGCGAACGCATCCGAATGCAGATAATGAAGAAACAGATTTTCTTAAGCGGTTATGCGTAAAAAAAGGCGACAATCCTCAATCTCTTGACGAGTGTAGTGATCCTCAAAGTTTCGATTCCGATAATGTTTCGAATAAAAAGACAATTGGAGAAAATGTTTTAATCACTCAGAAAATGTATAAAAATGATGCAGGTAATGAAGAAACACAATTTCTGAAGCGGTTATGCGTCGAAGAATGCGACAATCCTCAATTTATTGACGAGTGTAACGATCCTCAAAATTTCGATTCCGGCAATGTATCGAATAAAAAGACAATTGGGAAAAATGTTTCAATCACTCTGAAAATGTATGAAAATGATGCAGATAATGATATCAATGACGCAACATCTTTTTCCAAACAGCTATGTTTCGACAAGTTCAGTGATGATAATCCTCACAGTTTTAATCGAGATATAAATAGTAATGTAGTTTCAGATAATTTAAATATGTATATGCATACATTTCGACCAGACTGGCAGCTAGCGATGGAATGGTTAAAACAAGTACAAGGAAACAACTTGAAAGTGGCATGCACATATTGTAATACAATTTTAACGGCAAACATTAGTATTTTAAAAGATCATGCAGGTACAAAGAAACACTATTTAAATGCTGGCTTAGACGACATTTCCAACAATTTTAATTATCAAAAGGCCATGACAGAAATAAAAATATCAGCAATGTTAGTAGCTAGAAGTTTGTCGTTTTCGTTCGTAGAATACTTTGATAAGTTTACAAAAATAGTTTATTTTGACTCAGTGATAGCGCATAATGTTAAGCTCAACAGACACAAGGCAACTTCAATTGTGAGAAACGTAATAGGTCCAACTTATAAGGAAATATTGACAAGTATATTAAAGAAAGTTTCCTTTTCAATATCTATCGACGAAAGTACAAACATAACAACACAACAATCAATTTGTATTGTAGTTCGATATTTTGACGAGGAATCGACGACGGTTGGTGATGCTCTACGGGATTTTGTTTCCGTCTTCGATGGTGACGAAAATAGAAAAGCAGACGCACAAACGATTTTCAATAAAGTTTTCAGTGTGATAAAAAATGCAGACACACCTGTAGAAAATGTTATTGCATTTTGCTCTGGTACTTGTAACTTAATGATGGGCAAGCATAATTCCGTATCAGAAAAATTTGTTAAATCAATACCAGGAATTAAGATTATAAAATGTGCTTGTCACATACAACATTTATGTGCACGAGATGGGATAAAATCTCTACCAGATATTTACGAGCAGATTCCAAGCATATTTTATAATTATTTAGGACACAGCTCGAATCGATGCAACCGTTGGAACACACTGCAGATTAAGAGTAAAGTGGAGGCTCTACAAATATTGAAACCAATCATGACAAGGTGGCTGTCATATTATTTGTGCATGGAGCGTATTTTGAGTAGATAGACCGTAGCAAAACGCTTTTTTGAAGGAGAATGTCAAAATAGCATATACAAAGGGGATGACCCTCCACCAGAATTTATTTTATTAAGGTATTTTAGTAATCCTGTAAATAGACTTTATCATACTTTCATTGTCTCTATCTACCGCAAGTTATATATAGCGAATATCACACTACAAACAGAGCAGCCGATTGTTCCGAAAGAGAACAACATCATTCGAGAGCTGTATATATCATTATTAATTATGTATATGGATGGTGACTTCAATAATGATACAGATTTGGAAGAAATTGATCCAAGCAATATTAAAATATGTAAACCAATTAATAATATAGTATTAGACCTACGGTAGAACAGGCATTTGCAAACATTAATAGTGATAGCGATAAAATGATATTTCTCTGTGATTGTAAGCGATTTTTAAGAGAACTATGCCTTAGATTAAAACAAAGATGTGATTTTCAAGATGAACTATTGATGCACATCAGATGTTTCCATCCAGAGAATGCACTCTCAAATTTGTTCCACAATCAACAAAAAACATTGGATACCGTCTTCCAATACTTGCCAAAATTGACGAACTTTCACGATACGATAACGATGATAAATATCAATGAAGAATGGGAAGAATTATTAAATGTTCATTTTCCGCAAGAAATTTTGGAACAGCAACGCCCAGCATCTTTTCGGTATAAGATAGGAAAATGTATTGACGAAGATGGACATTGTTTATTTGTAATCATTAGTACCTTCGCTTTGAAGATCTTATGTTTACAAAATTCGAATGCACTTTCAGAGCGAATATGGAGCGATTATAATTTGGAAAAACCAAAATGTAGAGCAAGTTTAGAGTTTGCAAATATAAGAGGAATTCTGTTAACGCTTCAGTGCGTAAAAGATGCTGGAGGAATTGAATTTTTTGAACCTACTCATGCAATGTATGCAAGAATGATACAAAATTTACAGGATAAAAAAGTAATGCGAAAAGATATAGCCGATTACAGCACGTATAAAGATATCCTATGCACAGAAGCTTACATAAAGCAGTGTCAGCATGAAGAAAAATCGAGATTCAAGATACGAAAGAATGTTAAAGTGCAAGAGCAGTACCCATTTTCATCTGGAGACAGTATTGGTTCGTACGTTGATAATAAAGCTTTATGTGAAATAATAGAACCAGTTGTAGACTGGGAATCAGACTCTTTTAGGCCAAACGATTATAAAGTATTACCGGAAATTATACAGCATATAGTAGAAGGTATCACTCTGACCAATAATAATGAAAACCTAGCAGCAGCCGTACCAATTCTTGAAGAATGGCCTAATTGACGATTACAGGTATTATTTTAAAAAGTAGACTTATTTTGATAGTCAAGGGCAGGAAAAAGATATGTTATACACAGTTTCTAAGTACAGCAGAGAAATAAATGCATTGGTGAAGCAAAATTTTGAATTATATTCCGAAGAATTTCATTCACTAAAACCAAAGAGATACATAGATGGTGAAGTAATAAATACGTGTGCATCAGTATACGAAATGGATTGGCAGAATGCAACATTTATTTCTACAAGAGAAACGTTCACACTATTTATGGACCAGTGGGCGGCACTACCTGGAGACTGGTGGTTATTATTTCAGATGAAATTTCTGTCGTCGGGAAAAATGTTTTTACCATATCTTCATGGTAGTCACTGGCGTCTATTCATGGTAGATATTGATCAGAAGACCATGACCATAATTGATCCTTTTGATATAGGCCGTCAGAGTTTGGACCGGGAAGCAATAAGAATTCGGAATCTTTTGCAAAGATATGCAAATATTTGTAGTGCTAAAAACATAAAAAATATTTTAAGTAGCTGCAAAGAATACAAGATGATTTCAGTTGCCGGAAAGCGACCCTTTCAAAACGACGGTTACTCTTGTGGCGTATTATCATCTATTACATGGAAGTAATTGGAAAAAACGCCACGTTTGACATGGAATTCGATCCCGAAAAACATAGGATGGTTTTATGCAGAATGCTTCTGGATCAATCGCAAGATATGCAGTCAACATGTTTATTTTGTTTCCATAGAAATATGTTCGATACAATCAAGTGTGAAATGTGCAGGAGACTCTCACATTATGAATGTTCAAAAGATTTTATTTGCAACAACGTTTGTCGTTTATGTATTAATAATTAACGAACGTCGAACATTAAAATTTATAATGAACACAAAGTATAATAGATATACTATCACGTATACACTAGATGTAATATTGGTTGCACAGGGCTCAAATTTTTTAAAATGCAAAAAGCATACAGATACAACTACAATAAAATAATATTAATAAAGTAATAATGAAGGTGTGAATATTTTGAAAATATTCAGCCATCGCAGTTAGAGTTAGCTGCAGATGGTGGTTCAATATGAGATTTGCAAGGATTTATATACAAATGTTCTTACAACTATTTATTGAATTAACATCTGCACTTTATCAAGATATACCATAACACGCAAGAGATTGTCTAAGAGACAAGACGTTGCTTAAGAGGTAAGGAGATTTAATTAAATAAAAACCATTCGTAGTAGTTTCATAATTTGATTACCAACGTTTAGGGAGTTTCCTTACTCCGCTCATCAGGACATTAAAAATTATGACTCACCATACGGATCATCGAGCCAAATGATCAAGATTACACTTTACATGTTTGTTTTTGAAAAGATCTAATTGGCCTATCTTCAAGTCTTTTGCACATTGTTATCCAAGTACACTTTATGGTTGAGCGTATTTGGAAACAACACATCTTTTCGACATGTAAGGAGATTGTCTCAGAGACAAAGATCAAAGATGTTGCCTAAGAGGCTAAGAGATAAAAAATGGATTATATAATAAAAACTACTTCATTTTTTGTTTTATTTCCAGATTAAATGCAATATACTCATGAAAGATCTATAAAATTAATAAGACGAATAACGCAGTATCCGTAGTAATATATATTTATAATAATCACTTACCTTATATGTATATAAAATTTTTATTTTTTATTTCCAGATTTCAATAATACTAGAAGATATTACAATTTTCCTACGCCAACTACGCTGTATTCGTAAACTAATAATTCTTTGATTCTTCTAAACAAAAGCACAAAAGAAAATAAATATCAGAATAAACTTTTATTAGATAAGTATAAACTTTTATTTACTACTTGCATAGCAAAAAATATTATTAATAAACGAATACGATACTTTGTTTCATCGTTATTTTTTTAATTTTAGATTTACAATACAGAAATATAAAGTGTTACTACTGGAGGTGGAAAATTAGACGATAAAAAAATGAAGTTAAGATAAAACTATTCTAAATAGCTAATATAAAACCACAATGATGTTAGAGCGAAGCTCGTAAAAGTTACATGAGGTAAATAATCTACTTACGTACTATGTTAAACAACTTCCTATGTTAAACAATTTCCTGTGTTAAACAATTTTCTACGTTAAACGATTTCCTACGTTGAATAATTTCCTATGTTAAACAATTTTCTATGTTAAAACAATTTCCTATGTTCAATAATTTCCTATATTAAACAATTTCCTGACATAGGTAAACGGAAATCAAATTTTACTATACTGGAAAGTAAAGTAGAAATCTATAACAAAAAAAATTCGCAACCCGGTAAGTATTCCCGATTAAACGGGAATCGAACCCAAAGCCAGAAGCTGCGCTCTTACCGCTGCGCCAACGTGCTCTTACACGTACGGTGTTTCGATTTGTCTATATAGGTGAGAGTCGGACATGCGTAGCATGATGGGTAGAATCGTCATTTAAATATTTTTAATATTATTGAATATTTTACTGTAAATCGTGTGCAACTCATAAAGAATACTTCTACTTTTTTTCTTTGTGAAAATAGCATAAAAAGTTATTATTTACAAAATGTAATGCAGTTAAAATTTGTAGCAGAAAAACGAATTTACGTCATTTTTTAATCGATTGGTAGTAATAGAAAATGAATATTTATCATTCGAAAATGGGCGCATTCGATAGTTCAAAAAAATGGATACTTTATTAAAAAACAAAAAACCGCTGCCAATTCATTGGCACGTAGATTCCTCCAAATTAATGTATCCTTCTTGTATGTATAGTATATATTTTAAATATAAAATATGTTTATTCATTATACGTCTATTTCAATGATTTAATAAACAAATTAAACACAAGAAAGTACTGAAATAATATAAAACTTTCTACGAAAGTATAAAATAAGGCAAGAGTAGGTAAGCTATGAGGATTCCAGCACACTGCGCCAGAATCCTCATAGTATTTTCGAGTCAAGCGTAGAATTCCACGAAGCTCGTTAACCCAACTGCGTCAGAATCCTCATAGTATTTTCGACTCAAACGTAGAAGTCTACTGAGCCAGAAGCCCCCTACTGAGCCAGAAGCCCCCTACTGAGCCAGAAGCCCCTACTGAGCCAGGACTCTCATAGCATTTTGAGCGACCTCTGGTATAGCTCGATGAGATAGCACATATATTTATTATTATTATTAAAATTATTATTGTTATTAAATATTTATTATTATTAAATTTATTTTTTAATAAAACTTATTAATGCATACATATATTTAATAATTGAATATTAATATTAATTACTATATTATTTTGCATACATGAAGTGTATGCAAAGCATGATTAATGACATGCGAAACTGTCAGCGCGCAGTTGATAAGAGCGCACAATCATTTTAATAAGCGCCAGTGTTAGAGCGCAGTGGTGGGGCTGTTTATTCGGCCACAGACCGCTACATGAGCCTGGCGCTCTCCCAGCTATATCGCGCAGTGGTGGGGCCGTTCGGTCGGCCACAGGCCGCTATTTGTGCCTGTCGCTGTTTCAGCTACACCACGCATGCGCGGCGAACATGATTACGCGCGGGAAGACTAACCCACGTGCTCGATAATATCATCATGGCCGCTCGCTGTGCATACCGGCACAAGTCGTCTGCTCCGCACGTGCTCATGCTTATATGTACGATGGATAGGATGGCAGCCAGGATGAGAGCAGCGGCGGTGACTTATTTATAGTGAGAGTGTGCGAGCATGGAAACTTCGAGAAGGCTGTAAACATCGCCGAATTCCGCGAACTACGTCCCGAACATTCGGCGCTCACGCGCGCGAGCATCGAAACTTCGAGATGTTTTCCGCAGAATCTCACGGCAGTAGCGAACCGTCTCGAATGTTATTGCTATACAACCGAACGTTCGAGCCGAACGCTGATCCGTCGCGGAATTCCGCGAACTACGCCTCGAATATTCGGCGCTCGCGCACGCTCGTTATAAATAAGGGCCTGGCGTGTGAGCGGGCCTCATTAGTATCTCTCTCTCACACCATGGACGACGCAGCGCAAATCAACCCTGAATTTTTGAGGGATCTCGTCAACGGGGATTTCGACGATGAAATCATCCAGGAGATTATGAAAATCGTAGAGGAGAGCAAGACCTGGCAGCCGCCGCAGCAGCAGCAACAGCAGGAGCCGCCGCAGCAGCAACAGCAGAGCCGCCAGAGCAGGAACAGTAGGAGCTGCCGCAGCAGGAACAGCAGGAGCCGCAGCAGCAGCCGCAGGACGAGGAGGACGTCCTGCTCGAGCTCCTGGAGGAGCTGCGACGCATCGCTGGCGAGGCTGACATGGATAAGTCGTCTCGTCAGCTCGCCTAGGAGGTTCGAGTGCTGCTTGGGGAGGAGGAAATTTTGCGAGGAGCTGCCCTCCTCTTCCTCGCAGCAGCTGCAGCGCTCGATACCGCTCCACCGCCGCCATCCTACCAGCCAACGCCATCCTGCTCGTGGCACCAGCAACAGCCGCCGCCGTCCTGCCGGCCGCAGCCCTCGTGGGTGTGGCAGCAACCGCCACCGCCGCTGACGCCGTCCTGCCAGCTGCCGCCAAAATCGGCCTCCTCACAGCCACCGCTGCTGTCCTCCTTTTCCTCGCAGCAGCAGCTACCATCGCTGCCCTGGTCATCCTCCTCGCAGCCGCAGCAGTCGCAAGCATCCACCTCCTCCTCATGGCAGCAACAGCAGCCACATTTGGACCAGGTGGAGTTCATATGGTTGCCATCACCTGAGGTGGCTACTTTTGAGGTAAGTTTGTGTGTGTGTGTATTTGTAGCTGTTTATATACATGTGGATGCATGTATAAGTGCGGGTATGTGTACGAGTGCGGGTGCGCAGTGTAAAGTGTAAAGTGCGCGTATGCGGGCGGGTATATATTATAATACGCGATGCAGTGTGCGAGTATAAAAGTGCGCGTGTACGTATAATCGTGTAATCGTGTATGCATATGTCTATTTATGCGCGTATAATCGTGTAATCATGTATGCGTAAGTCTGTTTATGCGGGTGTAAAAGTGCGAGCGTATATGTGTCTATTTGTGCGCGAGTGTTAGTATGCGTATACAAGTATGGGCGTACAGATGTCCGTTTGTGCGCGAGTGTTAGTATGCGTATACGAGTGCGGGCGTGAGTACAGTGTAAAAGTGCGCGTGTGCGGGTGTGGGTATTGATGCTTGTAAAAAGTGCAGTACGCGTGTGAGTGTTGCTGCAGATGCTTGTGCAAAGTACAGTGCGCGTGTGCGGGCGTATATGTATTATATTTGCACGGTGCAGTGTGTGCGCGTATACAAGTGTCGGCGTATATGTAGTATATTGCACGGTGAAGTGTGCGTATACAGATGCATTTGTATGTGTAAAAGTGCGTCTACGTATGCGTGTGTGTGTGTGTGTGTGTGTGTGTATGTGTATGTGTATGTGTGTGTGTGCGTGTATGTGTGTGTGTGTGTGTGTGTGTGTGTGTGTGTGTGTGTGTGTGTGTGTGTGTGTGTGTGTGTGTGTGTGTGTGTGTGTGTGTGTGTGTGTGTGTGTGTGTGTGTGTGTGTGTGTGTGTGTAAGAGTGCTCGTGTGCGGGTGTGAGTATAGATCCTTGTGGAAAGTGCAGTGCGCGTGTGCAAGCGTATATGAATTATATTTGTACAGTGCAGTGTGTCCGCGTATAGAAGTGTCAGTGTATATGTATGCATCCGGACTGTTGCGGGTGCTAGTGCGAGCGTACGCATGTCTATGCGCAAGTGCTAATGCAGTGTATGTATGAGATGATTGAATGTATGCATGCGAATGAAAGTGTGGATGAATATATGCATTATGTGTGTGTGTGTGTGTGTGTGTGTGTGTGTGTGTGTGTGTGTGTGTGTGTGTGTGTTTTTTTGAGGTGGAGGTTAGGAAAAATGCATTTACGCATACGAGATGTTATGTAGGACTCGACCATTTCTGGCAATACCTACTAAAACGCCCTGCTGTTGTTCTATAGCAGGGCCTCCCCCCGACTGTAATTCCCACCGCGGAAACCGCCGTTAGGCATTACTTCGCGAAGGGCAGTCGCAGCCTCTACGGCCCTCTACCCCGCCTGGTCCTCTGTGAGACGGTTTTCTCTTCTTTCTTCTTCTCGCCTTATGGAGTTCAATCTGTCCACCACCTCGGTGACGAGACCAATCACAGCATCCCATCCTCTCTGTGAAGAGAGTAAGCATCTCCCGATGCCCTCGGGAGTTAGGGGGCCTTCCCATAAGGCCTGAAACCTTTCTCTCTCTTCCCGAAACCTGGGGCATACGAACAAAGCGTGTCCAACGTCCTCATCACTTTCAGGACATTTTGGGCACTCCGCGCTTTTGTACACTCCAATTTTCTTCAGGTAGCTGCGAAAGCAGCCATGCCCAGTTAGTACCTGGGTGAGATGAAAGGTCACGAGTCCGTGTCTCCTCTCCGTCCACTCCACGACACATGGAATAATGCGATGGGTCCACCGACCTTTATCTGCTATATCCCATCGGCGCTGCCACTCTTCCACAGTCTTCCTGAACCATCGGTTTTGACGTGGTCCCTGATCAAGTTCGCCCTCCTCTCTTATCACTCCTCCACGATACACCTCAGGTCTCTCATATGCCATTAGGTCCAAGGGTGGCAGTCCGGTGACTACCGAGAGAGCGATGTCTGACACGGTACGGTAGGCGCAGGCCACTCTCAGCACGATTGTCCTGCAGACCCTTCGGCAAGCTGCACCATAGCTTGGGTTACTACGTATAGCATTAGCCCAGATGGGGGCTCCGTATAGAATCACGGAATAAACCACCGATGAAAGAAGCAACCGTCGTGGCTGCTTCGGCCCTCCTATGTTTGGCATGATGCTTGCGAGTGCTCGAGCCACTTTTGATGCCTTTAATCCTGCGTTCCTAAGGTGGTTTTTGAACGACATCCGCGCATCTATTGTAACTCCTAGGTACTTCATGGTGTCCCCTGTCTTGATCTTCTCGTCGTTGACCGTGAAAGTGGCGTAGACTCTTTTTTTTGTTCTGGCAATGAGCACTGCCTCGGTCTTTTCGGCAGCAAGACTGAGTCCATGGTCGCTCAGCCAATCTCCTACTACCTCGATTGCCGTATCTCCGAGGTATTGCACATCTTCGATGGTTTTCCCAACGATAATGAGAGCAATATCATCTGCGTAAGCTACTATCGACACCCCATGTGGGAGCAGTTGCCTAAGCAATCCGTCGTACATGATGTTCCAGATTGGGGATCCTAGTACAAAGCCCTGTGGCACGCCTCCTGTGATCTTATAAGAATGCATACCGTCGTTGGTATCATAGAGAAGCGTGCGGTCAGTTAGGTAACTCGAGATTACTCTTCGAAGGTACAGTGGCACGCTTAGGTCTTCCAATACGAGCATGATTTTATCCCACCTGGCCGTGTTAAACGCGTTCCGTACATCTAAACCAATTATAGCACACATGCGTTTTGTGCACCGGCTACCACTAACGGCGTTCTCAGCTACTAACACCACCCTATCGATAGCATCGATCGTTGATCGACCCTTTCTAAAGCCGAATTGGTTATCAGATAAGCCGCCGATCTTTTGTATAGCTGCCTCCAGTCTGACGGATATGATACGTTCAAACAATTTTCCGACTATATCCAACATGCAGAGTGGTCGATACGCGGATGGTTCATCCGGGGGTTTATTTCCCTTAGGAAGGAGTACCAACCTCTGTATCTTCCACTGTGTCGGGAAAATTCCTTCACTTAGGCATGCATTGAAAGTGTCCTTGAATATGCAAGGAACTTCTAGAGCTGCAGTCTTTATAGCTAAACCAGGAACGCCGTCCAGTCCTGGGGCCTTTCTTATGGCAATCTTTTTGGCCGCTATCTTCACTTCTGATTCGGTGACTGCTGTTGGCTCGGCTGTACCGATTCTTTCCGTTAGACCAGTGCCATGTTGCCGTTCCTGGTGTTGTGGGAATAAATTTTGGACTACTCTATCAAGAAAGGTTGGACAGGAGGGAGCATTGGTGCCTCTGGGATTGATTTTATTTATGACCGTTTTGTACGGCCGTCCCCACGGGTCACTGTCCACTTCCTCGCAGAAGTCCTGCCAACACTTTCTTTTGGCTGTCTTGATAGCAATTTTCAGCTCTTTCCTCTTTTGCTCATATCTAGTTGTTAATTGATCATACAGCGGTCCACGGACTGCTCTTTGGTGCAGCCTCCTAGCACGAAGACACTCTTTACGTATTACCGCAATCTCCTTGTTCCACCAGTAGAGTGGTAAGCGTCCCCGGTGGTTCGTCCTTGTGGACATCGAGGCATCGCATGCCGCTGTGATGGTCTCCGAGAGGCTTTGAGCCCTAACCTCAGCTGTTCCTTCGACAGATGCTCCTTCCAAAAAGCAGAGAAAAGCTTCCCTGTCGAAAGTAGCTGGTGCCCATTTCTCTCTCTTCGGCATCCGGGTAATATTCGCTCTTTTGCCTGTCGGGTGGAGCTGGTATGTGAGAGCTCGATGATCGCTGCCAGTGTACCGATCACTGACTTGCCAGTATGAGCCTTCCCGACTTAATCTGGGGTCGACAAAGGTCAGATCTACTATGGAAGACTTTCGTCCTTTAGTGTAGGTCGGCTTTGTCCCTATGTTAGCAATCTCTAGCTCTAGTATCGCGAAGGTCTCAAGCAGTGCGTGGCCGCGGTTGTTCGTTTTCTTGCTTCCCTACTCAATTGCCCAAGCGTTAAAGTCCCCCCGATTACGACTGGCAGCGTGGAGGTTCTAACGCTAGTGACGATAGCATCTAGGGATCTTTCGAACTCTTCTATTGAGTCGCTGGGTGGTAGGTAGCAGCTGTATAATCTTGTACCGGATAGTTCAACCCAGGTGAATTTGGGCTCAAGGACGTCCATTTTTTTGGATATGTGGAGTTCTCCGCATACCCAGATGGCCGCCGTGCTGGCACGATCCCTTACCCAGTTTGGTTCATTTTTGTCCCTGTACTGCTCACTGATGATTACTATGTCGGCCTTCTCCTCTCGGATCAATTGGGGCAGCAAGTCATGGGCTACTGCACAGTGGTTCATGTTGATTTGAAGCACTTTAGCCATCGTTGTTTGTTGTTACGACCTCCATCGTTACCTGCTCGTTGTTGGTCGGGCAGTTCACTGCCTTGTGACCCTCGGTTTTACACTTGAAGCACAGGGACGACCGGTCAATTACACTCTTACAATTCTGTGCCAGGTGTCCGATTTCATGGCACTTGAAGCAACGCGTCACTGTTTCACGTAACCGGACCCGGCAATTGACCCATCCTATTCTGAGTTTTCTAGTTTCCAGCAGCTTTTCTGTCATTGCTACAGGTAGCATAACGCTGGCTGCTTGAGTGCCACTGTAAGACGCCCGGAGTCTAACATCCCCAGCGGTCATCATTTCGGGGCCGATAATTGAAGTGATCGCCTGTGTTATCTCTTCTGCTGTTGTTGTCTCGTCCAAATCTTTGATTTCGATTGTCTCCTTATGGGACAACGTTTGTACTATCGCTGACCCTGCAAGGGTAGACGAGACCAATGTCTGCAGTTCATGCGACACGATGTTTGGTTTGTCTAGCTCCAAAAGCAACTCTCCCGCCTTGGTGCGCCTGATGCGCGTGACCCTTTCTTGCAGTGCCTTCAACTCAGGTGCCCCTTTGAGAGTTCCTAGGATGTCGGCGTAGGTGGTCTCACCGCACCTTCTTATTTTGAAGGCATCAGATCGAGCTGGCCTCCGCCTAACCGTGGTATGTGCCTGCACTACTTTCTCCTTGCCGTCAGTCTTGAGTCTCTCATATCTTCTGCGTGTTCCTTTACTTACGACGGTTGCCCAGTCGATCTGTCCTATCTGAGCTTCCGGTTTTTTGCCGGTATCTGTGAGGAAGCACGTATCTTCGCCTTCTTTTCGTTTGGCTCTGGTGGCGGTGAGGGGCGGTTACGTTTGGTGTGTACTACCAACGCCTTCCCTTTCCGAAAGAGCGGTGATGTTTGGCTTGTTCCGTCCTTGGTAGGTCTGGTAGCTTGTCCAGACTCGTGACTTTTTCGACTTTTGACGAATTCTTTTAAGGCTCTTTGGGTAGTCTTCGCCATTGACTTGAGCTCATTGTGAATGTTCTTTTTATCTAAAATAAAGTCCACCAGAGCCTCTACCTTTGTTTGTAGGGTTCGGAAGGCAGCTGCATCTGCGCTATTCTGGCTTACTTCGTCTTCTTCTTCCATCTTATTCCTGGTATAGTGTATGTGGCTCCCCCCAAAATCCGTGGAGCCTGCACCGACCACCGGGGCTTTCACCCGATCGGAATCGGTGGTGGGATTAACCCCTCCATTGAGGACACCCACTTGGGGTAATGCGTATCTCTCATTCACTACGTCCATGGTTGGTTTGTTATTTGGGGTGTCTTCCCCTAGCCAGTTTTGGTCCACCCCGGGTATTTTATTTCCCCGGTGCCCTTCATATCTGACGAGCTTTCCCCTATCCGCCACCTGGGGAGGCGCCTGATGCGAGACTAGCAACTCGACACGGGTGTATGTGTGTGTGTGTGTGTGTGTGTGCGCGCGCGCGCGTGTGTGTGTGTGTGTGTGCGTGTGTAGATATTAATTAATATTTTTTCTCTTTCTAGGAAAACTATGAAGGTGACGACCCGCTGACCTTGGTCCCGATACGGGCACCGCACGCCTCACCGAGGCCATTAACAACGCCAACGTCACGAGCCGTTGATGTGGTGGAATTAGTTTCACCCCCACGGCTTGTTATTAGGCGTAGATAACAGATTGAGTGGTGAGTTAATTTATTCTATTTTATTCTATTTTATTCTTATTATATTCTAATTTATTTATTCTAATTATATTCTTTTGGTTATTTTACAGAAACAGTCAACAGAGGAGGACATACCCCAATTATTGGGCCCCCCGACCATATATTAAAAAAAAATCCATAATTATTTTTTTTTTGTATGTTTTTTAAGTTATTATTATATTGTAATTTAATTTATTCTAATTTAAATAAAATTATTAGAAAAAACTATGTTATCTATAAAATTTAATTGTATGTACGATTATAGAAATATAAATGAGTATGTGTATGTAGATGGTTGAAGTGCATATGCGAATGTATATGTAAATGAGAGTGCAAGCATGTATGAGAATGAGAGTATGTAAATGAAAATGTATGAATGAGAGTGTATGAATGCTTATGTGTAAATGAGAGTGTACGCATCTATGAGAATGAGAGTATGTAAATGAGAGTGTATGAATGCTTATATGTAAATGAGAGTGTGTGTATGTGGATGATTGAAGTGCATATGCGAATGTATATATAACTGAGAGTGCAAGCATGTATGTGAATCAGAGTATGTAAATGGGGGTGTACGAATGAGAGTGTATGAATGCTTATATTGAAATGAGAGTGTGTGTGTATGTGCATGATTGAAGTGCATATGCGAATGTATATGTGAATAATTAATTAAAGTTTAAACTAGTTTGAATGTAGTTTAAATAAGTTTAAACAAGTTTGAATATAGCTTAAACAAGTTTATGAAAGTTTAAACAAGTTTGAATATAGTTTAAACAAGTTTATGAAAGTTTATGAAAGTTTAAACAGGTGTCTATATCTAAGCGAATTAGTGTAGGTGTATGTGTATGTGTATATATTTATATTATATAAAGAAAAGAGAAAAATGGTGAGAGCCCCAACCAACGTTCTCACCTGTAAAGAACAACCATTCTTACAACAATATTTTACCTTTTCCTCTCCAAATTTTCTCTCTCTTTCATACATTTATTTATTTATAATACATTATTAAATAATCTTATAATTATGTATACATCGAATGAAATAATTCTTTGGTCAGTATATTCACGCTTTCTCTTCGAGGCATTGGTACAAGACCCAAATAGCACTCCTCTTGATGACAGCAAACATCCTTATTTTCTGAAGATACGTTAGGTGAGTCATCGTGAGTGTAAACATTTTCTAACAACCACCATCTCAATGAATCTGCATTCTTTGCAGCGCAGCTTGGTTTTGAGCAGTGCGGATGGTATGGGCATCTTATTTTCTCCTCTTTATTGATTTTCTTTAGCGCCGGGCAACTAAAATCCTCAATAATATTAACTAGCCTAAGAAAAAGAGAAATGTAATTATTGAAAATTATGTTAGAATATTGCTTTTGTAATACTTACTTTCCGGGAACCATTTCTCCAATCCACTTTCTTTTTTCACACCCTTTTACATGGATTGTCGTAGCGTTCTTGACTCTACTTTGTAAAATCTCTATTATCCGACTGTATGTTAACACTCCAGACTCCCATGCCATTCTGTGATAATTTTTTATAAGCCACTCATTCACCATCTTTTCTTCGCGTAGAAGACGTTTCCACTGACAAGGTCGTTGAAAGTGATAAACTGATGTAATGGAGTTTTCAGATAGCTCGAGGATGGCTAACTCCTTCAGGACGAATAAGTTCGACGATCTTTTGAATCCCTGAACGTCTACGATGTACTCTATTCTCTTTGCTGCTGATGAAGAGCTGTTGCTGCCTCGCTGAGTCGTCCTCATCTAAGCTAGCGGAGTAGCGAGCGCTCTTTTATAGTCGAGATTCTTCTTTCCCGAAACTTCCTTCCACGAATCCCTCCCTTCCTCGAGTTTCCTTCCTCTCCCGAAGATTCTTTACTTCCTCGAAACCCCCACCATCGCACCATTGGAGGACTATAAGAACAGCCGTATCGTTACGGAGCCATCAGTCGATTGAATCGAATCAGTGAGTTCACTAAGTGCTACTTCCCAGTGCAAGATAGACTACAAGGATTCATCGAGTGCTACTCTTCCCAGTGTAAGGACTACTACAAGGATTTATCAAGTGTTGCTTCTCAGTGCAAGATAGATTACGAGAATTCATCGTGTGTTACTTCCCAGTGTAAGGAGTACTACTACGAGGATTCTTCGTGTGCAACTTTTCAGTGTAAGGACTAATACGAGGTTTCATCAAGCCAGCATTTTGGAAGAACGTAAGTCAACTAGGAGCGTGACAAAGACATTTAGGTGAGAATGATATCTCCTGGGTATTATGGTTATATAGTTAAATTATTATGGAAATCATTAGAGAGTGTAAACAAAGGAGTTGCAACTTCTACTGATATAAAGAACTGGATTGATTTGAATAGTGATGCTATTAAGGGGGTGTCAAACTCAATTTTTACCGACCGAGCAAAAAATATATTGTTTTTAATAGAAAAAAAAAATATAACGATATATGAAAAATAATGAGTGCATTGCCCTCCGTAATTACATTATTAATCATTCTGCAAAATGCCAAGT
The DNA here is from genome assembly GCA_036365515.1 of Torymus aiolomorphi. Lineage (NCBI taxonomy): Eukaryota > Metazoa > Arthropoda > Insecta > Hymenoptera > Torymidae > Torymus > Torymus aiolomorphi. Next base: position 208,651,004 of record CM070874.1, read on the forward strand.
CAATATTCAAAAGCGTCTAAGAATGGCATTTGAACGAAAATTTCGTTCAAATGCCATTCTCAGATGCCTTAAAATATCGACGTGAAACTTTGCAGAATGATTCATAATGTCATTACGGAGGGCAATGCACTCATGATTATGCATAATATTATAAAAAAAAAAATAGATTATTGTACCATATGGGTAATATGTAGCATCGCGAGATTCGCGAGTCGGCGCCGGCAGCGGCCAGCGGCGCGGCCTTGCCCATGTGTGCGTACGCGCATGCGCTGCTGGCTGCAGCACAGCTGAGCTGTCCATCGCCGATGCCTGGGCCTAGGCCCTCCGGGAGGCGGTCCCGTGTTGCCGCCACCACCTCCGCCGCCACATTCGCCACCTGTGCCCTCCTCTATCCATTGATGCTTATCGACGTGTCATCGGTGTGCCTGCCACCTGGACCGCTCGCAGACGGCACAGCCTGGAACGCCGCATCAGCCGCCCACCTCGCAGACCGTAGCGTCCGTACCGCACCGTGTGCGTGCACACCCAACGGACCGTGCCGCTTGGACTTGGCCCCGCCGTAAGACAGAAAAGTAAGTCATTCAAGAATTTATTTATTTTACGGCGTTGTTATTTGTACGACAGATCTGTCGTACGAATAACCTATAACCCACTTAGAAACGTGTAAAAATCACTGTTTTGAAAGTCTGACATGGAGGGGACTATTATTTCTTTAGTCCAGCGTCAATCCTTGCCTATTTTTTTTCTTTAATCAAGCGTCAATTCTTCGGCTAAAGAAAATTGAAGGTTAGGTTTTACGTATATATAGGTATACCTATCTAGCAATCTGGCGTATAAATAACAACGGCCAACTGTAGATTTGATGCGCTTTTTCGACTTTTCATTCCAAAGATTACAGATCTAAATAATCTGCAAGTGTGGAGATACTGCATTTTCTGTGTATTTTTCAAAATATTTTCAAGAAAAGTCATTTCCTCCAAACTGGCTGATTGAGTAGATCTGAAATCTAATATACAATGCCTCAGCATGTACTGGATTGTGTGTAAACATTCTCATAAACTTTAAGCGAGGATGAGGAGGTCTACCTTGGAAATGCACACGCGCTTTTTCGACTTTTCATTTCAAAGATCCCTTTCCATTCTCTACAAATATTTCAAACTTTACACACACTATGTAATACATGCTGAGGGACTGTTTATCAAGTTTAAGATCTAAATAATTAGCAAGTGAGGAGATATTGCAATTTGTATGCTCTTTTTAAGAAATGATCAAGTAAAAAAGTTATTTTCCCTACACTGGCTGATTGAAAAGATCTAAATTTAATATACAGTGCCTCAGCATGCATTGCATTGTGTGAGAACATTCTGGTAAACTATGAGAAAGAGTGAGGAGGTTTTAGTCGCAAATGCACATGCGACTTTTTGACATTTCGTTCCAAAGATCCCTTTCCATTCCCTACAAGTATCTTAAACTTTCCATACATAATGGAATACATGCTGAGGGACAGTTTATCAAGTTTCAGATCTACATAATTAGTAAGTCTGGAGATATTGCAATTTTTGTGCTTTTTCAGGAAATTTTTAAGAAAGAAAAGTAATTTCCTCCAAACTGGCTGATTGAATAGATCTGAAACCTAACATACAATGCCTCAGTATGTACTGCATTGTGTGTAAACATTCTCACACACTTTAAGCGAGGGTGAGGAGGTCTACATTGGAAATGCACACGCGCTTTCTCGACTTTTCATTTCAAAGATCCCTTTCCATTCTCTACAAATATTTCAAACTTTACACACACTATGTAACACATGCTGAGGTATTGTTTATCAAGTTTCAGATCTACATAATTAGCAAGTGTGGAGATATTGCAATTTGTATGCTCTTTTTAAGAAATGTTCAAGAAAAAAAGTTATTTTCCGTACACTGGCTGATTGAAAAGATCTAAAATTTAATATACAATGCCTTAACATGCATTGGATTGCGTGTTAACATTCTGGTAAGCTTTGAGCAATGGTCAGGAGGTCTTAGTTGGAAATGCACTTGCGCTTTTTCGGCTTTTCAGTCCAAGGATCCCTTTCCATTCTCTCAACATATCTTAAACTTTACACACACCGTGCAATATATGCTGAGGGACAGTTTATCAAGTTTCAGATCTACATAAATAGCAAATCTGGAGATATTGCAATTTTTGTGCTTTTTCAGGAAATTTTTAAGAAAGAAAAGTCATTTCCTCCAAACTGGCTGATGGAGTATATCTGAAACTCAATATGCAATGCCTCAGCATGCATTGCATTGTGTGAGAACATTCTGGTAAACTATGAGAAAGTGTGAGGAGGTTTTTGTCGCAAATGCACATGCGGCTTTTCGACAATTCCTTCCGAAGATCCCGTTCCATTCCCTACAAGTATCTTAAACTTTCCATACATAATGGCATACATGCTGAGGGACGGTTTATCAAGTTTCAGATCTACATAATTAGCAAGTCTGGGGATATTGCAATTTTTGTGCTTTTTCAGGAAATTTTTAAGAAAGAAAAGTAATTTCCTCCAAACTGGCTGATTAAGTAGATCTGAAACCTAATATACAGTGCCTCAGCATGTACTGGATTGTGTGTAAACATTCTCATAAACTTTAAGCGAGGGTGAGGAGGTCTACATTGGAAATGCACACGCGCTTTTTCGACTTTGAAAAAACCCTTTCCATTTTCTACAGATATCTTAACTTTCCATCTATCTACTCCCTCTGTTTCTGGCAGGTCGATACTGCTATCCTCATTCCTATACTGCTTAACACTTTATTAATATATTCTGTTTTGCCCTAGGCGAAGAGCTCCTGCAGAAGACAACACGTCTTCATATAATTCTACTCTCCTCCAGGGCAGCCAACACAACTACCACGTCCTGAAGACATCAGCTAGACAAACATATCGTAGAAGTGAGAGCGAAGGTGTATATAAATATAGTTTGATCTCCTGTGCCAGACTCGAGTAAGTATTTCACTTCGGATTTGGACTTTATCTTGTAGTACAGCCGAACCTAGTCTCCAACTTTCCATCGGTCTACTCCTCTGTTCCTGGCAGTTCGATACTGCTATCCTCATCCCTACTCCTTAATACATTATTAATATATTTTGTATTGTCCTAGGTGAAGAGCTCCTGTAGAAGACAACAAGTCTTCATATAATTCTACTCTTCTCGAGGACAGCCAACGCAACTACCACTTCCCGAGGACATCACCTAGGCGAACACAACGGAGAAGGGAGGGCGAAGGTGTAGTTGAATGTAGTTCGCGCTTCCGTGACAGACTCGAGTAAGTACTTCACTTCGGATTTGGACTTTATCCTGTAGTATAGCCGAACCTAGCCTCCAACTTTCCATCTGTCTACTCCTCTGTTCCTGGCAGTTTGATACTGCTCTCCTCATCCCCACTGCCTAAAACATTATTAATATATTTTGTTTTGCTCTAGGCGAAGAGCTCCTGCAGAAGACAACAGGTCTTCATATCATTCTACTCTCCTCGAGGGCAGCCAACGCAACTACCACTTCCCGAGGACATCACCTAGGCGGACACGACGGAGAAGGGACGACGAAGGTATACTTGAATGTCTGCGCTCCCGCGACAGACTCGAGATGTAGTCTAGGCGCCAGGGGGGTTTCCGTGGCCGATGGATGTCCACACTTCCACCAAAGCTTTTCTTACGTATTTTTGACTGCTGATTCTGAATTTCGAAGGTGGAACGTCGCCAGACTGTTAGATTTTTGTTATTAACAATTTAATTGTGTAAATTGCTGCCAAATCAATATGATTAATTATAACTGTATCCTAACTGCCTAAAACTGTAGTAAATTGATCTAGAATATGCTCGTTTTTTCAGAATTGAAAAATTTTGATTAGAACCCGAATTATTGCAAATTTAGTGCAATAAGTCGCGAATTCGAGCGCAAACGTGCATAATTCTAGATCAATTTACTACAGTTTTAGACAGTTAGGATTCAGTTATAATTAATCATATTGATTTGGCCGCAGTTTAAACAATTAAATTGTTAATAACAAAAAACTAACATTCTGGCGACTGTCCACCTTCGAAATTCAGAATCAGCAGACAAAAATACGTAAGAAAAGCTTTGGTGGAGGCGTGGACATCCATCGGCCACGGAAACTCCCCTGGTGCCTAGACTAATGTCAGTATTTAGGGCACACCTGATTTTTAGGTACGAATTATATCTCCCCAAAAAGTAACAGTTTTCTGCGGGTGCACACGGAAAGAAAACTCTTACTGCTACAGTTAAAACGGCTTACTCGTGGAGTATAGGAGTTCCTTTACTATATAAGTAAGGTGGTTTTAGCAATCTTAGTAAGAGACCCATACTTTTACGGTATGTCGCTTTTCATACTACAACAGTTACACAATTATACGATCGTTGGATCAGCGGCATATACCGACGTAACAGCGTCACACGATTTTAGTATACATTGCTTCCACCTTCAATTGTAAGGGAGAAATACTATAGCGGTAACGGTTGCTACCTGCTAATACGGAAATGACAACTATAAGGAAGTGTTACTTATCGATAATTGAAAGCATCGAATGCGTCGTCTAGGTCTTTGAGGTGGTCAATGATGGAGTCGAGGTGATGCGCTCCGAAGTTTTTTGCGTTTAGATCCCAGGACGCATCTAATACGTAGTCAAAGTGTTCGGGGTAGCCGATGATGATGTCTAGGTCGTGCGCTCCGTAGTTTTTTGTCTCTAGATGTTGGAACGTATCAAATGCGTGGTTTAGGTCTTTGTGGTAGCCGATGATGGAGTCTAGGTTTTTTGCATTAAAATATCAGGTCGCATCTAATACGCAGTGCAGGTGTTCAGGGTAGCCGATGACGAGGTCTAGGTGGTGCGCTTTGTAGTCTTTTGCGTTTGGATATCAGGGCGCATCTAATACGTGGTCCAGGTCTTCGGGGAAGCCGGTGACGATATTTAGGTGGTGCGCTCCGTAGTTTTTGGCTAATAGGTGTTGGACATGTCAAAACTTAAAGTATTACTAATCACGTAATTTTATATTATAAGTAAAAATCGTGATTATAAATAAATACTTATTCGAACGTAATTACGTTCAAATTGACATGTGTTTGTAATAAAAAAAATAGTAAATATTAAAATGCGTATAGGCGAAATACGCACAATTATTCATAATAAATAATGCGTATATGCGAAATGCGCACAATTATTTATCATACAAAAATGCGTATAGGCGAAATACGCACAATTATTTATAATAAAAATTCGTACAAGCGAAATACGCACAATTATTTACAATATCAAAAATATGTATAAGCGAAATACGCAGAGTTGTTTATAATGCAAAAATGCGTATAGACGAAATACGGACAATTATTAGTTATAGGGAAAGGTGTATGGGCGAACATATTTAATTATAACAGAAAAGAATTACAATTACATGAGTTTATTTAGTTATCTATTTATAAGAAACTAGATGTCTTGACATAAAATTAATTCTTTTCGGTTTTTTTTCAACAAAACTCATAAAATTTGAAAAGAAGCTAAAGAAACTTATGAGCCTAGCTCAATGAAATTATAGTAGCTCTACTTTTGCCAATCATTCAGTAGCATGACAAGTATAATGCAAAGTAATTATTAATGACAATACTTCTAATAATACAAATTTTGTTAAAATGTTCAATTTGCAGTTATGCGTATATATGATGGAAGGTGTATATTTTAAAATGCGGATCAACGTATATACCATACTCAGGTTCATTTGAAGTTCAACCCTTGGTCTCAAATTTTGTTACACCCTCCTGTTGTTTCAGGTATATGGGATATTTCACGTGAAGTCAGCAGCTCAAAATTTTAAAATCCCTCAAAACTCGTTTTCTTTTAGTTTTTATGAACAAAAAATGTTCCTCAAATTTTAGGTCGATATTTGCAAAAATAAAAAAGCTATGCAATATTGAAAATTCAATTTTTTTGCAATTTTTGGTTAAAATCCAAGTTTATTCATTTTTTAACTGAAAATCTTGAAACTTTTTGTATAGTACATTGATTGGCAAAAGGTTTGAATTTTTTCTGTAGAATGTGCCAGTATTTATTTTATGACCCTTTTTGAAAGTCTCTGATTGGCTGCTTCTTAGTATACCTTCATCAAAGGATATTGAGGCTGCGGCCAAATATTCTTTATTCGACAATTTTTTTTTTGTGCTCTTCTTCGAAAACCCTTCAAAATGCTTTTTTATCAATACTGGCCCGAGCATAGGGAAAAAAGTGACAATTTTTTGAAATATCAAGAAAAATCCATAATTTCAATTTTTGATAACATGATTAATGAAACTGAATATTATTCATACATCTTATGGCATGGACCGTACCACTGAATTTTGTTAGAGCATCAAATAGAACATTAGAAATATCTATTTTCAATAATATTAGGCTTACACAATAAGCGATACCTAATTATGAATGAAATTATCAGTCTGTTGCCTGATTTCATTTTGACAGCTTTATAATAATTAACCTCTATAGCTTAATTTATTATTAATTCATAATTAGGTATTGCTTATTGTGTAAGCCTAATATTATTGAAAATAGATATTTCTAATGTTCTATTTGATGCTCTAACAAAATTCAGTGGTACGGTCCATGCCATAAGATGTATGAATAATATTCAGTTTCATTAATCATGTTATCAAAAATTGAAATTATGGATTTTTCTTGATATTTCAAAAAATTGTCACTTTTTTCCCTTTGCTCGGCCAGTATTGATCAAAAAAGCATTTTGAAGGGTTTTCGAAGAAGAATACAAAAAAATTTGTCGAATAAAGAATATTTGGCCGCAGCCTCAATATCCTTTGATGAAGGTATACTAAGAAGCAGCCAATCAGAGACTTTCAAAAAGGGTCATAAAATAAATACTGGCACATTCTACAGAAAAAATTCAAACCTTATGCCAATCAATGTACTATACAAAAAGTTTCAAGATTTTCAGTTAAAAAATGAATAAACTTGATTTAAAAAATTGCAAAAAATTGAATTTTCAATATTGCATAGCTTTTTTATTTTTGCAAATATCGACCTAAAATTTGAGGAACATTTTTTGTTCATAAAAAACTAAATAGATTGAAATATGTTTAAATTTCAATAAACAATTAAACCCTCAACCAAAACAATAAAAACCAAATCTAAACTATCTCTTGGTAGAAATTTTGTAAACTATATCCAGAATATGTACAAAAAAGTGCAGTACTGTGCCACAAAATTTCAGATGCAGGTAATATTTTGAAAATCATAATATTAAATTGGACTCCATCATCCGCCATCTAAACACCTAGACCTCGCATCCGACCTGTCCCTTCACCTGGGCACAAAAACCTACGGAGCGCACTACCCGAACTCCATCATCGGCCGTCTGGAACACCTAGACCTCGCATCCGATCTGTCAAAACACCTGGACACAAAAGTCTACGAAGCATATCATCAGCCGCCTGGAACAGCGAGACCTCGCATTCGAGCTGTCCCGATACCTGAACTCAAAAATCTACAAAGCGCACTACCCGGACTCCATCATCGGCCATCTGAAACACCTAGACCTCGCATTCGATTTGTCTTGGTCTCTAGACACAAAAACCTACGGAGCGCATCACGTAAACTCCATCATCGTCCACCTGGAACGCTCAGACCTCGCATACGATCTGTTCCGACATCTGGACACAAAAATCTTCGGAACGCATCACTTACACTCTATCACCGGCTACCTGGAACAGCTAGACCTCGTAATCGAGCTGTCTCAACACCTGGGTACAAAAACCTATGGAGCGCATAACCCGGACTCCATCATCGGCCATCTAAACACCTAGACCTCGCATCCGATCTGTCCCTTCACCGGGACACAAAAACGTACGAAGCGCACTACAATTTTTAAGAAAGCATTTGCAATCATGCAAGGCGACGTCCTGAATTTTGAAATGTCAATAATAACTGAGACTATATAATAAAGTGATGAATCTGCATCTCATTATTATAAGAAATGTGTATAGGCGAAATGCGCACATTTGTTTATAATAGAACATGTGTATAGTCGAAATACACAAAATGATTTATTATAAAATGCGTGTAGGCAAAATGCACACGATTACTAACACTGAAAAGTGCGTATAAGCGAAATACGCATAGTTATTTATAATAAAACATGTGTATAGGCGAAATACACCAAATTATTTATTATAAAATGCGTATAGGCGAAATGCGCACAATTAATAACACTGAAAAGTGCGTATAAGCGAACTACGCATAATTATTTATAATAAAACATGTGTATAGGCGAAATACACCAAATTATTTATTATAAAATGCGTATAGGCGAAATGCGCACAATTGATAACACTGAAAAGTGCGTATAAGCGAAATACGCATAATTATTTAGAATAAAATATGTGTATCGGTGAAATACAACAAATTATTTATTATAAAATGCGTATAGGCGAAATGCGCAAAATTATTTGTAATAAATATGCGTATATATGTGAAATACGCACTATTATTAACAATAAAAATGCGTATACGCAAAATACGGATAATTAATTATAAAAAGAAATACGTATACGCGAAATACGTACAATTGTTTGTAATAAAAAAACGCGTATATTTAATATTTTTTAAATATGTAGCGCCATCTATGTTAAAATCTATTACGATTTTCCAGAGATGGCGCTTGTGTCATATTTCATCAATAGTATGTACTTCCTACCTTACCGACCTATGGGTCGGTCAAATCGCAGAATGGAGTTTGACACCCCCTTAATGCACTAGAGAAGATAGCCACTTCGGGAACGCTTACCAGAGCAAAGAAGCAGAAATGTCAAACATCAATGACACATTTGCTGACTATTCAAAACAAACTGCGTAGCTTTTTAAAATCTGGTGATCGCTTGTTGCAAAATTCACCACCATTAAGTGAGGAAGGAGACCAAAGTGTTAAATGGGATGATGTGTTCTCAGCATTTGACAGACGCATACGATCAGGCGTGATATCTAATCTAACTCATATGGACATAATCTCGTTTATGAAGGATGCTCAAATCATCTTTGAATCGAAGATTACGGATGCTCTTAACGTATACAATGCAATTAAAGTGAATGCTGAACTTGCAGCAGAGTACATACTCCAAAAGAGTGACTCGGTAGATGCGGAAGTTAAATATTCAATACAGAAAATGCACCGATATTTAAAGTTACAGATTTAAAACAATGGTTTGATGCAAATGTTAAACAAGCTGTTCGGCGTGAGATGGAAGAATTTCAAGAAACAGGTTTCGGATGGAGTCTACAACAAATTTTAAGTCTAACAATAAATATCAATAAGTATGAGCCCATGAAAGGAAGTTCCTATATACCACTACCGAAGGATATACTTATGAAGATGGCTTGTGTGAATGTACAAAATAAAGATGATCAATGCTTCAAGTGGTCCATTTTGGCTGCGCTACACCCCCAAGAGAAAGCTGCGAATCGCGTTAGTAAGTATACAAAATTCGACGATGAACTAAACTTTAAAGGAATAGAGTTTCCTATCTCATTGAGGCAGATAAGTAAATTTGAAAAAAAAAATTGTCTTTCTATAAACGTATACATTTTAAAAATGTATAATGGGAAGTTTAAGGTTCATCCATGTTATATTACATCTCTAAAGAAAAATTTACATGTTAATTTACTACATATACAAGACTACTATGTGGATGAAAATGAAAAAGAAGAAAGTAATGATAATCCAAATGCTCCAATGCCAAAGTTTCACTACGTTTGAATTAAGAACTTGTCACGCTTGGTGCGAAATCAACTAACAGCTTGTCGGAGAAAATGTTATATCTGTCATCGTTGCCTACATTATTTTTATTCTACAGATATTTTAAAAAAACATGAAGTCGACTGCGCACAATTGAATAAGTGTAAGATAAAATTACCAATACCACAAGATGATATTCTCTGATTTATATCTACGCGGATTTTGAATGTCTCCTGAAACCTATTGAAGACGAAGCATCACACGCATTTCAAGAACACGAAGCTTACAGTCTTGGGTATTATTTAAAATGTAGTTTCGATGATAGCCGATCAGTCTATCACAGCTATCGTCAGGAAGAAGATGGTGAAATGAGCCCTGCTGTCTGGTTCATTGTAAAACTTCAAGAATTGGCTACTCAACTGGAAGAGATATATAAAGCCCCTAAACCTATGAATCTCAGTCATCAAGAGATGGATGACTTTAAAGCAGCTAAATTATGTCATATTTGCACTAAGCAGTTTTCTGCTAAGGATAAGAAAGTAAGAGACCACTGTCATATTACTGGAAAGTAAGTAATTAAATATATTATTAATTCATATTATTTAAATATATACTAAATTAATTATATGTATGATTTCAGGTATAGAGGAGCTGCTCATGAGGGATGTAACATCATCTTTAAAGATGCAAGATTTATCCCAGTAGACTTTCATAATCTTACAGGTTATAACTCTCATTTTAACATTAAGGAACTTGCAAGTGATAGTATTTTAAAAGGACGTGTACAACTTATTGCAGAAAATACAGAAAGATATATATCTTTCACAAAATACATTAAAGGCACTGATTTTAACTTCATAGATTCTTTCAGATTCATGGCATTATCTTTGGAGAAACGGACGTCATATTTAGATGAAAAGAGAATCACTAGCAGTATATTTGAAAATGATGATAATTATACCAAAGATAATATTAAGCTACTTATGCGAAAAGGTATTTTACCATATGATTATGTATTTTCATTTGAAAAATTGAAAGACAAAGAATTACCCTCAAATGATGACTTCTTCAGCAAATTAACAAACTCTGGAATCGCAGAAGCTGATTATGACCATGCAGTCAACGTCTGGAATACGTTTAACATTAAAACTCTTGGTGAGTATTCAGACTTGTATCTTAAAACTGATGTACTTCTTTTAGTAGATGTTTTTGAAAATTTCCGATCGACTTGTATCGAGGCTTACGGATTGGGTCCTGCGTATTATTATACAACACCAGGATTGACTTGGGATGCTATGTTAAAGTATACACAAGTCGAACTTCAATTACTTACCGAGATAGATATGCTATTGTTCGTTGAAAGAGGGATCAGAGGTGGAGTTAGCCAATGTTCGAACCGTTACTCTAAAGCTAATAACAAATTTATGTCTGATGACTATAATCCAAACGAAAATGAAAAATATCTAATGTACTACGATGCTAATAACCTGTACGGATGGGCGATGATGCAATACCTACCAGAAGGAGGTTTTCGCTGGGTGGAAAATGTAAACGAACCAAATTTCTTTGACATTCCAGATGATGGTCCTATCGGTTATATCTTGGACGTGGTTTTGGAATATCCAGCAAGTCTTCACGATGATCATAAAGACCTGCCTCTGTGTCCTGAACACATGGCTCCGCCTGGTGCTCGTCAAAAGAAGCTGCTGACTACTTTATTCAACAAAAAGAGGTACATTATTCATTATCGTGCCCTGAAACAAGCTCTCAAACATAGACTAGTGTTGGAGAAAGTTCATAGAGCACTCAGATTCAAGCTAAGTCCATGACTCAAGCCTTATTCGAATTAAACACGGACAAGAGAAAACAGGCGAATAATTAGTTTGAAAAACTCTTCTTCAAACTTCTGATTAATGCCGTGTATGGTAAGACAATGGAAAATGAGCGAAAACGAGTAGATGTGAAACTCGTTAACTAGTGGACTGGTAGCTATGGGGCGGAGGTATTGATCGCTAAACCCAATTTCCATAGCCGCTCGATCTTTGATGAAAACTTAGTTGCCATACAACTCGCTCGAACTGAGATTACAATCAGAAAGCCGATTTATGTCGGTCTTAGCGTTCTCGATATCTCTAAGACTCTCATTTATGATTTTCATTATTCATATATGAGACAATGAGTGGGTAAAAATACCAAACTTCTCTACACTGACACAGATAGTCTGATATATGAAATTCGAGGTATTAACATGTACGAGATTATGAAGGAGGATATCAACAAGTTTGATACTTCAGATTATCCTGAAAATAATCAGTTTGAACTACCTCGTAAGAATAAGAAAGTCATAGGATTAATGAAGGATGAATGCAATGGTAATATCATGACTGAATTCATCGGACTTCGAAGCAAAATGTATAGCGTCCTCATACCAAACGATAAACCTATTAAAAAAGCCAAGGGAGTCAAATCAACTGTTGTGAAAACAAGTATCACTTTCGATAACTATCGAGACTGTCTTTTCAATGAGTCAACGGTGATCTGACAACAGAATAATATACGCTCCAAGAATCATATCGTTCGAACTGAGAAAGAAAAGAAGGTTGCTCTAAGCCCACATGATGATAAACGTCATCTCCTCGTGAATAGTACGGATACACTTCCTTGGGTACACTATAGAATATTTGATGGGGAGGAGGACAGAGAAGTTCTAGAAAATTTGAAACAGCTGGAGGAGATGGAGGTGGAAGAACCAATCACGAGTGAGAGTGATGGAGAGGGGGAAGCTGACGGAGGCCTACATAAGGAGCGCGCGTCGAGCGTCGAGCGTCGAGCACATTCGTTCACTCGACGAGCCTGAGAACGGAGAGCCTCCCACCAAGAGACTTAGACTTTGAACAACTCCAGACACTTAAAGGTAAGTATTTCATTTATTGACTTGTAATATTCTTTGAAAATAGTTAATATTTTTCTCTGTTTCAAAATGGACTTTGCCATGTTAAATCGTATCTGCTCAAATACCTATCTTCCAAAGAAGAATCTGTCCGAATTAGAGGAGGGTGAAATGTACATAGTTACAGAGATCAAGCAGGTCAGCATCAAGTACGGACTGAAGGCCGTTGTTGCCATCGATGGAGAGTTCCAAGTCTTCCTCCCCAATAGTTTCTAAAGCCCCTGAGGAGAATGGCATTTTGTTCGATGAACTTGCCGAAAGGGCTAATAAGTATACATCATTTTTATTGTATCAAGGTGAACAAAATTTTGAATTTCGTAAAGATTAAATATGTAAATAAATTATTAACATTGTAATTTAATTATTAACTTTATAATGTAAATTAATAAACTTGTAAAACAAATTTAATAAAAAAAAAAATAAAGAGAAAGTTTACGGAGAGGAAAAATGTTTGGTTGTTCCTCACAGGTAGAGAGCGTTGGTTGGGGCTCTCACCACTTTCTCTTTATTTTCATTACTATTAAACAAATTATATGTCTTTCTTATTTATCCAACTATTGTGAGAACTGTCGAAACCGAGCCATTTCACGTAAACTTGATTGCCACATTTCTTGATCACTTTTTCTACCAGCTAAATATCTGGATATTTTACTTTCAGAAGTTCTTGTTCATAGAAGCAACCTGAAACCGGTTGATTTTGGTAATCTTTTAAATGGTAAGTAACAGGATTTGTTTTTGATACTTTAACTATTGTAAATATCCCAGTCGACCAATTGGGCGTATATCCTTTCTCAAATACTTGCTTTAATCTGCTTATACGTACTCTATCATTAACTTTAAATTTTTGTTTTTTTACAGGTTGAGATTTACTGGAATACTGTGTCAGAACCTGCGCTTCGTTGACTGTTGTAACATCTTTTGGTTTCATATGTATAGTTCTATGTTTCCTATTATTGTAAGCAGTAAGCAGATTAGGTAAGATGTCAAGCCACTTAAAATTTCCACGTAAACTAAATTGCATCCACATCTTGTTTTCAGCGTTCGATTAAATCTCTCACAAATAGATGCTTTTAAGTTGCTGTATGTGGAGTACAGGTTAATCTTATACTGCTTCATCAAATTTTGAAAGCTTGAATTATAAAATTCTTTACCTCTATCTGTCTGTAAATTTTTTGGTACTCGACCTTGAGACAGAACTAATTTCATCGCTACTGTAACGTTGTCTGCGGATTTTCTCTTAACCGGTACAGCCCAAGCGTACTTGGAAAATACATCTATTACAGTGAGCATATATCTGTAGTCTTTGTTCTCTCGAGCATAAGGCTGCATTTCAACTAAATCAGCTTGCCAAGTTTCATCTATGCCTCGCATATCGAGCTTCCGTCGTTGATAGTTTCTTCGAGCAGGATTATGCAACTCTTCTACTACTACTTTCTTTCGATCATCCATGCTTCGATGTTAACTCATTCGTATCTAACGAATTACTGCTATGTGACAATTGAAGTACCATCACTTTGATACTCTCGATTTCCCTCTCAAGATCAGCAATTTTTATATTTAATTCATCTCGATTAACTTCGACTATTTCATCTAAATTATTGAAATAATTTCTCAATCCATTTATAATATTTACAACTTTCGTAACTTCTCCATCCACTATACGCTGTAATGATTGCACATTGACTGCATCGTGTAGATCAGTGGGTGCTCATACATTACATAATCTCTTATTTTCAAGATCGAATTCTCCATCGGATGTGATTTTATATCCCACTCCTGGAGGACCAGTAATGCCCTCTCTTTCTTTTAGATTTTGTCCGAACACGTTGACACTCATTATGATACCGAGAAGAAAGAGAAGGTTCATCTAATATATATACCCTCCCTCTCGCAATTCCTCAATTATCGAGTGAATCTCATTAACGTGGCTGGGATTGCCAGCTGATTGTTCAGCTATGAGTAATCTCAAACGTTCCACCAGCTCGTTGGGATCGTCCCAATACATATAATCCATACTGGTATTGATTCTTGCCAACTTATATAGTGGTAATACACCAGCACCTTTTTTCGAATATTCAAACATGAGAGCAATGATGTATTTGAATTTTTGCTGTTGTGAAAACGAATCTTTTCATTACTGTCATAGCGTTTCTTATGTGCTGACGATACTTCAAGTATTTTCCGGTAATTCTAAATATCAGTAGTAGTGATCTGGCTTTCACTGGGCTGTTTCGTAATGAGTAATTCGAGTAATCCATGAGTTTTCGCATACTTCACCCCATTCACCTTGATATCGCTACGCTCCAAGACTATAGGGGAGTAACCAATCATGAATCGCCCATTTTCGTTACGTACACCATAAATTTTGTCTACGTTTTTATCTTGACTGAGCATTTGTAAATATTTATTATTGCTTTCATCATCATAACTATCATTGCTCGTAGCTGATTCAAAAGACGTGTCGGCTGCTTGCAATGTATCATCCTGCTCTTGCATATCATTATCATGCTCTTCATCTCGTTTGATAAATTTATTATACTTTTCATCATGCTCTTCATCGCGCTTGATAGATTTATTATACTTTTCATCATGTTTAACAGCTCTACTCAATGCTTCTTTGGACTTTTTGTCTACGAGCTTCTCAAGCAGCTCAACGATTGGTTTGAAAGTATCTTCCATTGTTTTCTCAAAAATATCTTTTCCATACTTCAACAAATTATATTTACGTTTAACTGCATTGCGAGCTTTTACAAGCTCATGAAGTATATCCTTTCTTCGACTGAATTCTGCCATGTTGACGCTTCAACGTTCAGTTGTCGACTGTGAATGAAAGACTAAGAGTCGCCCATATTTATAGCAAAACAGTCAAAGCCCTTACGATATCTTGCTCCATTGATTGGACTATCCTTGTCAATCATTGGAAATCCATATTTCTCATCTCTCCAGCATTTGACACATAAATCTTTAAACTGTGTATAAGTCATATCAGAATTACCATGATCTTCATACAAGTGTTTTAAATTAACATCATCTTGCCGAAAAATTACCAAAAGATTTACATTATCCCTGACGAGATGCTTTGGAATGTGAACATATGACTGACAAAGATAAAAACAATCTACACTTTTATGTCTACCCATGCAGAAAAATGCTTTAACATGGATTTGTTTCTCACAAGCTATGTCGTCGAATATAATGATAGAGTTCGGAAGAGCATTTTCAGGAGCTATAACCTCATCGTGTTCGCTGTAGGAGAAATACTGCACGCTCTCTAATGGTTCTATAAGTATCTGAAGAAATTTATACTTCGGTTGATTCAAAGACTTAGAATATGTATAAAAATTCTCAAATCTAACACCATTGGGATGTTTAATGAGTGCAAGCAAACTATTGGTTTTTCCACAATTTGACAATCCACAAAATACAGCTCTAATACTGCTTGGAAGTAAGTCTCCATGCCGCTTTGTCTTTTTTTCTTGCTCCCCGATATTATCGAAATTAAATACCGGGAGTTGAACAGAATGTTCCTTGAAATTCATGTGTACAGTACGAGGTCTCGATTGCAACTGATCGTTCAACTATAAATAGATCGCTTTTATACTCGCGGGGTTCAGTCTTCATCGAACCTTCGTGGTGTGATGATCGTATACAGACGACCTCGAGGTCGCGGTTTGATCCATAAAATTCTCAACAGTCTTCCAATAGAACTTCATTTACTAGGGTATCAGTACTGCGGACCAGGTACTAAGTTAGCAAAACGTTTAGCTCGAGGTGATAAAGGTATCAATCTACTCGATAGAGCTTGTCAAGAGCACGACGTAACTTATTCTCAGAACAGAGAAAACTTTGAGTCTAGAAACAACGCGGATAGAGTTTTAGCAGATAAGGCGTGGCAGAGAGTTAAGGCTAAAGATTCAAGTATTGGTGAGAAAATAGCTGCTTACGGCATTACAAATATTATGAAAGCCAAATCAAAACTCGAAATTGGCGTGGAGAGAAAGCAGCCAACGATGCTGAACAAGATAATAAAAGCTGCTTCAAAATCAATGGTTAAAAGTAACTCTGCTCGTAAGGTAATTCTCTCTGCTTTGAAAGGTGCACGTTCTGCTGTCAAAAAGCTGGTGGAAAACGTAAAATTATCATTCCACGAGTTTTACCGGTACCCTCAACAGTAGGTGGTTTCCTACCGTTTCCCGTACCAATATTTGCTGGCTTGAGTGCTGTTTGGGCTATGGCCGGTGGTGCTGCTGGCATACCAAAATCGGTTAATGACGCGAGTACAGCTAAAAAGCAATTAGAAGAGAATCAGAGACATAACATGAAAATGGAAGAAATAGCATTGGGAAAGGGTCTCTTTCTGAAACCACATAAAACAGGTGCAGGTCTTCGTATAGGCGGTAATAAAAAAAAATTAAGGTTGAAGAAAAAAAAAAGAACCCCGAACTGAGATTACCACAAAGAGCTCTCACAGATCTCGATCTAATTAAGGCCATGTGATACTCAAATGAAAATCCCTACCTTACCGATATGTCGGTAACAGACTGTATATTGAGTAATAATTAAATTATGAATAATTTTTTTAACAAAAACGCTCTGTCCGGCGCTCGGGAATTCTTCGAAGATGATTATGTCAAAGTTTCACAATTGAAATAATAACTGTCATCGAGTTATTTAGTTTTTAGTCATATTTTTTAGCTAAAAATTGAATAACAGCTCGAATATACATCGGATTTGCGTGAAATTTAACACATATGCTTGTTGTATCATTTGCGAGCGCCTGACAGTCTTCTTTTTTTGAAAGTCGCCAAAAAGTATTATTTTATTTTTTTACATAAATAAACTTCCGACACTAAGTTGTGAGGTTGGCATCACTTCTATATCACTATCGTAAAATGGCAGACACTAAGGCATACCAACCTTTTTCACGCGATGTATTTGTTTACGTTGTATTGTTTTCGGAAATGGCAGTAGATGGCGCTATGACTACCATTTGGAAAATAAAATTATAAATTATATGATAAAATGATAATTAAAGTAAAATAGAATTGAAAAACTTCAGCTTTGCAAATTATCTGATTATTGTTGTGCGATATACATATACATATATCTAAACGATAGAATAGCGATGAATTGCGTTCATAACCTCAAAATCATCATGTGATAATGTTTTGAATATGATATTGTTTTCGGTAATGGCAGTAGATGGCGCTATGACTACCATTTGGAAAATAAAATTATAAATTATATGATAAAATGATAATTAAAGTAAAATAGAATTGAAAAACTTCAGCTTTGCAAATTATCTGATTATTGTTGTGCGATATACATATACATATATCTAAATGATAGAATAGCGATGAATTGCGTTCATAACCTCAAAATCATCATGTGATAATGTTTTGAATATGAATCTTTTATAAGAGGAGGAACAATGTTTTTCTCTGCATATTTGTACAGAAATATTATGATATAAGTAAATCGAAACGATATAATAGCGATGAATTGCGTTAATAACCTCAAAAACAATATCTGATGTTTTGAATACAAATATTATAGCTGAAATAATACATCTACTTTCAAACCTAATTTACAAATATTTGATTCTTTATAATAACCATTAACTTATAATAGTATAAACTATTGTTTTTCACATACTTATGAGGAAATACGGGTCCGCGAAAATTTTTGTAAATAGCCTATAAAGGAGTTTTCACTGAGAAAGTTATTATTGTGGAGAGAATTCCCGATCAAACCAAGCTTCTCAAGTAATATTTATTATATTTTGTAACAAATAGAAATATGTAAATTATTAAACAATTTTTTCCGCGCGATTTTGCGAAATGCGCATGCACGACATTATTTGTAAAGAGCTTATGAAAGGGTTTTGATTGCGGAGTTATGATTTCAGAGTTATGATTGCGGAACGATTTCCCAAAGAAATCAAAGCTTCTCAAATAATATTTGTTATATCTTGTAACAAATACGAATTTATACATTATTAAACAATTTTTTTTCCACGCGATTTTTCGAAATACGTCTGCGTGACATTTTTTGTAAAGAGCTTATGAAGGGGTTTTCCTACATAGCTATGATTGCCAAACGATTTCCCCAAGAAATCAAAGCTTCACAAGTAATATTTGTTGTATCTTGTAACAAATACAAATTTATAAATTATTAAACAATTTTTTTCCCTACGCGATTTTTCGAAATACGTGTGAGCGAAATTTTTTGTAAAGAGCTTATGAAGGGGTTTTCCTACATAGCTATGATTACCGAACGATTTCCCGAAGAAATCAAAGCTTCACAAGTAATATTTGTTATCCTTGTAACAAATACAAACTTATAAATTTTTAAACAATTTTTTTCCACGCGATTTTCCGAAATACGTGTGCGCGAAATTTTTGTAAAGAGCTTATGAAGGGATTTTCCTACATAGCTATGATTGCCGAACGATTTCCCGAAGAAATCAAAGCTTCACAAGTAATATTTGTTATACCTTGTAACAAATACAAATTTATAAATTTTTAAACAATTTTTTTCCACGCAATTTTGAGAAATGCGCATGCGCGACATTTGTTGTAAAGAGCTTATGAAGGGGTTTTCGTACAGAGTTGTGATTGCCGAACGATTTCCCAATGACATCAAAGCTTCTAAAGTTACATTTGTTATATCTTGTAATAAATACAAATTTATAAATTATCAGACAATTTTTTTCCACGTAATTTTGCGAAACACGCATGCACGACATTTTTTGTAAAGAGATTATGAAAGGGTTTTCGTTCAGAGTTATGATTGCGGAACGATTTCCCGAAGAAATCGGAGCTTCACAAGTAATATTTGTTATATCTTGTAACAAATACGAATTTATAAATTATTAAAAAATTTTTTTCCGCGTGATTTTTCGAAATACGTTATGCGACATTTTTTCTAAAGAGCTTACGAAGGGGTTTTCGTATAGAGTTATGATTGTCGAACGGTTTCCCAATGACATCAAAGCTTAAGTAATATTTATTATATCTTGGAACAAATACACATTATTTATAAATTATTAAACAATTTTTTTCCACGCGATTTTCCGAAATACGTGTGCGCGACATTTTTTGTGAAGAGCTTATGAAGGGGGTTTCCTTCATAGCGATGATTGCGGAACGATTTCGTAATGACATCAAAGCTTCTTAAGTAATATTTATTAGGCACGACCGCTACTCGGGAGAGCCTTATAATTTCACCAGAGTGAAAATTGTAAGAATACAAATACCGAATATTTCATGTGTAAAAACCATTTTCCACTCAGAATAAGTGCGTTATGTATATCTGTACGTCCGTATGTGCGCAAGTTACTCCATTATCTCAATGAATATTCGATAGATTTCATCAGGATTGCGCGAAACACTCATCTAATTACACCTAAGTGACAGTTCTCTAGCGAGAACAATCGATAAAAAAATTTGATATATTTCCTTTCTTTCGTACATTTATCTAAATATTTCCTTTCTTACATGCATACTTATCTAAAAAATAACAGACTCACTATTAGAAAGCAATAATAGTCGGTGAAGTGGGAATATTACGATAAAATAACACGATTTAACCTCTTTTATTTCAAAATATAAATATTCGTAATTACTTAGAAAAACGTTTACTTATTGCGTAGGGCCATCGCTATATACCCATTGCAGGGAAGAGTCACGATCGTATCCCGCCAGAAAAGTGCGATGTGAGCGGGCGAGGCTACGGGAGTCGCGCCCGTCCCGCAGCGCCGGACGGGAGCGACTCCCGTAGAGTAGCGGCGCGCTATACGTTTCGTCTGCCGTGATGGAAGTAAATACCATTGACCCCTATGATAAGGAGGATGGTTATCATCGAACCAGATGTTGCTTATAATTATATTTCAATTTCTAATTCTTATCTGAGAAATTCTATTCAGAGGAATTTTTGGTTATTGACGAGCTTCCGTAATATACGATGATGAACTTGTATTGCCAAAGGCAGCTCTATCGACATATTTCCTTTCTTTCGTACATTTATCTAAATATTTCCTTTCTTACGTGCATACTTATCTAAAAAATAACAGACTCACTATTAGAAAGCAATAATAGTCGGTGAAGTGGGAATATTACGATAAAATAACACGATTTAACCTCTTTTATTTCAAAATATAAATATTCGTAATTACTTAGAAAAACGTTTACTTATTGCGTAGGGCCATCGCTATATACCCATTGCAGGGAAGAGTCACGATCGTATCCCGCCAGAAAAGTGCGATGTGAGCGGGCGAGGCTACGGGAGTCGCGCCCGTCCCGCAGCGCCGGACGGGAGCGACTCCCGTAGAGTAGCGGCGCGCTATACGTTTCGTCTGCCGTGATGGAAGTAAATACCATTGACCCCTATGATAAGGAGGATGGTTATCATCGAACCAGATGTTGCTTATAATTATATTTCAATTTCTATTTCTTATCTGCGAAATTCTATTCAGAGGAATTTTTGGTTATTGACGAGCATCCGTAATATACGATGATGAACTTGTATTGCCAAAGGCAGCTCTATCGAAATATTTCCTTTCTTTGGTACATTTATCTAAATATTTCGTTTCATACGTGCATAGTTATCTAAAAAATATCAGACTCACTATTAGAAAGGAATAATAGTCGGTGAAGTGGGAATATTACGCTAAAAATACCACGATTTAACATCTTTTATTTCAAAATATAACAAAATACGATAAAATAACACGATCTAACCTCTTTTATTTCAAAATATAACAAAATACGATAGAATAACACGATTAAACCTCTGTTATTTCAAAATATAAATATTCGTAAATACTTAGCAAAACTATTAGTTATGGCGTATGGGCCATCGCAATATACCCATTGCAGGGAAAATTTACGATCGTATCTCGCCAGAAATGTGTGATGTGAGCAGGCGAGGCTACGGGAGTCGCGCCCGTCCCGCAACGTCGGACGGGCGCGACTCCCGTAGAGTAGCGGCGCGCTATACGTCTCGTCTGCTGTGATGGAAGTAAATACCATTGATCCCTATGATAACGAGGATGGTTTTCATCGAACCAGATGTTGCTTATAATTATATTTCAATTTCTAATTTTTATCTGAGAAATTCTATTCAGAGGAATTTTTGGTTATTGAGGAGCATCCGTAAGATACGATGATGAACTTGTATTGCCAAAGGCAGCCCTATCGAAATATTCCCTTTCTTTCGTATATTTATCTAAATATTTCCTTTCTTACATGCATACTTATCTAAAAAAATATTAGACTCACTATTACAAAGCAATAATAGTCGGTGAAGTGGGAATATTACGATAAAATAACACGATTTAACCTCTTTTATTTCAAAATATGAATATTCGTAATTACTTAGAAAAACGTTTACTTATTGCGTAGGGCCATCGCTATATACCCATTGCAGGGAAGTGTCACGATCGTATCCCGCCAGAAAAGTGCGATGTGAGCGGGCGAGGCTACGGGAGTCGCGCCCGTCCCGCAGCGCCGGACGGGAGCGACTCCCGTAGAGTAGCGGCGCGCTATACGTTTCGTCTGCCGTGATGGAAGTAAATACCATTGACCCCTATGATAAGGAGGATGGTTATCATCGAACCAGATGTTGCTTATAATTATATTTCAATTTCTATTTCTTATCTGAGAAATTCTATTCAGAGGAATTTTTGGTTATTGACGAGCATCCGTAATATACGATGATGAACTTGTATTGCCAAAGGCAGCTCTATCGAAATATTTCCTTTCTTTGGTACATTTATCTAAATATTTCGTTTCATACGTGCATAGTTATCTAAAAAATATCAGACTCACTATTAGAAAGGAATAATAGTCGGTGAAGTGGGAATATTACGCTAAAAATACCACGATTTAACATCTTTTATTTCAAAATATAACAAAATACGATAAAATAACACGATCTAACCTCTTTTATTTCAAAATATAACAAAATACGATAGAATAACACGATTAAACCTCTGTTATTTCAAAATATAAATATTCGTAAATACTTAGCAAAACTATTAGTTATGGCGTATGGGCCATCGCAATATACCCATTGCAGGGAAAATTTACGATCGTATCTCGCCAGAAATGTGTGATGTGAGCAGGCGGGGCTACGGGAGTCGCGCCCGTCCCGCAACGTCGGACGGGCGCGACTCCCGTAGAGTAGCGGCGCGCTATACGTCTCGTCTGCTGTGATGGAAGTAAATACCATTGATCCCTATGATAACGAGGATGGTTTTCATCGAACCAGATGTTGCTTATAATTATATTTCAATTTCTAATTTTTATCTGAGAAATTCTATTCAGAGGAATTTTTGGTTATTGAGGAGCATCCGTAAGATACGATGATGAACTTGTATTGCCAAAGGCAGCCCTATCGAAATATTCCCTTTCTTTCGTATATTTATCTAAATATTTCCTTTCTTACATGCATACTTATCTAAAAAAATATTAGACTCACTATTACAAAGCAATAATAGTCGGTGAAGTGGGAGTATTACGATACAATAACACGATTTAACCTCTTTTATTTCAAAATATAACAAAATACGATAAAATAACACGATTTAACCTCTTTTATTTCAAAATATAAATATTCGTAAATACGTAGCAAGACGTTTAGTTATTGCGTAGTCCTATCGCTATATACCCATTGTAGGGGAGAGACACGTTCGTATCGCGCCACAAAAGTGCGATCTGACCGGGCGAGCCTACGGGTGTCGCTCCCGTCTCGCTGCACCCGACGGGAGCGACTCCCGTAGAGTAGCGGCGCGCTATAGGTCTCGTCTGCCGTGATGGAAGTAAATACCATTGACCCCTATGATAACGAGGATGGTTTTCATCGAACCAGATGTTGCTTATAATTATATTTCAATTTCTAATTTTTATCTGAGAAATTCTATTCAGAGGAATTTTTGGTTATTGACGAGCATCCGTAATATGGGAGCGTCTGCCAGAAACCAGCCAGCGGGCGCGCGGGACGCATTTTTCATGTAAAACACGCTCTGTTCAACTCGCTCGTAATCGTATTTTAAGTCTCTCAGAAAAAAACAAAAGACATATTTCGATAGATTTTTTCCTGCTCTTTCCAATGGTGCTATTCTTTTTACTCCCAAACACTTTCTTCTGGTCGGAAATTCGAGTGAAAAGTTCTGAATCATTTTTCTTAAAGTATAACATGTTGTTCTTCAAAATGCATAGCACCATTCGAAAGTACAAGTTAAAAGCTACAAACCTCTACATTTTAAAGTTGGAGAAACGTAGAGCTCAAAAGTAATAAGATTAAGAAGACAGCGGCGAGCAAATTTTTTGCGCTGGACCCGAATGTGCTTTTATAAACGTAGTGCATATTTTCGTTGTTTCCTATTAAAAGCATTACACAATGTTTTATCAGTGCATCATATATTACGTTTTAAATATATTAATTTTTTATTTAAACCTTAATTCTTTTATTTTTATTTGCGATTATTTTTATTGGTCTTTTCACGATACTAATGTATAATTGATATATACGCATACAAAGGCGCGTCCAAGAGCAGAACAGATTTCACGCGGCCGCTCGCCGCTGTGTTTTCAATCTTATTACTTTTGAGCCCTTCATTTCTCCAATTTGAAAATGTAGGGTTTTGTAGCTTAAGACTTGTACTTTCGAATGGTCGTATGCATTTTGAAGAAAAACATGATATACTTTGAGAAAAATGTCTCTGAACTTTCAACTTGAATTTAAGACCAGAAGAAAAAGTTTCGGAGTAAAAACAATAGCACCATTGGAAAGAGCAGGAAAAAAGCTATCGATATATATCTTGTTTTTTTCTGAGAGACTCAGAATACGATTACGAGCGAGTTGATCAGAGCGTGTTTTGCATGAAAAATGCGTCCCGCGTGCCCGCTGGCTGGTTTCTAGCGGACGCTCCCATATACGATGATGAACTTGTATTGCCAATGGCAGCTCTATCGAAATATTCCCTTTCTTTGGTACATTTATCTAAATATTTCTTTCCTTGCGTGTATACTTATCTAAAAAAATATTAGACTCATTCACTATTAGAAAGCAATAATAGTCGATGAAGTGGGAATATTACGATAAAATAACACGATTTACCTCTTTTATTTCAAAATATAAATATTCGTAAATACTTAGCAAAACATTTAGTTATTGCGTAGGGCTATCGCTATATACCCATTGTAGGGGAGAGACACGTTCGTATCGCGCCAGAAAAGTGCGATCTGAGCGGGCGAGCCTACGGGATTCGCTCCCGTCTCGCTGCACGGGAGCGACTTCCGTAGAGTAGCGGGGCGCTATACGTCACGTCTACGGTGATGGAAGAAAATACCATTTACCCCTATCATAACGGCGATGGTTTTCATCGAACCAGATATTGCTTATAATTATATTTCAATTTCTAGTTTTTCTAGTATCACCGTAAAATTTCTAGTACCACCGTAGACCCGTTGCACAGAGTATAACATTTACTAAGTTTCTTTCAACTGCTCTTTCTTGGTTACTAACCAGATGATCTAAGAAATCTTTAACTGAGCAGAGAGAGAGAACGCAGGAGTTCTTTTTATGCCGATTGGGACTGTAGGTACCTTGCCCCAGAACAGACAATACTATTTCTTAAATTATTTTTCCCACGAAGCGTCCATGCCTACAATAATTAAATAAAATAAATAATAATAAAAAAATAAATAAAATAGGTACGCTTTCGGAAAATCAATAGAGTTGGACGAAAAGTATAATGTGCTGACTAATTCGATAACCACAAACACGAAAAATGTTCAATTGAAATCTTCGAGTCTACGGTGAACGGACGAACCACCATAGACCCACGGCACACAGTTTAACGTTTACTGCGTTTACTTTCGACTGCTCTTGCTTGTTTACTAATCAGATGATCTAAGAAATCTTTAGCCGGGCAGAGAGAGAAAGAGAGAGAGAGAGAGAGAGAGAGAGAGAGAGAGAGAGAGAAAGAGAGAGAGAGAGAGAGAGAGAGAGAGAGATGGAGAGAGCTCGCAAGTGCACTTTTCATGTCGTTTGGTACATTACGTATCTTGCTCCAGAACAGACAAGAATATTTCTTGAATTATTTTTCCCACGAAGCGTCTATGCCTATAATAATTAAATAAAATAAATAAATAAATAAATAAATAAATAAATAAAATAATTACGTTTTCGGAAAATCAATAGTCTTGGAGAAAAAGTATAATGAGCTGACCAATTCAATCGCCACAAGCACGAAAAATGTTCAATTGAAATCTTCGAGCTTACGGTGGTTAGACCCCACCCGCAAGTTGAGTGGGGACGAACCACCGTAGACCCGCCGCACACTAACATTTACTACGTTTACTTTCGACTGCTCTTTCTTGGTTACTAACCAGATTATCAAGAGCACTTGCGTACACTGTAGGTGGCAACCGACAGGTGCCTGACGGTTAACATGTGGTCATATGATAACATAGCAGCCAGCGGCGAGTCGCAGAATTCGTCCGCCGAGGCTCCCTTAGGCCGTCGATCTTGCAGTTGCGTCACCGCACTGCGCAGGCGAGATTTGGCAACACTGCGGTTTTACGTAGTAAAGAGCGACAACAACACGAGCGGACGCGTCGACGCCGGCAGGCCGCGCCTGCGCGAGAACAGTAATGGGCGCTGAAGACACATACACACAACGCGGACGCTATAGTTGTAGAAAGTACATCACCGAGGCCGGGAATGCTACGGCGATGATGCAGTTGACTGAAGTTTACTCTCCCGCGACTAATTCGTGTAAGTACTTTACTTCGAACTAAGACTTTATTCCGTTGTATCTGTAGTATAGCCGAACCTAACCTCCAAATTTTCATCTGCCCTCTTCCCTAGCAGTTCAATACTGCTCTCCTCATTCCTAATACTTGACGTATTATTAATACATTTTGTTTTGCCTAAAGTGAAGAGCTGCTGTAGATGACCACGCGCTTCAACGTAATTCTACCTCTCTCGAGGGAAGCCGGTGCAGCTATCTTTCCCCAAGGACATTACCGAGTCGAACAGGACGGAGAAACGACGGCGATGATGCAGTTGAATTAGGTCCATGCTCCCGCGACTGAATTGGGTAAGTACTTCACTTCTGACTGGGACTTTATTTTGTACTATTTATTGTATAGCCGAACCTAACCTCCAAATTTTCACCTGCCTTGTTCCCTAACCCCAGCAGTTCTACACTGCTCTCCTCATTCCTTATGCTTGACAAATTATTAATATACTTTGTTCTGCTTAAAGCGAAGAGCTGCTGTAGATGACGACGCACTTCAACGTAATTCTACTTCTCTCCTCTCGAGAGAAGCCGGTGCAGCTATCTCTTCCCAAGGACATTACCGAGGCGAACAGGACGGAGGAGCGACGGCGATGATGCAGTTGAATTAGGTCCATGCTCCCGCGACTGAATTGGGTAAGTACTTCACTTCTGACTGGGACTTTATTTTGTACTATTTGTTGTATAGCCGAACCTAACCTCCAAATTTTCACCTGCCTTGTTCCCTAACCCCAGCATTTCTATACTGCTCTCCTCATTCCTTATGCTTGACAAATTATTAATATACTTTGTTCTGCTTAAAGCGAAGAGCTGCTGTAGATGATGACGCACTTCAATGTAATTTTACTTCTTTCCTCTCCAGATATATATATATAGAACGCGCTCGAACGTACAACACACGACAAGAGCTATAGATAACTCGGAAATCGTTGAATTCACGCGATGCTATGCACTTAGGGTCGTGTATCCCCGCGCGGGCACACGCAAAGGCCTCTTCCCGAGGATAAACTGCGAGAAAGAGAGAAAGAAAGAACATACAGGCTCTTTTGGTTGCTCCACAAGGAGACCTACTATAGTGTTCATGATGGTGACTCCTGCTGGCTCTCTGCATGAGTCATCCATGTCACTGCTTGCTTACTTGCCATCCATGGAAACTTTCGATGAAACTCGATTTAATGGCCTTTATGCAACTTTGCTCCATCTGCTTTATGAATAAAAACATGCCGATTTACTTGAGCTAATTCGATGCTGAAAAATGCTTGATATTCCTATGATGATTTTGATGCTGTTCTTGTTTATTAATATTTTGTTTTTCTACAGGAGCTACAGCAAGGCTTCTTTGTGCTCCGCCTGTACCAATTTAATCATGTTTTAAATTTACTTTCTTGCCTAGGTTGAAGAACTACTGTAGATGACATCAACATCTTGAGCTGCTGCTGTTACCGGTTTTCTTTTTATTTGGACCAAATGATGGAGTGATTTATGTGGACATCGGCAACCCCTGAACTTTTTGGAAAAATTTTGTGGTGAGTAGTTTGCTGTAAGAAGGTTAACTTTTTTTACTATACAAGTAACACCTATCCTGCAACTCTTCCCTTCCCTTTGACAGAAGCATGGCTTCTCTGTGCTCCTCCCGTACCAATTGAATCATGTCCTAAATTTACTTTCTTGCCTAGGGTGAAGAGCTGCCGTAGATGACATCAACATCTTGAGCTGCTGCTGTTACCGGTTTTCTTTTTATTTGGACCAAATAATGGAGTGTTTTATGTGGACATCGGCAACCCCTCAACTTTTTGGAAAAATTTTGCGGTGAGTAGTTTGCTGTAAGAAGGTTAACTTTTTTTTTTACTATACAAGTAACACCTATCCTGCAACTCTTCCCTTCCCTTTGACAGAGGCATGGCTTCTCCGTGCTCCGCCCTTACGAATTTAATCATGTTTTAATTTTACTTTATTGCCTAGGGGGAAGAGCTCCTGTAGACGACAACGACGTCTTGAGCCTGATACCGTTTTATTTACTAGGACCAGATGGTGGAGGCATGCATTTTATGTGGACACCGGCAACCTTTGGAACCTTTTGGAAAAATTTTCCGGTGAGTAGTTTGCTGTAAGAAAGTTTACAGCTTTACTACAGCTGAAACCTATCCTAAAACTCTCTTCTTCCCCTTGGCAGAAGCGTGGCTTCTCTGTGCTCCTTCTGCTGCCAACTTGTTCCTGTTTTAATTATGTTTTATTGCCTAGAGCGAAGAGCTCGTGTAGACGACATCGCGACGTCTTGAGTTGCTGTTGTCGCAGTTTTGCTATATCATCAGCCATGTTCACTTGTTGCTGTATGGTAAGGAGTTACGATTATGTGAGGAGTAAGGCGCATTCGAGTAAGTAGTTAATCTGTCGCGGTTGTCAAACTTGTTTCGCCTGAATTTTGAAATTAACTCAGACTAGAGTAAATTGGCTAACCTGCATCTCTTATTTCCTTTGAAGAAGTTGTAGTTTCTATAGCATTTTTAGCTCGATTGTTGAAATATTTTTTCTTTTGGTGTTGTTTTTCCACTGGTTATTCCATTCATTGTGTATAGTGTTGTTCACTAATTGTCGGAAGTTTTTGGTGATCTTATGTTTACTATCGAAATGTGTTAGGTAATAGGTTGCATGCCAATTTTCCTTTTTCGGTTAATTCGGTGAGACTTCTTGTATCAAGGTGGAAGTCGCAGATTGAGAATTTACCCTTGGCTTCTATTAATATAACTTATATAATTAAACTTTGAGGGAGGGTCGGGTGGTCTTAGTTGAAAATGTACATTCGTCTTTTCGACTTGAGTCCAAAAGAGGCGTTTTCATTCTCTCAAAATATTTTAAACTTTACACACACCATGCAATACATGCTGAGGGACTGTTTATCGAGTTTCAGATCTAAATAATCAGAAAGGGTGGAGATATTGCAATTTTTTGTGCCCTTTTCAAGAAATTTTCAAGAAAAAAGTTATGTCCTCCATACTGGCTGATTGAGTAGATCTGAAATTAGATGTACAATTTCTCAGCATGCATTGCATTGTGTGTGAACATTCTGTTAAACTCTAAGCGGGGGTCAGGGGGTCTTAGTTGGAAATGCACATGCGTCTTTTCGACTTTTGAGTCCAAAAGAGGCGTTTCCACCCGCTAAAAATATTTCAAATTATACACACACTATGTTCTACATGCTGAGGGATTGTATATCAAGTTTAAAATCTAAATAATCACCAAGTGTGCAGTTATTGCCTTTTTTGTGGGTTTTACAGGAAATTTTCAAGAAAAATGTTATTCCCCCAACACTGGCTGATAGAAAAAGTATGAAATTAAATATACAATTCCTCAGCATGTATTACATTGTGTAAGGAAATTTTGGTAAACTTTGAGGGAGGGTCAGGTGGTCTCAGTTGCAGTGCTATTCCGCGCGGACAGTGTGTCGATAGCGTAGATCCCTGTATATTTTTATTACCATAACCTAACTATAAATTACCATCTGAGCTACGCCAGACTCAGCAATTTACTCCGACGTCCTCTTAAATCGTTAATCGGCAGAAACTTTCTGCACAAAATGGCTTGACTTGCTATTTACAAAAATGTCACGCACACAGATTTCGTTGAATTCCGGCAAAAGAATATTGTTAAAGCGTCTAGAAATTGTTAATTATGATAAAATTTATTGATTACGTCCATCTTGATTTGGGAATGGGTTGTTAGCCAAAAGAGCGGCTATAAAAAACACTTCACAGACTCTTTACAAAAAATGTCGCGCGCGCGGACTTCCGCCGAATATTAAGAAATTAAATGTTTTCAACTATTATAAATTGGTATTTACAATTTAGTTACAGGCGATATCGCTTACTAGGTTCTATTTAATGATAAAATCGTCCATCGGCAGAAACTTTCTGCAAAAAACCCTTCACAGGCTCTACAAAAAATGTCGCGTGCTCGTATTTTCGCCAAATATTGCGAAATTATATGGTTTCAACTATTATAAATTCGTAATTATTACTTAGTTAATTGCAAATTTGGTTATTAGTTTATATTATATCTTTATTTCGTCCATGGGCAGAAACTTTCTATACAAAAAGGCTTCACATGCTCTTTACAAAAAATGTCGCGCACATGGATTTCGGAGAAATCGGGTAGAAGAATATTGTTAAAACGTCTAGAATTGGCTTATTCTGTTGCAATTTATTGATTACGTCCATCTTGATTTGGAAATGGGTTGTCAGTCAAAAGTGCCGCTATCTAAACCCCCTCACAGGCTCTTTACAAATATGTCACGCGCATGTATTTTAACCAAGTATTGCGAAATCAAATGGTTTCAACTATTATAAATTGGTAATTATTAGTTAAATTCAAATTAAGTTATTCGTTTGTATATAATCTTTAAATCGTTCATCGACAGAAACTTTCTGCACAAAATGGTTTTACATGCTCTTTACAAAAAATGTTGCCCACATAGATTTCGTTAAAATCCGGCAAAAGAATATTGTTAAAGCATCTAGAAATTGTTAATTATGATTAAATTTATTGATTACGTCCATGTTGATTAGGAAATGGGTTGGGAGGCAAAAGTACCGCCATCAAAACCCCTTCACAGGCTCTTTACAAAAAATGTCGCGCGCTCGTATTTCCGCCAAATATTGCGAAACTACATGTTTCAACTATTATAAATTTGTAATAATTAGTTAGTCAAATGCATATTTTGTTATTAGTTTATATTATATCTTTATGTCGTCCATGGGCAGAAGCTTTCTACAGAAAAAGGCTTCACATACTCTTTTCAAAATATGTCGCGCAAACGGATTTCGTTCAAATTATGATAAAATTCATTGATTACGCCCATCTTGATCTGGAACTGGGTTGGGAGCACAAAGTGCCGCCATCAAAAATGCTTCGCAGGCTCTTTACAAAAAATGTCGCGCGCTGGTATTTCCGCCAAATATTGCGAAATTACATGTTTCAACTATTATAAATTTGTAATAATTAGTTAGTCAAATGCATATTTTGTTATTAGTTTATATTATATCTTTATGTCGTCCATGGGCAGAAGCTTTCTACAGAAAACGGCTTCACATGCTCTTTATAAAGTATGTCGCGTACACGTATTTCGTTGAAATCCGGTAAAAGAATATTGTTAAAACGTCTAGAAATTGTTAATTATGAGGCAATTCATTCATTACGTCCACCTTGATTTGGAAATAGGTTGTTAGTCAAAAGTGCCGCTGTCCAAAACCCTGCACAGGCTCTTTTCAAATATATCGCGCGCACGCATTTTAACCAAGTATTGCGAAATTTCATTGTTTCAACTATCACAATTTGGTAATTATTAGTTAAATTCAAATGAAGTTATTTGTTTGTATATAATCTTTAAATCATTCATCGGCAGAAACTTTCTGTACAAAATGGCTTCACATGCTCTTTACAAAAAATGTCGCGCAAACAGATTTCGTTGGAATCCGGCAAAAGAAGATTGTTAAAGCGTCTAGAAATTGTTAATTATGATAAAATTTATTGATTACGTTCATCTTGATTTGGGAATGGGTTAGCCAAAAGTGCGGCTATAAAAAACCCTTTACAGACTCTTTACAAAAAATGTCGCACGCGCGGGCTTCCGCCGAATATTAAGAAATTAAATGTTTTCAACTATTATAAATTGGTATTTACAATTTAGTTACATGCGAATTCGCTTACTAGGTTATATTTAATGATAAAATAGTCCATCGGCAGAAACTTTCTGCACAAAAACCCTTCACAGGCTCTTTACAAAAAATGTCGCGCGCTCGTATTTCCGCCAAATATTGCGAAACTACATGGTTTCAACTATTATAAATTTGTAATAATTAGTGAGTCAAATACATATTTGGTTATTAGTTTATATTATATCTTTATATCGTCCATGGGCAGAAACTTTCTACACCAAAAGTCTTCACATGCTCTTTACAAAATATGTCGCGCACACGAATTTCGTTGAAATTATGATAAAATTCATTGATTACGCCCATCTTGATCTGGAAATGGGTTGGGAGCACAAAGTGCCGCTATCAAAAACGCTTCGCAGACTCTTTACATAAAATGTCGCGCGCTGGTATTCCCGCCAAATATAGCGAAATTACATGGTTTCAACTATTATAAATTTGTAATAATTAGTTAGTCAATTGCAAATTTTGTTATTAGTTTATATTATATCTTTATCTCGTCCATGGGCAGAAACTTTCTACACAAAAAGGCTTCACATACTCTTTACAAAAAATGTCGCGCACACGGATTTCGTGGAAATGCGTCAGAAGAATATTCTTTAAACGTCTAGAAATTGTCTATTATGATAAAATTCATTAATTACGTCCATCTTGATTTGGGAATAGGTTGTTAGCCAAAAGTACGGCTATCAAAAACCCTTCACAGATTCTTTACAATAAATGGCGCGCGCTCGGACTTCCGCGGAAATTAAGAAATTAAATGGTTTCTACTATTATAAATTGGTAATTACAATTTAGTTACATGTGAATTCGCTCACTAGGTTATATTTAATGTTAAAATCGTCCATCGGCAGAAACTTTCTGTACAAAAAGTCTTCACAGGCTCCTTACAAAATATGTCCTGTACACGGATTTCGAAGAAATTCATGAATTTTTTTACTTTCTTATATTTAGATTACTTTTAATATAGTTTCAGATTAAGTTTGTTAAGTACGGCTTTATGATCCGAGTATTGCGTGGTAATTTTCCCATTATTGTGCGAAAAGTTTTATTTCATATACACATTGGCATTCGCAAAATGTCATATTCCCGCAAGCTGATCGAGCGTGTCAAAAAGTAGCTGAGCGTGCGGGAATGTTTTCACGCTCGCACACTTGGGTACTTTCTGACTACTATTATTGAAATATTAATGAAATCAACAAAGTAATAATAAAATATTATTAATGCATACTTTTTCATGTTATTCATGTACATATGCAATAAAATGTAGTAGTTATAGCTTTGCTTGATTTTATTTAATACTGCTGATTATTTATTTTTCAAATTACAATTTAAATAAGTTTTAATAACCTTGTACGATAAGGTAAAATAATGCATGATGTATATAGCTGTGGTGAATATTTAGGCTTATATGTGTATTATTTTGGTATACGTAATTAGGTAGTTAGAACTTGTGTTGTCCTTAATATCATTTAGTACTTCAAAGTACTAGGAAAAAATTAAAAAAAAAAAAAAAAAAAAAAGAAAAAAAAACGAAAAAGAAAACGAAAATTTAAAAGGAAAAGATAATGAAATGAATAAAGAAACGAAAAAGAAAAGAAAATTAAAAAGAGGAGAGAAAATAAAATCGGAAAAAGAAACAAATAATGACATTATACTCGAGTGTTGATTATTGAAAATCACCTCAGAGCTAAATATAAACATCAATTTAATAAGAAAATAACATTGTAAATGCATTTAGATATTTCGATCCATATCATTGTTTTATGAACAAGTATAGTACATGACTACAACTTGCAATCTGAGTATCCTTTGACAAATTTGCATCTTCTATTTTTGTAATGAATGATATTACTAATAATAATAATTAGTAACATTTATCGTTCTATAATCAAATATTATTTTTATCATATTGCATGTTATCGTAAAATACTGCAGTAATCGATAATTTATTTATAAATTTGCAATCATAGATCGTTTTCATAATGTTACATGGTATTTATATAAGTATTTTTGATTTATCGATCTATAATGAAATACTATGTTTACGATATTGCATGTTATCGTAAAATACTGCCAAAATTGATAATTTCTTTATAAATTTGCAATCATAGATCGTTTTCATAATGTAGCATGGTATCTATATAAGTATTTTTTATTTATTGTTCTATAATCAAATATTATTTTCATGTTCTGGCATGTTACCGTAAAATACTGCAGTAATTGATAATTTCTTTATAAATTTGCAATCATAGATCGTTTTTATAATTTTGCATGGTATTTATATATGTATTTTTTATTTATCGATCTGCAATCAAATACTATGTTTGTGGTATTGCATGTTATCGTAAAATACTGCATAAATTGATAATTTCTTTATCAATTTACAACCTCCGATCATTTTCATAATTTTGCATGGTAATTTATAAGAGTATTTTTCATTTATCGATCCACAATCAAATGAAATTGTTACAGCCCTTAATAATTTCTTTATCATTTATCATAAAAATAAAGTATAACGTCTTATTCTCGCAAAATTTACTTATAAGAATTGTTGTTTAAAAAAAATGTATAAACTTGATATGAATATTTTCATAATTTTTTATGAAAAAAAATTGTTGCTTATATTATGCACTCAGAGAACAACATCTTCTGTTTAAATTCGAAACTACAATATTGTAACTGTTACATATTATATTTTAATAAGGAAGAGTTTAAACGGAAAATCTCAGATTGTAACTATTACAATGTCTATATTTACAGCAATACATTGAAATTGTTTAAAAGAACTCGGTGACTTAACTATTACAATGCTTATATACCGAAATATTGAAATATACGCATGTTAATAGTTACGAATGTTACGAGGCCATATTATTAAAAAAATGCTCTCAGTGCACGCCATCTGTGAGTGTTCTTGGAACTAAAAGTTCTACGCATAGATTAAGTATAGCTTCAGCGCCATCTACTGTTTAATATACAGTAGTTGGCACCCACCTACATTATCGACTGAACCCAACACAATTTTTGTTGAGTATCACATGGCCTTAAGTATGCTAAAATTCTAAAAATCCCATATTTTCGTGGAGTCTTTATGCGAAATGCCTTACCTGCAAGCGGGCCTTATAATCGGAAATCAGCCATTGTAAATTTAGATGATAAAGATGGAGCTAGAACGCATTGGGCAGCATATCGAAAACATGGGGACAATGTACTTTACTTTGATAGTTTTGGAGATCTTCAACTACCTATTGATTTAATGCTGTATCTACGTGTGAATGAGGTTAAATATAATCACGAGAGATAACAAGATTACAATACATTCAACTGTGGTTACCTCTGCCTCAAGTTCTTGTGTAACAAGTTAGGTCGGACTGTATAAAGGTGAGTGCAATGATAGTTTTATCATCCTACATTGAATAGTCATGCAGAATACATTGACGTTAAGTCTCTCCGGTAATTCATCAGTTCTCGAAGTACAATATTTTCCATCTACTGAACTTTCATCAAACAAAAATTATGTTCTCGGTTTAGTTGAACTTTTAACCTTTAATTCTATACCAAATATCGATACAGGCAATAATAAGTTTTACGTGGGTAAAGAAGAATTCTTTTTACCAACTGGTAGTTACGAGATAGAGGATATAGCAAATTTTCTCCGTGAAACTTTAGCATCCAAAGGCATTTCATTCATTCTGAAGCCAAACAAAAATACACTTCGTAGTGCTATTAAGTGTAGTCATTCTATTGATTTTCGTCCTCAAGACTCTATTGGTCAACTACTTGGCTTCACCAAACGCGTTCTAGAAGCTAATTTCATACATAATTCAGATTTGCCTGTAACTATCCTCAAGATCAACGCGTTGCGAGTCGAGTGTAATATTACATCAGGCGCATATATAAACGGCTGTAAGGTTCACACGATACACGATTTCTTTCCGGCAGTACCACCGGGATACAAGGTCATCGAAGTACCCTCACAAGTCATTTACCTTCTAATTACAGTTACAAGCATAGATCACTTACAAATACGCATAGTCGATCAAGACGGACGTTTAGTTAATTGTTGAGGAGAAGTAATCACAATCAGACTTCACATCAAACAAGTGTAATGGGAATCCTTTACAACAGCAAGGTTGGTAATAAAGAAGTCAGCATGTCGACAGACCATCAGTCGTCCGCGAGCAGGCAGAGCCCTAACACGGCAAAATATTCAGCTCCTGAAAAGTCTCGGTCTAAGAGTCGTCGCTGGAGGAAAATAACTTGTATTTTTTCTGTTGTTTACAAAAAGATGGAAGAAATTCTGAACATTCAGTCACCTGTAACATTTGATGAGTCAGTGGCTCACTACGAACTTCATGCACATCACCCCTACATCACGTCATCGTTTCGAAACAGCGATGAAATTCGCATCGCCATTCAACATCAAGATTTATGTCTTCTACCATCACGAAGTTCACTACATATATGTGGTAAATTAGTTAAACCGGACGGTACACCACTCGTACGTTCTATGTTAGTCAACAACGCCATCTGTCATATGTTTGAAGAAATCAGATACGAGATAAATGCCATTGAAATTGATAAATGTAAAAATGTAGGGTTAACTACTCTCATGAAAGGTTGGGTTTCTCTCAATCCTAGTCAAAAATTGGTCATCGAGAACGCTGGCTGGCTCGATGTAGAAGAAACGCAAAAACTTACCAACGATAATGGTTACTTCGACCTTTCCACACCTCTCTGTATGATTCTTGGATTTGCCGAAGATTATAGAAAAATTTTAGTAAATGTTAAGCATGAACTCATACTCACTAGATCGAGAAATGATATCAATGCCATCATACAGACAGCAGGACCAGACAATACTTATGAAGAATTTAAAATTGAGCTCACGAAGATAGAGTGGTTGATGCCATACATATTTCTCTCCGATAAGCGAAAGATTCCTCTGTTCAATTATATCGAGAAAAACAGACCTGTGGTTATGAGCTATCGCAGTTGGGAATTCTACGAATATCCCCTCCTTCCATCTTCTCCTAAACACGTATGTTCTGTGAAGACATCCAATCAGTTGGAGAAACCACGCTTCATTATTCTTGCTTTTCAAACGAATAGAAAATCTGGGAGGTAGGTAAACGCGAGTCATTTCGATCATTGCCACGTAAGTAATGTTAAACTCTTTTGAAATTCACAATGTTACCCGTATGGAAATTTAAATTGAGATATAGATCGTAACCAGTACGCTATACTGTATGATATGTATGCAAATTTTCAGAGTGCTTATTACGAAAAAAATCCTGAACCTCTTTTGAATAAAATAGATTTTATAAAATACTTACCTTTGATAGTGATCGATTGTTCCAAACAAAACGCATCTTTGAAAAACGCTCCCGTGGACGTGCGTTTAGAATTTGAATCAAGAAATAATATTCCAGCTGGAACCTCCGCATATTGTTTTATTCTACACGACCGTACCGTTCAGTATAGTTCTGTCAGTGGTGACGTGAAGAAGCTTGTGTAAAAATGAAATACATCGTTGATATGCAGGGCTTCAAACAGCCTGGTAATGATTTCATTTTGAAAGAACTGGCAATAGTTCCGTTGGATGATGACGATCGACCTCTAGTCTTTTTGTTCAAGGAACCTTTTCCTTGGAAACGACTTACCGATAAGTATAAGGAAGAAAATACTTGGCTGAAGAAGTTCTATCACGGTATTTCTTGGAAGTCAGGTGACCGTCCCTATACAGACATCGGAAGTGTTCTCCGAGAATGTTTGCATGATGCTAGTCAGGTGCTCGTTATTGGCTCCATTAAGTAAAAATGGCTCGAACGTTCCAAATTCAACGTTCACGTTCTAATAGTAATGGGTTTTCCACCGTTGGACAAGATCAAGCTTGTCACAGTTTGTCCGAACCACGAGGGTGCCTACAAAACCATCTGTGCACTTCATAACGTCAAACTTCTGAAAAAATTCTACGAAACATGCGAGACGTCTATAGATTGGGAGTAGGTGCTTCATTCGTGTCCCTGACGTCGAAAAAGATGGGTCAAAACACAAGCTCAAGCGCTTATACTCCTCTTCTTGATTCTAAGCAAGAGAAAAAGGAGGATTCGAAATGGAAAGAATATTCTCAAAAGTATTCGTCGAATATGAATTCTCTACCCGAACGTGATAAGTATAAAAGACTAAAGTATTCATCAATTTTAAATATGCGCTAGCTCATCGAGAGCTCGCGATGAGTTGAGCTCGAAAATGTGGGGAGGCTTCTGGCTTAGTAGGGCTTATGGCTTAGTAGGGTTAACGGGCTTCGCAGAATTCTATGTTTGACTCGAAAGTACTATGGGGGTTCTGGCGCCGTTGGGTTAACGGGCTTCGTAGAATTCTATGTTTGACTCGAAAATATTATGAGAGTTCTGGCGCAGTTGGGTTAACCGGCTTTGTAGAATTCTACGCTCGACTCGAAAATACTATGAGGATTCCGGCGCAGTGTGCTGGAATCCTCATAGCTTACCTACTGGCAAGTATAGACGTTTTTTCTGTATAATCTATAACATAATAATATTTATGATTTTTTTTTAAAATCAAATAAAAACCAGTCAAAAAGACTTTCACTTCTTTGAGTCATTGTATGCTGAAAAAATTATATGTAAGCGTTCAAATTGTTTACTGCAAATCAAACAAACGAAAGTTGTGAAATGAATTATCGATAGTCAAGTAATGCAAACATCTCTCGGAAATAACTGTATGACTGTTTTCAGAAATGTATTCAAATTTGTTCATCCTCCTATACAAATTAAATACAAGAAAGTACTGAAATCAATTTATTGTAGTCAAGTACCCATAAGATAACTTGACTGACATAATAGAACTTTTCGTACCTTGCGTGTAAAATTACATTTTATGTTCACGTTGTAACTTCAAAAATATTCAGCCAGTTGGCATAAAGTATTACTTAACGCCTAAGAGGCGCAATAGCTTACATACTCCTATACAAAACCTTATAGAACCTACGCACTTTACGCCCGTGTAGGTGAATATTATTTTATGACTATTATGCTTTCTTTTCATTTCTAAAATTCATAATAATGTTTTCAGATATTTACGGAAAGTCAAAGTTTTGAACTTTCTATAATATTACGCATTTTTGGAGGACAAGAGAAGTCTAGAGCTGCTCTAGCAGGGGTGGTTCTGCAATCTCCCACACATACTTGGCGGGCCTGACGGTTTGCAGTTTACCGGTGGGCTTTGTAAATGTAAAATTCTAAATTTTAGCATAAATTTATTATAAATGTTTATACCTATAAATCCACTATAATTAATAAATAATTACAATGACTCTAATTTTTAATTGATACTTTTCAAATATATCATCCCTACATATGTGCAGAATCTCATGATTTACTTACATTACCCAAAATATTTTTCCTTGTGTCCGTCGTTTTTAAACAGGAATGAAATAAAAATGCATATAAATTGTACTAAAAAATCTACTCAAAAGTGCTTTAGATTTTACTAACCATGTTAAGTACTTGAAGACGATCTTTGGAGGCAAAAGTGAAAAGATCTTGGGTGTTTTTTAGCAACGTTTCGTTGGCTTAGTACGCCAACCTCATCAGGCCTTTATTCAAACACAGAAATAAATTAACATATAAAATTATTTTCAACTATATAAAGACAATTAAACAACGACGCATCAATACAAAAATCAAAATTACCAAAAATAATAAACGTATATATCATACGTCGATCCGATGTTATTATCGACTGAAAACAATAACACATATGCTGTATTTATATAATATCTGGACGTGTAATCAATTATTTCTCATACCATCCAGCACAGCAAAAAAAGAATATTATCTTTAACTTAGTTGATAGGGCGTTTTTACTCTCGGATTCCAATTTTCACGTAGACAATAAAAAACTCATCAAGAAAATTTTACTTAATAATGATTATTCGATGTGGTTTATAGAAAAACATATTGAAATCAGATTAAAAAAACTTAATTATGGCGATACACCTAATACACACAAAAATCACTATGAAAAGTTACCAAAATTGTCTTTACCGTTTAATAAAGATTTTAATAGTCTATCTAAGGTTTTAAAATCTTACAACATTTGTACTATCCCATTATTGAATAAAAGTTTGTCTTCGATCATTCGGTTAGGTAAAGATATAACTAAAAAATGGGATCGTACGAATGTGGTGTATAAATTTGATTGTCTTAATTGCTCTGCTACTTATATAGGAGAAACCAAAAGATCGTTATACACACGCATTAATGAGCACAAAACAAACAAAAATAAAGAGTCTGTTGTCAGTACACATCGATTGGAAAATAGACATGAATTCGATTGGGAAAATAAATCTGTCGTAGATTTTGAAAGCAATTACAAAAAAAGACGGATTTCCGAAATGATCTGTATAAAAAACAATAAAAATAGTATTAACAAAAAGGAAGATATCCAAAGACTAGCCACAATGTATTTTCCTATTATTAACGAAATTGATACCATATAACTCTTTATGTAAACATCGTCCGGTGTATATAAATACAGCATATGTGTTATTGTTTTCAGTCGATAATAACATCAGATCGACGTATGATATATACGTTTATTATTTTTGGTAATTTTGATTTTTGTATTCATGCGTCGTTGTTTAATTGTCTTTATATAGTTGAAAATAATTTTATATGTTAATTTATTTCTGTGTTTGAATAAAGGCCTGATGAGGTTGGCGTACTAAGCCAACGAAACGTTGCTAAAAAACACCCAAGATCTTTTCACTTTTGCCTCCAAAGATCGTCTTCAAGTACTTAGCATAAAAAATGGATGGCGTCATACCTTCAATATTTTACTAACCATTTTATACGCCACCTATTTTTTATCCTTTTCCCGCGTGTAAATATCATATAAGATCTCATGTGAGTATTTCAGCCATCAGAACTCATATGAGATCATATATGTGTGGGAGATTGGAGAACCACCCCTGCTAGAGCAGCTCTAGACTTCTCTTGTCCTCCCAAGATTCGTAATATTATAGAAAGTTCAAAACTTTGATTTTTCATAAATATCTGAAAACATTCTTATGAATTTTAGAAGTGAAAAGAAAGCATAATAGTCATAAAATAATATTCACCTTCACGGGCGTAAAGTACGTAGGTTCTATAAGGTTTTGTATAGGAGTATGTGAGCTATTGCGCCTCTTAGGCGTTAAGTAATACTTTATGCCCACTGGCTGAATATTTTTGAAGTTACAACGTGGACATAAAATGTAATTTTACATGCAAGGTACGAAAAGTTCTATTATGTCAGTCAAGTTATCTTATGGGTACTTCTTGTATTTAATTTGTATAGAAGGATCAACAAATTTGAATACATTTCTGAAAACAGTCATACAGTTATTTCTGACAGATGTTTGCATTACTTTACTATCGATAATTGATTTCACAACTTTCGTTTGTTTGATTTGCAGTAAACAATTTGAACTCTTACATATAATTTGTTCAGCATACAATGACTCAAAGAAGTGAAAGTCTTTTTGACTGGTATTTATTTGATTTCTTTTAAAAAATCATAAATATTATTATTTTATAGATTATACAGAAAAAAAG
The DNA here is from genome assembly GCA_036365515.1 of Torymus aiolomorphi. NCBI lineage: Eukaryota > Metazoa > Arthropoda > Insecta > Hymenoptera > Torymidae > Torymus > Torymus aiolomorphi. The sequence continues at coordinate 208,692,884 of CM070874.1, forward strand.
TCTATACTTGCCTTATTTTATGTTTTCGTAGAAAGTTTTATATTATTTCAGTACATTCTTGTGTTTAATTTGTATAGCTAGAAATTCTTGTATAGATTAAACGTTTAACGTCTCTCACCCTGGGAAAATCATATATGAGAATAACTGAGCACTTTTATTTGTTGACATTTTCACAATAATAACACATCCTTTTTCCTTTTTTCTTTCCCAGGCGGAAATAAAACTTAGCAAATAATTATTAATAACAAAATATAATTTTTTATAATTTAAAAAAAAGTTTATAACAGTTAATAACTGTTTATAAAGGCAGGATTTGAGACTATAGTAACAGTTTATAAAAGTTATCAACAGTTTTTTTTCTGTTATGAATAGCTAAAAAAGTTTATAACAGTTATAAACTTTTATTTACTTTTTTGCTCCGCGGTGCATAACCATAAAATCAATCTATTCAAAGTTATTATCAGTTATATACTTTTTTTACTTAATAATAATAGTTATTAATAGTTTTAAATTGTTTTGAATGAATTTAAACTTTAAAATCATTCTTAAATCATTATTATATTAAATCATTATTAATTTGAACTTTAAAATCATTATTTTCAATTATTAAAAATTTATAATAGTTATTAATAGATATTTACTTTTTTTTACTGATCAAATATTGAAATTTGTACGACGATCCAAAAAACTTATGTAAGTAAATAACTATTTATAACAGTTTTAAACTTTTATAAAAGTCTCAAATCCTGACTTTATAATCTGCCAATATCAGTTATAAACTTTTTGAAACTTTTATTATAGAAGATCATTTTCGCCTGGGTTCGACATAATCTTTGCTGAGATATGTTAGATATAAGTTCTTCAATTGAAAGTATGTAAATTGATAATGCCTCATTATCTACACATAATCTTGTAAGAAAACACAACCAATTTATGAACTAGGAATCACTGTGAATCAAAGGTTTCTTGATGATATTCTTGTATAGATTAAACTTTTAACGTCTCCCACCCTGGGAAAATCATACATGAGAATAACTGAGCACTTTTATTTGTTGACATTTTCACAATAATAACACATCCTTTTTCCTTTTTTCGTTTGACATAATCTTTGATAAGATATAAGTTAGATATAAGTTCTTGAATTGAAACTATGTAAATTAATAACACCTCATTATCCACACATAATCTTGTAAGAAAACGCAACCAGTTTATGAACTGGGAATCACTGAAAATCAAAGGTTTCTTGATGATATTCTTGTATAGATTAAAGTTTTAACGTCTCCCACACTGGGAAAATCATATGAGAATAACTGAGCACTTTTATTTGTTGAAATTTTCACAATAACACGTCCTTTTCGTTTTTTTCATATGACATAATCTTTTCTAAGATATACATAAAACTCCTTAACATTATTGGCTATATCTCCAAAATAACTCCAAACAATCTTCTTATGTAATATCTGTAAAAATTATATATCCAAAAAATTATTGGCTATATCTCCAAAATGTCTTCATAACTCTTCTTGTGTAATATTTGTATCTGTAAAAGTAAAAAATCACACAAATTATCAATTTTTAAAAGATGATTTTAGCAATTTAACATTTAGCCAGTAAGTACTTATCTAATAAAAGTTATTCCTCCGTTGATTGAAACATGAATAGATGAATTCTTCTTATCACCAGTTGACTGCTTGACATCTATGAAATTTATATTAATTAACTAATAATTTTAAACTAACTCACGATATTTATTTTCTAATAAAAGTTTGCTACTTATATTATGTTATATGTGTATGTATATTTTCACATATACGTATAGTGAGGTTATGTTATAATATTAAAAACTTTCAAATCATGAAAAACATATAGTATACACGGGCGCCACGCATGTATATATGTATGTATTATAAGCAAAATATTATCCGTGAGATGATATGTGTGTGTATATATAAAATAAGGTAAGGTTAAGACGACCAAAGATATGGCCATATAGGTGTGTGTATAGTCTACATATATATATAACCGGAGGTCGGAAGGATCGGAAGTCGGAAGAATCGAATGGAGAAATGGAGAAAATTTTAGAATCGGAAACCAGACATAAAATTTTTCTCTATTTAATATCTGTAATATGAGAATATCTTTTTACATGAAACTTTTTTTGTAACATAGTATAACAATATAAAGCATGTTGTTATTTTTTTCGAGTTAATATAAAAGCGTTGAAAATTGCAGTAAATATTTCAAAATCTCGGGCACCCATTTCAATGTATATCATCGCGCGGTCGTCCTAAGGCTCTTCTACATCTATAACTTGCCTTCGGAGCGCTCCCGCGCTCCTTGATTCATTAATATTTAAAAAATTGCATATTTTTTTCTTATTATTGAAATTATTTGTTATTTGACTGTTACGTGACACCAATGTGAAAGGGCGTCGAATCTCCCCGTTTCTGTTTTTACATTAAGTTAGTAATATAGTAAATTCATAGTTCAGAAGAACGCAGTATTCTTATCGTTGAGTCGGGGAAATCCGACACCCTTTTCCGTCGCGCGATTAAGGGGGGAAGGCAGCCACGGCGTGCTCGAGGTGCTGACCGCGCAGTAACAGGCTGTCGCCGCACGCTCTCTTAGCCTAGCGACGCTGTGGGGGCAGCATCTCTCGGGCACGGCGCGGCTGCCGATGCCTACTTGTATGCGAGTGTGAGAGAGCGAAAATACGAAAGAGAGAGTGGGAGGAAAATTATGAACACGTCGCACTCCGATGGACGAATGTGAAGTGCGTTTTTGAATCTCGGCCGAAATAGAAGCAACGAGTACCCGCATTCATTTTGTATGAAAACAAAAATAATATATAGTTAATCGAAAACAATTAAAGAGTGTTAATCTAAAATATTACAGAAATAAAGAACATTTTATTTTTAAAGAATCTTAAAGGTGTGAGTGCTATACTATTACAAAAATATATATATATATATATATACCCAGACACGTAAACCTTGAGTTAAGTCTAGCTGCGTTAATAAAAGGAATAATAAAAGTATAAAAGGTTTATAAAGAAATACCCGGGGTCAGCATCACTGTTAATATTATTAATAGAATTAAAAAGAAATACAAATAGTTTTATAACAAGACCTAGCGACAATATAAAAGAACATTTTGAGTTGATTGATAAGGATAAGGAAAATAAGTGAAAAATAATTTAATTAATAAAGTGTATCCATCTTCCGATTATAATAAGTGCGAGTCAAGCGAGTTGTGTGAATTGTATTAAGGATTATGAGCAACAAATAGTACAGAGTATCTGTGCGAGATCGACAGCCCCCAGGCCCCATCTTCCAGCGCAGACGAGCCAAGTTAACACGTTGCTTTTCTCACTCAGAGCAATAGGAAAGGAAAAATCGCTGTACAATTAAAGGCATAGGTATTCATTGTTACAGAATTAAAATATATGTTGATGGTAACGTAGACTGTGGAAGTATATGTATGTGTGGATAATATTGGTATCGCCGGTTAAAACGCAAGATAAATATAATAATTTAGGTTAAATTCAAGGCAACGCGAATAAATAAATAGTATAAAGGGAAGTAATTTTCGTTGGCTTCATGCGTTTGATCGACCAATATTGTATACATATACATATACATATATATATATGTGAAATAGAAAAACTATAACGAAAATAACAACGCGTGCGCGGGAGAGTGTGTGTGTTACCAGCTTATGTGAAAGACGCTCCTTTGGGCAGTTTTTCTAGAATACTATTATTCCTTTTATTGTAAACATCATAATTACGTGTGGCGAACATAATAGTGGTAATTCGGGAGAATACGAAAAGGAAATTAGGTTCAGCTTGGGGTAAGATCACCCCTTTTCCTTTCTTATTTCTCGTCTTAGCCTCTCCTCCGGTAATTTTCCCTTGTTTCCCCTCCGGTTTCGCCCTTATTAACTACCTGGTTTCCCCCTCCGACCCTATCCCTCCGAGAGCGCGGGCCGCCCGCTATCGGCCTCTCCGCCTCACACGGCTGTCCGCCCGCTCGGCCTCTCCGCCTTTCACGGCTGTTCGCCGTCGCGCGCCCGGCTGTCTTGACTATAGGCGTGTGGGGGGCAGTTCTTGGCCCCTCCTTTTGTGCGGGTATCCGCCCGCTCTCGGGGTCTCCCGCTCAACTGGATCTTCGCCGTCGCGCGCCTGGCCGCCTTGATTATAGCTGCGGACGTGTAATTCTCGGCCTCTATCTTTGTGCGGCTGTCCGCCAGTTCTCGGCCTCTTTCATTCAACTGGCTTTTCGCCTTCGAGCGTTGGCCGCCTTCCAGTCTCCTCCGTAAAGCCACCAATCCAAATTTACGCGAGACTACGATAATCGGAGACGCCCCTCCACCCTTTCTTTTCAGATCCGATCGAGAATCAACTAAAGCAACCAATAGATCACGGTACATTCTAAGTGCCCTCTGTAAAATAATTCATCGAATACGATAATCACTACCTATAGACAGGCACACAAATTACCTGTATTTTAATAGTGTGATTTTGATACACGAAACGTGCTATACTCGAGTGGAAAGATCAAAAGCAACCATAAAAGAAAACCCGATAACCAAAACCTAACCCATTGTTCGGGTTTACATCCCCCCCCCTTTTCCTATCACCCCTACACTGTTGTTTTCCTTCTTGTTAGCACTATACGTTTTCCTCTCAGGACACCCCCTCCCCCTCTCATTCACAAAATAACGAACACGTTCCAACTGAACCGAATAAAGGGAGTGATCTTCGCGCGCGTGCAGGTTAGCTCCCAGCGACGACCCTAACAACGAACCTAAACAATAATAAATATTGTAACCCGCGTTAACATAATTAAATATATCTATATGCTTGGACCAAAAATAAATTGCTATGAATATATATATATATATATATATATATATATATATATATATATATATATATATATATATATATATATATATATATATATATATATATATATATATATATAATTGGCATCTCGCTTTATTTTATACGTACCTATCCCCATTATAGGTATATATGGTAAAATTAATTAACTAAAATAACACACAGCCCGCCAGGCGGGCCATCAACAAGAGGAAGAGGAGAGTCGCAGCCTCGCATGTATGGGCGTGCGGGGGTGACCGAGATAGCGACGAGATTCCCATAAGGGTAGAGGTGAATGAATATCTCTAGGGGGTCAACCGAAATATTTAAAACATCAAACAAGTCGCGTGACAACCTTTACCAGTTGTCACGTAACATTGACACTTATTTTATTTAAAAAAAAAAGTAATATTTTAAAATATAAAATTAAAAAATTGCTATTTACCCTGAGATCAACTTACTCACATTTTCAAAATCATGTACAATAATTATGTATCTTTATTATAAATAATTGTGTACATATAAAAATTGAAATTATACCTCTAATTTTAATTTTTTTAATGGTCCGTTATAATTTTCGTCATCCTCTTCTTTTATTTTCAATAAAATATCGTTGATTGTTGATTTTATTATTTCTTATACCATCTTGATAAAAAAAAAAAAGGAAATAAAATATTACGTAAACACAAATATCAGTGGCGGCTAATAAAAACATTTACATAACTTTGTAAAAGCAAAATGAGTGTATATATAATTATATGCCCGTGAACCATAAACGTTCAAGCTTTAAAATATTTATCTCAAAATTGAGTGAGGGTAATTCTTACTATATTCACTTCTTAAATCGTGATTATTCGAAAAATTAGTTCAAACCAGTTTAAACTTTAAAATTTGTATCTCAAAAGTGAGTGAGGGTAATTCTTACTATATTCACTTCGTAAATCGTGATTATTCGGAAAATTAATTCAAACTCAAATATAATTTAAGGTAGTTCACCAGGAAATTGATTTTCTTTAAATTTTCTTAAAAATTAGTGTACACCCGACAGAAGTTGATTCTTTCCGAACGTGCCTAGTCAATTTTAAAATCCTGCAATCTCATTGGACGATTCCAATTTAAGGTAAATGTTTACACAATAGTATACAACGATAAATGAGGAGTTTCCACCATACATAATATGCTTATAGCATAATTTTTCCAATATTGTGATTTTTATGACGGCATTGTCAAGTCAACTACCTTAAATTTAATTATCCATCACTTGCTGTCAGTTTTACCCGAGTAAAATTTTAAATGTACCCACATTATCAAAAATGAAAAAATTACAACAATTTTACTCCAGTTATTTACACCCGAGGGAAGTTGATTCTTTCCGAACGTACCTAGTCAATTTTAATATCCTGCAATCTTATTGGACGATTCCAATTTACTTTTTCAATGATTTAATAATTTATTAATATTTGTAAATTTCATATTTTTTTCTTATTATTTATATTTTTTGTTATTTCACACTTATTTTATTCAATTTGTTTAAGACACAAATAATTATTTTGAATATTAATGATTTTGACATGTTCAGCCGATAAAACATGATTAATGATAAAGTATGGGTAATACACCATCTTCATAAAAAACAAAAACAAATAAAATATTATATATACACGAATATCAGTGGCAGCTAATAAAACCATTTACATAAATTTCTAAAGGCAAAATGAGTGTATATAAAATTATATGCCCATGAACCATAACCGTTTCAACTTTAAAATTTTTATCTCAAAATTGAGAGAGGGTAATTCTTACTGTATTCACTTCAAATCGCGATTATTCGAAAAATTAATTCAAACTCAAAACTTTCTGCAGAGCTCGCTGTAAATTAACCTCAATATAAAACAAAATCAAGTAAACAACATGCGCGCGTATCGCGTGTCATTTCCATTTTCTAGTAACATATACATAAAACCGTTCCCGAAAAAAAAACCATTTGAAAAGAGAGCTAAAACAGTTTTTACAGTTTTAACCTCAAGTATCTCTGAAATTTATTGACCAATCATTTAACCCAAATATCTTAGCCGAGAGCTATCCAAAATCTACTTCTAAAAGAAATTTCAAAGTAATTAAGTCAATTTTAAAAAAGTAAACGTGCTTCATACACAACGCATTTTTTCATTTTTTCATTTTTTTCTCAAAGACTAGTCGACAGAATGGATTCAAATTTTTACAGATTATGGCTACTTATTTATATGCTGCATTGTCATGATTTTTTTTTGGAGTTATGAGGTTTAAAAAAAAACACGTTTTTGTTAATAACAAAAGAACCGCAATAGCTAATATAATTTTTATTAGAAAATATAGGTTTCTTTATGCTCTTTCGAATGCTATCTGTCCGATTCAAATATCTTAATGTTATCATTAAAAAAACGCAAAAATGAATTTTGCGAAAATCGAAAATTCGAAATAAAACAAAAACGCATCGGCGAATCAAAAAGAGGAATAGATCCTTCCCCCATTCACAAAAAAAAAAACAAAAAAAATGAGATCTTTCCGGTTAAAATCCATCGAATAGATCCTGAGATAAAACGGTATACGTACGTACGTACGTACGTACCAGCGCTGTTAGTAAAATCCTTTCAACATGGCCGCGATGTGGCAGCCACTAGATTTCTAGTAATTTCTGGTGACTGCCAAGATAGTTTAGGGATTTTCTTGAGAGTCGTCCACCGCAGCGTCGACGCGGCTGTCTGCGCCGTCGGTGGCGCACGGGGAAAATCGGGACGGAGCATTCAGAGCAGGTGTATGCAGGTTATGTTTGCTTAATACAATTTAGAGAAATTGCGGGGAAGATGTGTTGACATTAATAATATGCAGAAACACGTTTTAGCAACGACGGAGAGAAAATTCGATAAGTATTACTTATTATTAAATTTGATTGTGTATTTGAATAATTCTGAAAGCAATAAAATACTTTTGCATAATCATTCAAATACTCAAAACATTCTTCGACAAATATAAATTAATTTTTGTATAGATACTTTGTGTGTACTTTTTTTTATTTCAGAAGATTGTACAGCCGTAATTAATATATATGAACCAATGAAGTATAAACTGAAGTTTATTTATTCAAACAGACAACCAGACATGAAGACAATAAGGATGTGCATTAAGTTTACAGTCCTCAACCATTAAGTTTCTTAAATATTTATAAAATAGTTTTGTCGACAATGAAGAACAAAATACTAGAAACAAGAAGAACAGTATGTAAAAGAAACCAATCATCTAGTGCAGTTGCGATGTTTACTTATTACAATGAAAAGTAAATTTATACTCCGTGCTGTGTTAGAGCAAAAGCTATAAATGATATTTAAAAGCTCATAAATTATGCAGCAGAATCATCCACAACTTCTAGTTTGGATCAAGCTCTAATGTGCAAGAGTTTTTGTTTTTACATTTTCTTTAAAATAGAGGAAGGTAAATCACAAGTACAATATGTACTGTATGCGCTTTACATTATGCTTTGGTACAAATACCAATATTGTTATAGTGAGTGATTAATGTTTTATAATATAAAAAGAATTTTAAACAATTAATAAACATTTATTCCCATGAATATCTGACTGCATTGTGTGTTTATTCATTTTATCTAAGAATAATATATCATATTATATATCACAAACTATATTTGAAAAGATAGGAAATTCAATAAAATTACAATTTAAATTTTCAATATAATATACCTCAAATATAACTTACTCTAAACATAAATTCTTTATATTACGTTTCAGAGAGAGATAAAAATAATATAATAATACTTTGAAAACCATTCTCATGTGATCACTGGGTGTCAAAATGAAAATCTTTTATGGAATTGATAATCGACAAACTTTGCTGATGAGAAGTGTGGCTTGCGTAGTCAGCTTTATTAGTATAGAAATAGACATTGTAAAAATCATTCTTATAAGTACTCAGCTTTTAGTATTAGAATAGACTTTGTAAAACCCATTCTTATGAAACCAAAGGCTTTGAAATAAAAATCATTATTCTAAGTAGCACCACGGAAATATTGCTCTGCGATATGAATGTAGGCTTGTCGAGCCAGCATTTGCAGTTTATTTATTGACTTTTTACAAACCATTCGTACGAGAACATTGGGTTTTGAAATTGAAATCTCTTCTTAAATTGATAATAGAGAAATCATGATGATAAAAAGTGTAGGTTGCATAGTAAGCTTTTAGTATTACAATAGAAGTTGTTAAAATTATTCTTAAAAAACCATGGACTTTGAAATAAAAATATTTCTTCAAAGTCACAGCAGGGAAATAATGCTGCGATAAGAATGTAAGCTTGTCGGAGCAGCATTTGCATCTTATATTGACTTTGTAAACCCCCATTCATATGAGAACATTGGGATTCGTAATGGAAATCCCTTCTTAAATTGATAATAGAGAAACCTTGCTGATAAAAAGTGTGGCTTGTGTAGTCAGTTTTTAATATTAGAATAGACTTTGTAAAAACCATACTTATGAAACCATGGGCTTTAAAATAAAAATGTTTAGTCTAAGTAGCAACAGGGAAATAATGCTCTGCGATATGAATGTAGGCTTGTCGAGGCAGCATTTTCATCTTATATATTGACTTTGTACAAACCATTCATATGAGAACATTGGGTGTCGAAATGGAAATCTCTTCTTAAATTGATAATAGAGAAACCTTTCCGATAAAAATGTGTGGCTTGCATAGTAAGCTTTTAATATTGCAATAGAATTTTAGTATTACGATAGAATAGAATAATAATAATAGAATTTGTAAAAATTATTCTTATGACACCATGAACTTTGAAATAAAAATATTTAGTCCAAGTCACAACAGGGAAATAATGCTGCATTTGCATCTTTTGACTTTCTATAAATCATTCTCACCAGAATTAGGGATTTTGGACACCAATTTGTTTACTATAAATAAGTTTTAGTTAAAGCTCGAAAATGACCTTGCTTGAAATGTGAATCATTTCGCCAAGAAGATTTTCCATCAACTATAAAAAGAGAAAGTAAAACAAGTTATAACTAAGCTCTCATTATCATTGTTTAGAATAAAAATACGCGAAAAATGTGTATGGTCGGCTTTAGCGCGGAGAAGTTTTGTTGGCTCGTTTCTATAGACGTATCCCCGCTAATACAACCCCGAACGAAATTCTTGGTTTTTTGTTGTACAGCTCAATATCTATAAAAAAACCGTAAATTTCATGTCAGGTTACATTAGCTGGAATGCGCCTCGAGACACGTAAAAAATTGTTCGGCGCTCAAGTCTTGCAAACTCAGCCTCAACTTTAAATTCGTTACCGAAGCTTTATTCAGCCCGCCAGTGAAGCAAGAGCCGAATCGTGGTCGGAACGAGCCGAAAGTAGCCGAACTCGATCGCCGTGGGCTCACGGTATAGCGCTCGAGCTTATTCCGGCGTTTTTTTTCCTCCTGAGTTTCATTTTTATAACTTTTCTTCGGCTTTAATTTTATCTAAATCGAATATATATAACAAGCGAGTTTTGTATAAAATTTTGGTGTTACAACTTTTATTTGAACTTTATTTGATATTTCAAGTTTTTCTCGAGTTCCAAGCAAAAAAGATAATTCCAGCTAATTTACATTAATTATAGGCATAGTCCGTTGCTTTTTTTAAATTGCATTTTTGTCCATCGATATTTACGATCTGAATTTACCATATTCATGTATGAACAATTAAATCAGGTTCGTGAAAAGTCGATTGCAAATCTCATTTTAGTGGACTAAAACACCTGTAGTATATAATACGCGGCATTTACATTCATCTTTTGTCTACGCGCGTGTACGCATGTTATAACAAAGATTGTTATAAAAAAAGCATGTTATAAAAAAAGATTGCAAAATTATTTACTTTATACTTGCGTTCTTTCAAGTATTATAGTTATTAGTGAGTTGTTTTGAGTATTAGTTATTAGTGTGATAAGGAAAGAAACTTATTGTGCCTTGTTAAATTACCGTGTTCTATCAAAAACACGGTAGTTTAATTATAAACTTTGGTTCTACACCAACAAACTGAAAGCAAAACTCAAAAGAAGAATTCCTGCACATACAGTTCAAAGTTAATGTACGTATAAACGTTTTATTAGCCTTTTTTAACGGTGTTCTTTAAATGGCGTTCACGTAGGCGAGTCAACGATGGTCATCGAAGGTCTAAAATAATATTCCCTTATAACTCGAGAACGATAAGAGATATCGAAAACGGTCCCAAACAAAACTTGTAGAGTGTAGAATTGTACACGAGAATGACCTATCACTTTTTCATTTTTTATGAAATTAGGCTTGAGAAAAGCACGTAGAAGTTGCAAACCGTGAGCACCCTGTGGGGATGGGTGGGGGGGGGGGCTGTTCCCGCGCGGCTGCCGCATCAAAACACAGTCACGAGCGGCAAATCCATCTAAGCGCTGCGCCGATGCGCTCACGGTTTGTAATTTCTGCGTGTTTTTCTCAAACTTAACTTTATCAAACACAAAAAACTGATAGGTTATTCTTATGTAGAACTTTACGCTCTACAATTTTTGTTTGGGACTTTTTTCGATACCTCTTGTCGTTCTAGAGTTATAAGCAAAAAACCGTTTTCGTGGGTAGTTCTTTTGCCAAATTGAGGGTGAACCCGATGTTTTTCGAAGCTGCATTTTTTACCATCGTTTTTAGACGGCGTGTTTTACCAAATATCAAAAATGGGCGAGCGGCGCACTCCCAAAAAGACGCACAAAAAAAATGAGTTGACCGACCACGCAAAGACGCCAGTATGAAACCTATTATCGAATAAAAAACCATTGTGACATTTTTTCGTCCCGATGGTCAGTAATTTTTTATTACTTGTATAAAAAATTACAAGAGTCTTTATTTTATTTTGCCCAATTTACCTAAAAAATGATCTGCAAATCGCTTTTTGGTTTTCCGGCTATTCACTCTCTCGTGTAGTAACGCTGCTAATTTCACAAGTTTGTGATTGAAAATTTCATGAGGAAAAAGAACATGCACCTGGATAAAAAAATATAACCTTAAAGGAGAAGTTTTTACGAGTAATTTCCAAAAAAAAATATCAAAAGCTCCAGTGGAAGCCGAGAAAAAAATTGTCAAGAATGGCCCAAGACTTAATCTGTAGACCAATTTTACTCACAGATATAGCATTTTCAATTTTTTTCATTTGGCGTCATTTTTTAAAAAAGCTACTTGATGGATTTGCATGGGATAGGGACTGAATTACTTGAAATTCATTGAACTATAGCAAGAAGACTTGGAAATATTTAAAAAAAATTTTAAATAATCTTAAAATGCTAAAAATCACAAAAAATCACAAAAATTCTTAAAAATTCTTAAAATTAAGTAATTAAAGTGGTTTTTAACATTTTAAGATTATTTGAAAATTTTTTTTAAATATTTCCAACTCTTGCCATAGTTTAATGAATTTCAAGGGATTACAGGTGCAAGGGTTTATGGATGCATGGATTTATGGATGCATGGGTTTATGGATGCATGGGTTTATGGGTGCATGGATTTATGGATGCACGGGTTTATGGGTGCATGGGTTTACGGGTGCATGGGCTTATGGGTGTATGGGATTACTGGTGCAAGGGTTTATGGGTGCATGGGTTTATTGGTGCAAGCGTTTATGAATCAAGGTTAAGAGAGCATGTGTCAAGGACTTATAAATTGAAGTTTTATAGCATTTTTGGGAATCACAAGTGTAAATTTTGGGGTTATAGGTTATAAATTAGGTTTATAGGTGCATATTTTCAAAATTAGGCTTCGTAGCGGTCTTTGGTATTTTGTCACAAAAGTTCCTGTTTTTAAATTTTCAAATTCGGTTGAGAATTATGACCTCTAGGTAGTTTTGAACCTTTCGGCCCCAGTGTGCGTCGTGAGAAAAGTGCAAACTCGCGAATCGTGCTAGTTTTCGCGACAAGCTTGCGAATCGTATTACTTTTCGTGGCAAACTCGCGAATCATGCTAGTTTTCGTTACAAAATAGCGAATTGTACTAGTATTCGCGGCAAAGTAGTGAGTTGTGCTAGTTTTCGTTACAAAGTCGCGAATTGTACTAGTATTCGCGGCAAAGTCGTGAGTTATGCTAGTTTTCGTTGCAGTTTTCTGAAATTTGCAAGTCTTCGTAAGGAGGCCAGAAAAGGTGCTAGTTTTCGTAGGGAGCGTCGATATATAGTTACTTTACTCCTTAGGTGCATAATCTGCTATTTATGTGTATGTATATAAGAATAATTTAATCTCTTGAAGTTATACATAAAAACAAATGTTAAGTCCTCCTGGACTCCTCTATCATGCAAGTCTGTAATGGCTATCAAATTTTAACACTAATTTTTGCATATTAGCTTGGAAGGCTTACTATGAAACACCTTCACCAAATGACATCAAATTCGATGGAGATCTTCTTTATCTTCACTGCATGAGTAATTTTTGTACAAAAATGTTTTATTTTATATTTTTTAATGTTTTTTTCATACATTTCTAGTTGTAGATATTAATAAAGAGCTTATTTTCAAAATCTGTTTTAAATGTAGTGCAGATATATGAAGATCTCAACCAAATTTCAGCCCATTTGGTCAACCAGTTTCAGAGCGACGCTACTTGATAGATTTGACAATCTTTGAAAGAACAATTTTAAGATAATTTACTGTAAAGATTGTCGACTTACTCTTTCAATTAAATTGATTAAATTAAATAAACTCATTCGTAGACATTTTTAAATGATATCAGTATATGTAGCTTCACATCACATTAAATTCTATCCTATTTTAATAATTACCTGACCATAATTGATCATTAAATGGTTTATCTAAAATGATATAATTTGCTGTATTATTTAAAGAAAAAATATATATTTTCTTTGAGAAAAAAGAAAAAGGATTCAATGCGATACTACACAGTAGACAGATAGACATCATTATACATCTACCACAGTATAGCTTATAGTAAATCATGGTATATGTATATAATTGAGTACACCCATGAACATTGATTTTCGTGGAATGTGCCTACACTGAGAAAAGGATTTGTTTACTGTTAAGATGGCATTGTAACTGTTAACATGCACATGATTAAATATGACCAAATATAGGCATTGTAACAGTCATAATGCCATGTTAACAGTTAAGTTACCATGTTCTCATAAACAATTTCAATATGTTACCTGAGAACATTGATATAGTTGCAATATGCTTATTATAGTAGTTTACGAATCTAATGGCCAATTTTTTACCAGAATGATGTTGCTTTTTAACAAAAATGTTGGAAATAACAACATCATTTATTTTGTACTCCAACGTTTCGGACATTTTTATTGTTTATCCTCATGAGGGACATAAACAATAAAAATTTCCGAAACGTTGGAGTAAAAAACTAAATGGAGTTATTTCAAACCTTTTTGTTATATACCAACATGATCCTGGTAGAAAATTGGCTATTAGATTCAAAAACTACAATTTACAAGAAATTCTACCATCAGCTGCTTCAAATCGGAATATGTCTATTAGTTAATATAGATATTTTAACTGTTACAATATCACATTTTATCCTTAAACATGTCGAATAGTTGTATTGCAAATATATAAATATGTTAACAGAATCAATATTCTTCTCTCAGTGTAGTAAATTTTAAAATCCTGCAATCTCATTGGACGATTCCAATTTAGGGTTAATGCATGGTTATGCTTGAATTGTCCAATGGGATTGCAGGATTTTGAAATTTACCAGACACGTCGGCCTTAGATGGGATACGGCAAGGTGGGGCGGCGCCCTAGGGCGCGGTGCTGGTAGGGGCGCTCCAAAACTCAAATAGCTGGGGAAAAACTCCAAAGCTCCACAACCCAAATAGCCGGGGAATGCGAGTTCCACGTAGAAGAGGAATGCACGAACATGGACGGGAGAAAGCAAGTTAATTATTTAATCAACTACAAACGCCAAATAGCCGGGGGATGTGAGTTCCACGTTGAGGAGGAAGGCACGCAGACGGGCGGGAGAAAGCAAGTTCAATATTTAATCAACTGCAAACCCCAAATAGCCGGTGAATGCAAGTTCCACGTAGAAGAGGAATGCACGCCGACTCCCATTTATTTTGGTTTTTTATTTTATCAATAATTAACTCGCTTCTTCGGCTTGTCTGCGTGCCTTCCTCTTCTGCGCGGAACTCGCATCTCCTGGCTATTTAGGTTTTGGAGTTTATTTAATTATTAACTTTCTACAACATTTTGTGCATAACTTATATCTACAATAAAAATTGTCATCCAAATCTTTTATTACTACTTAAGTTATTTAAAATAATTTTGATTAACTTTTGCCATTATATGATAATAGAAATTTTGATAATTAAATTTTTGCTTATACAGTAAAAAATTTTTCAAATAAATTGAAGTTCAAATTTTTTTTTAATTTTGTTATCAAAGGATTTATAAATTCTATTTTTTGAATTCCTTAAAGGGGCGCCATGAAAAATTTTCCCAGGGTCTACGCCCATACATCTACGCCCCGTACGAAGAAAAGCACAACTCAGTTCGATAGAAAAACTAGCACTTAAGTTCGCGAACACTTATGACAAAAAAAAACACGACTCGCGGAGCTGGGACGAAAAAAAGCATAACTCGCTGCGCTGGGACGAAAAAAAGCACGATTCGCTGCGCTCAGAAAAAAAAACCACGAGTCGCTGCGCTCGGACAAAAAAAGCACTGCTGCATAAGTACTTACGAAGACTATGTAGCGCTATTTATTGCGTTCTTGTAAATAGTATATCTTAAGAATGGCCAATATAAAAAAATGTCAAGATATTGGAAATCACCATTATATTGGTAAGTGATTCCATCATATAAAATATTGCAAGTATTTTAAATCGTATAAAGATTAGCACTACTCGCGGCATTTTTATAAATAGTACTTTTTACAAATAGCAAAAATAAAAAGTGCTGCTAACCGCATTAGCCGTCCGCTTTCTCAAAGAGAATTTATGCTTTTATATAATTTTATTTTATTTATTATCGTATCTTTAATAAAAGAGCGATCGAATGAAATTTTTGAAATATAGGTTTAGATTTGCTTACAGCACGCTGAATCGGAATTTTAAGTAAAAAAAAAAACTGCATCGAATCTTTAATAAAGGATCCAAAGGAACTATACCACTCATGAATCGAAAGAAAATTACTTGAACTTACGAGATATGGGCTTAGTTTTGCTATATAACGTAAATTTATCGAGAAAACATTTTTGTCACTTTTACCTATTTTTGAAATTTTTTAAAAACGTTAAAAAAAGCATTAATGGTGTTCCTAATATGCCTCCAAAATATAATTCCAACTTCTATGCAAAATTTTAACCATGAAGTATTCTCAAGTTTGTTATTCCTACGCAAGTCCGACTGTTTGGTATTATCGTTTATTCTAAGACAATAAATTTCCTACAACGTTTTAAATAATAAGAAAGCGTCTTTACGAATTGTGTTTAAAGTACTTGTATATTTTATATGATTAAATCACTTATCAATATAATGGTGATTTCCAATATAGTGGCAAATTTTTTTTCTGCAACTCGGCCTATACTCTTTTTCCAAGCCCCGCGACTTGTGATTCTTTTTCGTCCGAGCGCATCGAGTTGTGCTTCTTTTTTGTCCAACCGCATGGAGTTGTGCGTTTTTCGTCATAGATTTTGAGGTATGTTAGTCTTTTCGTAAACTGGGTGTGAGCTGTACTTTTCGTGGGACAGGGCGTCGATATGTACTCGCAACGCTCCTGTAGAGCATATTTGTGGTGTTCTATTTCTCTACGCAAAAAATGTAGTTTGAAATTTTTACAAGAATTGTATAAATATATTTATAAATAAATTTCATAAATCTATATAAGTTTAGTTCTTCATAATAGATACGAACAGCTTTTGTTAATAAGTTTGTTTATGTTTATACTTATTTATATCATAATAAAACTTTTTTTCGAAATATTATCAATATTCTAATTCGCTTTATTCATAAAAACGGATTGTTCATAAAAAATATTTTTGACAACTTAAAATTATTATTTATAACTTTTTTAACAATATCTCATTTAAAAAAACTACATAAAACTGAATTAATTTTTCCAAGATTTTAACCGAGGCTCATCCTAAAAATGTCTTTTTTGTTGATAACAATAGAGAAATTATTGCATTATAATTATGTATTTTATCAATAACATATATCATTTCTAGTCATTTCCAAACCTATGTATATAAAAGAGGTACATTTTGATAGCTTAGCTTTGCTATAGTTAATCAGATTCATATTAATCAATATATGCTGATAAACAATTTCTGGCTATTATAAATATTGTATTAGAGACATATTAATGCACATCTAGTGTCTTCACAAAATTACGCAGACCAACTTTAACTATATTGGTTGAGATGAGAACGTGTTTTCAGTTGATGTAAAATTATCGATTACATTTCATTCTTTTTATTATTTTCACTATTATGTGGTATCTTTTACTTATGAAAGTCACATATTTTAATTGCCAGTTGTTGAGTAACAGCAATTATCTTCCAGAGATGGGTGCGATTGTCTTATGTCGCTATTCTTATAGTTTATAATAATAGTTTTGTATTTGTGTTTGTGTTTATGACTTTGCTTTCTCAAAGAGAAAGCTTTGTAACGGTAAAAATTTTCGAATCAAAGATTTTGATGAATTCCGATGTTTTTGAGATCCCTGAGTCAGAATTATAGGTTTTTAGAAAATGTATGTATGTATGTATGTATGTATTGTAACAGGGCAGGCGTCGCACAATTATTCGCTTCTTCTAAGCGGATTTGCCGATGAACGGCGCAACAATGCAGTGGGGCGCGAGCACTTGCTCGTGCCAACCCTCGGCGAAATCTCCTCCTTCTCGCCTGCGCGCCGTCGCTTGCCGTCAGCTGCCTTCCTCGGCAGCCGTACCTGCCGGCGTTACAACGCGCGACTTCGCTGTCGCGCTCTCTCTCTCGTGCGTGCTTACTCGGCTGCTCAGAAATGCGCGAGCACCGTTTACTCGCGCCCGCGGAGGCCGGTGGTATTCTATACCGCCGCGCCACCGACTAGGAAAAAGGATCCGGGACTACGCGTCAAATAATGCACGAACGCGTGTGAACGATGAAAGAAGTTTATTACCCCTTCAGACGTAAGGAATAATACACAAGCGGCGCGTATTCTTTATACGCGCCGATACGGGTGGTGCGCCCGCGCTCTAGTTACGTGTGCGCGCGGTCGCACACACGCACTCGTCAAAGCGGCCCGCGCCGACGTTGGTCGATCGCCGCGCGCGATCGACACACGTGCGCGCGTCGGTGAGCCTCGCTTGCTCGCGCGGGAGTCGCTCTCCGGTCGCACGTCGTTCGCGGGGAGAGCGCGCTAGCGCCTGGCCAGGACTTACCTCGCGAAGACTCGGCTGATGCAGGGAGTCAGGCCGAGCGGTGCTGGACGCCTCGTTCGTGTATCTCTCTCTCTCTCTCTCGCCCCTTAGCTGGCAGTCCGGCGGTAGCAGAGTAGCGGCCGGCATCTCTCTCTCTCTCTCTCTCTCTCTGCCTCTCAGCTACGCTGCTGCGGCTCGCTCGCGCTCACTCTCGGCACTCTCGCGTTCGCTAGTTCGCACTTTTCTCTCTCTCTCTCTCTCTGTGAGGGCTATTGCTCGCGGCGATGGCCGAAACGATACTGCCTGCCTGCTACTTCGTCGGCACGCGCAAGCATCTCTCGGCCTTGTCCTTCGCGTAAGGTTCAGAGATGTTTACATTTCGGGCATTAGTGCGTGCCGACGCGGTGTGCTGAGACTCGCCTCATGTCTCGTTCGCACACACCGATACATGCACACTCGCGCACGTACACGCGCAGGCCAGGACTATCCCTTGGGGAGTCAGCTCGGCTACATCACGTTCGACATCTTTAACGGCAGCGCGGGATCTCCTGAAAGAGGGGGGGGGGTATTGCGCAAGAGAAAAGAAAACCATTCTCTTAACGAGATAATGCGGGGTTAACCCCTTTCCTTATTGTCCCCCGAAGAAGGGGCTTACACCCGGGTTGGCGGGGAATTTGGCTGTGACTACTCCCGGTTGCGGAACCAGGGCCGTGTGTTGTCATGGCGGGCGGCGTTCGGGCACTTCGAGTCCGTTGACACGCCCGGTCGTCCGCAGTAATAGCAGCGGCGACGGGATCCTCCCGCCGCTGGCGCGGTATCGCCTCGCATTTGTTCGCGATGAAGTGGAGGGGGCATCGACGCTGCGACCTGCCGTAGCGCCGTGGCCGGCACCACCGCGATCGTCGCTTCTCCGGCCCGCCGAACGGCCTCTCTCCTCCTCTCCTCGGCCGCTTTTCCCCGCTTCCTCGCGAGAAAGGCGTCTCGCTCGGCGGCCCGGATCTCCTCGCGGGCACGGGCCGCCGCCTCTTCGGCCGCACGGCGCTCCTTCCGGGCGCACCGGGCCACAGAGAGGAGGTCCCGCTCCTCTCTCAGGCCCTCAATGCGGGCCGCCCAGGGTCCGGCGAGTTCACGGCCGTACGGTGTCTCGGCGAGGAACCGATCCCAGGCCTGGATCGCCTCGCCTTCCGCCGCCCAGGCCTGGCGACTGGAGATGCGGGCCCTCTCCAGGAGGCGCTCCAACGACCCCCAGCGGGCCAGCTTCGGCGATGGCGGCGCCGGTTCGACCGCCGTCGGCTCCGTAGCCGCGGGGACCACTGGTCCCCGTCCCTCGGCGATCGGGGCCGCCGGGTCAGCCTGGACGTCCTCCGGGGCGGTGGCGTCCTCTTCTGCTGCGAGGGCGAGGGCCTCCCTCGGTCGGCGCAGGTATGGCGCCGGTGGGGACGCGGTGGGCGGAGGAGGGAGCGCTAGGGCTCCGGCCGCCTCTGGCAGCTCCTCCAGCACCACCGAAGACGGGCGAGCGAACTCAGCTCGCCCGAGCTGCTCGATGGCACGCAGAACCCCGCGCCCCATCGCCTCAGTGTCGAGGGCTTTGCCCTCAGTGCTCGGCACCGGTGATTTCTCAGCCATCTGTAACAAAAAGAGCCCGAGCGAAAAGGTGCATTAGTCGGAGTCGCTAGCAACTCCCGAACTCCTGCTCTTGTCTAACGCTCTCGCACGCCGCTGTGCGCGACTCAACCGCGGCGAGGCAGCTAGGTGTGACCTCAGTTCCTGTCGCTTCGCGGAACCTTTCGGTCGGCCCCGGAGTTTTCCCGTCTCGGGGTTCACCTTCGCTGTCGCGCGCGTTTTACCGGGAACCGCGCGAACCACGACGCGAACCGTTTTACGCGGACGTCCCCGAGGACGTTTTTGACGGGACGCGCATCGCTCGGCGGCGCTCCGCCGGCCTCCGGTGGGTCGCTCATCACCGGAACGCTTACGTCTTCCCTCGGCGGTTGCGGATCCTCGACGTCGTCGACTTCTTCGCCCGTTTTGTCGCTGCTTTCTTCGTCGTAAAGCTTGAGGTGAGAAATATGCAGGATCTTCTCGCTCGCATCCTCTTCGTCTCTTACTCTTACCGTATTGGAGCCTGTTTTCTCGGTCACCTTCAGCGGACCGGCGTACTTCGGCGCTAACTTCGCCGATATCCCTTGCGCTGCCGAGGAAAGGACTCTGTTCCTTTTCAAGACGAGGTCTCCTACCCCGTAGGATACTTGTCTCCGACGCGCGTTGAAGTACGCCGCTTGTCTCTGATGCTCGTCGGCATTTTGTGCGGCAGCCCTCTTTCGCAGACTGTCCATATCATGCAGGCGCTCCGCCCACGTATTCACCGCCTCGCGCTCTCGTTGCTCAAGGGCCTCGCGCTCTTGCTTGCGGCGAGCTGTAGCCGGAGGAAGCGGCTGCCTGCCGTAATTGAGGGCGGCCGGGCTCACGCCGGTCGAAGCGTGCACGGAGTTGTTCAACGAGAACATCAACTCCGGCAGCCTCTGAACCCACTCGGCGTGAGATTCCTCGACGAACGCGACTAATCGAGTCTTCAACGTTCGATTTACCCTCTCGAAAGGGTTTGCCTGCGGGTGATACGGCGGGGTAGTCGAGTGATGGACGCCGACGCCGGCGAGGTATTTGTCCACGACTTTATTCTTGAATTCTGTGCCGTTATCGGACAAGAATACCTCCGGAGTGCCGAATCGAAGAAGTACTCTCTCCTTGAACTCTTTCAAGATGGTCTTCGCATTCGCTTTGCGTATGGGCACGCACTCCACCCAGCGAGTAAAGAGGTCTTGGAACACCAAGATATACTCATACCCGAGTTTACTTCTTACGAACGGGCCGGTTATATCTCCCGCAACTACTTGCCACGGCCCGTCGATAACTCGCTGTCCCATCAGACCCGCTGGCGGTCTTTGCTCCGCCTTTGTCTGCTGGCACACTTGGCAATGTCTCACGTACTTCCTCACTGCGTGGTACATTTTTGGCCAGTAATATAACCTGGCCGCGCGCTCGTACGTTTTTTCTCGTCCTTGGTGCCCGGCGGTCGGATCATCGTGTGATTCGCGAAGCACTTCGCGACGATGCTCCTGAGGCACGACGAGTTTCCATGCCTCGTCGTCGGCGACCGCCGCCTCTAATATCTCATCTGCGAGAAAGTAGAATAATCGCCCCCCTACCACTTTCCACCTGGGATGGGTTGAGGGGTCGCGTGCCACTTCGTCCAGCCAGGTACGGTACCACTCATCTTTGGTACCATCGGACCACGTGCTCGCGTACACCTCGAAGTCGTCTTCCTCCTCGTACATGCGCGAAAGCGCGTCAGGCACGTGGTTCAGCGCGCCCTTTCGATGTTCCACATCGAAGGAGTGTTCCTGCAGCTCGAGAGCCCATCTCGCCAATCTTCCTGTGGGGCTGTGCAGGCTGTGCAGCCATCGCAAGCTGCTATGGTCTCTTACCACCAAGAAGTGATATCCTTCGATTTACGGGCGGAACTTCTTAATCTCCCAGATCACCTCTAGGCATTCGCGCTCCGTGACACTGTAATTGCGCTCCGCTGGCGAAAGTGTTCGGCTGGCGAATTCGAGGACTTGCTCCTGTCCCTCGATTACTTGCAGCAACACCACGCCGATGCCGGTGTCGCTCGCGTCTGTCTGTACGACGAACTGAACATCGAATGAGGATCTGGCGAGGACAGGAGCCGAGGACACCAAGGCTTTTACCTTTTCGAAAGCCTCTTGCTGTGCATCGCCCCATTCATATCGCCGCTCTTTCTTCGTTAACGCTGTGAGCGGTTCGGCTATCATGGCAAAGTCTTTCAAGAACTTTCGTTACCAAGATGCCATTCCCATGAAGCGGCGTAGTTGCTTCAAGTTCTTTGGTACCGGAGAATTTATCATCGGCTCGATCCTATCAGGATCCGGCCGGAATCCGTCCCGGTTGACGAGCACACCGAGGTATTTGACTTCAGTCTTGCCAAACACACTTTTCTCGCGGTTGATCGTCAACCCGGCCTCTTTGACGCGCTTTAGCACGTGCTCGAGCCATTTCAGGTGCTCATCATACGTCTCTGTCGCGATAATGATATCATCGAGGTACGAGAAGGCAAACGGCTCGAGCTCGGGGCCGATGACTTTGGCCACGAGGCGTTGAAACGTCTCTCCGGCCTGAGATAGGCCGTACGGCATCCTCGTGAACTGATACAGGCCCAATCCGGGCACTGTGAATGCCGTCAGCTCCATTGATTCCGGCGTCAGTGGAATCTGGTGATACGCCGAGCTTCGGTCGAGTGTCGAGATGTACTTCGCGCTCTTCAGCTTGCGCAATATTGCGTCCATGTACGGCAGCGGGTACGCATCTGCCTTCGAAACCGCGTTCAATTTACGGAAATCGATGCAGAAACGGTAATTGTCATTGCTTTTCCGTATCATGACGACAGGGCTCGACCACGCGCTCGTGGAGGGCTCGATTACCCCTGATTCGAGCATCTCGATCACCTGGCGGTGCATATCTTCTTCGAGCTTCTTGTACACCGGGTAATAACGCTGCTTTACGGGGCGTGCACTCCCCACTGCGATGTGGTGGCTCGCCCACGTCGTACAGCCGAGAGCTTGGTCTTCTCCGCCGAGAATTCGTCCGACCAGCTCTGCCATCTCTTGACGCTGTCCTTCCGAGACGTCTTCGAGGCCGATCGACGATACCTCGAGCGCCTCGACGGATGAGACCCCCGCGACTTCCAAGTCTATGCGCTTATCAGCCGCGCTCACGATAAACTGGTTGTTGATGGGGTCGTGGATTGTACCGAAGGCTCTGACGAAGTTTGCGCCTAAGTAGCAATCCACTTTGTCATCCGGAAGCACTGCTACCCAAATGTCTCGCTTTACACCAGCTATCTCGAATGGCAGCTCGACGTAACCGGCGATCGTCGCCGTCTGTCCTCCGACGACTTTTGCGCGGCGACCGTAGCTCGGCATTAATGGTTGCCCGAACGCAGATGCGAGCTGCAGGCCGACCGCTCCCATTACGGTGCGTGAAGCTCCAGTATCGCAGAGGGCGCGTAGTCTATAATTTCCGATCGCCACCTGTAGCCACCATCTCGATTCCTGCTCGTGCTCGGCTGCCGGCTCAGCCGTTATTTGTCCGACTGCGGCGTCCGGTTTTAGTACGGGGACTTCGGCAGACGAAGCGGAAACCCCGCTTACTTCGCCTGCGGTACGTTTCCTGCGCACTTCGGGCAATTTCGGCAAATTAGTCCGGGAGCGCCGCATCCATAATAGCTGAATGCTCCCAGTGCCGGTGCGCTCGGTTCGGCTGTCCTCCTTGGCGACCTCCTGGCTCGGTCTTCTTCGCTCGAATCGCTGCTGGAGTTTGATTTCCCGCCCCTTCTACTCGTCTTCCTGTTGGGGCGTTTGGAGCTACTCTTCTTTCTCCGGGACCCTTTCTCTCTGCTCCGGTTCCGCGTCGACAGGGGTGCAGGTGGAGGAGGGGGCGGTTGCTTCTGTTGCATGCGTTGCATCCCCTCCAAGATCACCTTCGCAAAACGCTCGATCGTTTCATCTATCGTCGGCGGCAGCTTTGTCTCTACCGCCGCGGCCTTCACCTTAGGCGGAGCCGGTTTGCGGGGTTTGTACGCCCACTGCGCGTACACGCACGACTCCGGCGGCAGCGGAGGCTTGAAGGACTTCTCCGCGTCCACTGCAAGCTTCGCCTCCATTGCTAGATCCAGCAAGGTCTCAACGTCTTCGAAGTCGCTTCGTCGAATGAGCTGCCGCAGTCGCGGCTTCATGTTCCAGTGTAGCGTCCCCAGCTTGAAATCAAGCGTCGGCAGTGGCTCCATCTTCCGCATCATTGCTTCGAGGCACGTAACGTAATCACGCACGGACTCTTCCGGTCCTTGGGTTCGCAAAGCAACTTCGTGCCTCAGCCGTTGCTGTCCACGGTCCGTCATGCCGCTCCATCGCCGTATTCGGCGACAGAATTCTTCCCAGGTGATCCAGCTCGTCCTGTTGGATCGCACCCAGGTACCGGCTACGCCGACGAATAGCTCCGGAAGGGCACTCAGTATTTCCCCTTCCGTAAGCTTGGCCAGTTCCCAATTCTCCTCGACTCGCTCGAGGAACGTGTCGATGCTTTCACCAGGTTCGCCAGTGAACTTTAATCCCCATCGGCGCACTACTTGGCCGACATCTCGAAGTCCGCTGCCTGTCGTGCGGTTCGATTCTTCGTACGACCCTGTCATCGACCTTCCTCGTGTTTCGCGCCGTATCTCAGAGTCAGTCGATTCTATCTGCTGGCTCTGTGATCCACCCCCCCTCCAGGCGCCACCGAACCCTGTTCGATGCGACAGCGGGGTACTAAGTGGCGGCGGCCTCTCTTCCGCCGGAGGCTGTCGAGGCCTCGAAATGGGCTGCTGTATCGGGGTCGGCAGTCCCCGTCCGCCGATGTCTAGCCGAGAGGACAGGCCTCTCGACTGCGTCTCTTCTCGCAGATTTTCTTCATTCCGGTGGGCGGGCGTGATGTCCGTGAACGTCACTCTCCGCATTGCTTCGGCGCTCTCTCGGCGAGTGCTGTTGGCGTTTGGATGCTGAGTTGCGTTAGCGGCCGTGATCCGCGTCGACTCTTCGATTTGCCGGAGTTTCTTGTCAACAGCGGCCATGTACACGGTCCAATCGGTTGACACTTGTAGTGTCGTGCCGTCCGCCATTGACATCTCGAACATTGCCGGCCCTTTTATGGCCGTGGTTCGTTCGCTCTCCTCCGCATCCTGGCTGTACATGCCGTTTTGGCCCGTAGCTTCATCGTCGCTGTCGACTCTGGTTGCATTTGATGCCCATTGGCGACTGCGCTCGAGGTTTCCTTGGACTGCTGCGTCCGTTTTTAAAATCTCGAGTGGATGCGGCTCGTCCGACGTGGAGTTTGCCCACGATATGTCGTGTTCCGAGCCGGACGTTCGGTCCAGAAACGTGCGGCAAGCATTTGCGCGTTCCACCCACGCGGAATACTCATCAGCGGCGGCTACACCTTCAAAATCTTCTGGGTCGTAGTCGCCTGCCAGCCACTTACTGATGCGCTCTAGCTTCAGGAACGTTCCGCCGCTTGTCTTCAGTCCGAGCGCTTGCGTGTAGCGCAGTGTCTCGTCCTCGGTGAGACATCTGCACCAATTATCGATGGCTTTGGCTGCAGACTCTACCATCGTTGCGCTTGTTTACAATTAGACCTCTCTCGGAGTATACCTGTGCGCGGCTAAACGACTACGCTCACTTATCGAATGGGCGCACCAACAATACAACAACAGCAAAAAAAAGTACAAAGTAATTTTTCTCCTATCAGGTATACTCCGATCGAGTGCGTGTGTGTGTACCGGTTCGACTCTCAGCTGTGGCTCACAATCTCTCTACCACCGCTGAGAGACGACGAACCGCTCCCTCTTGTCGCTTTTCTTCTCTTCGGCGGTAATCGCCTACCAGGAATTAATAAAAAAGAACGAAAAACTATTGACCTATGGAAAAAGAAATAAAATCCCGAAACAAAAGGAAATTCTAAGTTAGGTTTTGATTTTCTAGTTATTCTATTAATTAACGCGACAAAAGGAAGAGAAAGTAAAAGTTAAACTCTCGTCGAATCGTCAATGTTTACTTTCCGCTCAGCTCTCATATGCTGATCTTTCCCGGAGCAAGGCAATGTTTATTATTCGCGCACACACACGCTTACACTCGTAGTTTTATCGCGAGCTAGCGAAATTTTCGTACGCAGCGCGTCGCGATTATTCGCACCACCCGATTCTACAATCCGTAGGAAAAACCTGATTTGACCTAGTCAAATTCCTAATTTTAACTTTTAATCCCGATTTTTAGATGAAAGAAAAAACCAGAGAAAAAGCCTTTCTCCCAACCTAATTTCCCGCACGCTCGTCGGTGGCAGGTATCCGTGTATCCACACGTTAAGGGCGCCAGTTGTAACGGGGCAGGCGTCGCACAATTATTCGCTTCTTCTAAGCGGATTGGCCGATGAACGGCGCAACAATGCAGTGGGGCGCGAGCACTTGCTCGTGCCAACCCTCGGCGAAATCTCCTCCTTCTCGCCTGCGCGCCGTCGCTTGCCGTCGGCTGCCTTCCTCGGCAGCCGTACCTGCCGACGTTACAACGCGCGACTTCGCTGTCGCGCTCTCTCTCTCGTGCGTGCTTACTCGGCTGCTCAGAAATGCGCGAGCACCGTGTACTCGCGCCCGCGGAGGCCGGTGGTATTCTATACCGCCGCGCCACCGACTAGGAAAAAGGATCCGGGACTACGCGTCAAATAATGCACGAACGCGTGTGAACGATGAAAGAAGTTTATTGCCCCTTCGGGTGTAAGGAATAATACACAAGCGGCACGTATCCTTTATACGCGCCGATACGGGTGGTGCGCCCGCGCTCTAGTTACGTGTGCGCGCGGTCGCACACACGCACTCGTCAAAGCGGCCCACGCCGACGTTGGTCGATCGCCGCGCGCGCGTCGGTGAGCCTCGCTCGCTCGCGCGGGAGTCGCTCTTCGGACGCACGTCGTCCGCGGGGAGAGCGCGCTAGCGCCTGGCCAGGACTTACCTCGCGAAGACTCGACTGATGCAGGGAGTCAGGCCGAGCGGTGCTGGACGCCTCGTTCGTCGTATCTCTCTCTCTCTCTCTCTCTGTGTCTGTCTCTCTCTCTCTCTCTCTCTCTGTCTCTCTCTCTCTCGCTCCTTAGCTGGCAATCCGGCGGTGGCAGAGTACCGCCCGGCGTCTCTCTCTCTCTCTCTCTCTCTCTCTCTGCTTCTCAGCTACGCTGCTGCGGCTCGCTCGCGCTCACTCTCGGCACTCTCGCGTTCGCTAGTTCGCACTTTTCTCTCTCTCTCTGTGAGGGCTATTGCTCGCGGCGATGGCCGAAACGATACTGCCTGCCTGCTACTTCGTCGGCACGCGCAAGCATCTCTCGGCCTTGTCCTTCACGTAAGGTTGAGAGATGTTTACTTTTCGGGCATTAGTGCGTGCCGACGCGGTGTGCTGAGACTCGCCTCATGTCTCGTTCGCGCACACCGATACATGCACACTCGCGCACGTACACGCGCAGGCCGTTACAGTATGTATGTATGTGTGTATGTATGTATGTATGTATGTATGTATGTATGTATGTATGTATGTATGTATGTATGTATGTATGTAACCATATAGCACTGAATATTTAAGGAATATTCCCTCAAGACTTATTTGCCATTTTCGCTATTTTCGCCAATATTCCCTCAACGTTCATAAACATGGGAGAAACCTTGAGGGAATATTCCTGCAAACCAAAATGACCGTCTTTCCATTCGAAATTTTTTAATTCGAATATTTCATTTCAATATTGTAGAAATATTCCTACAAGGTTAGATAATAATGAGAAAAATTAATTTATTTAAAAATAAAAAATGACACTTATACGCAGAGGAATGACCCCATTTGGTGTTATCATACGTATAAAAACACCCAAAGGGGTCATTTCTATGCTTGTATGTGTCATTTTCTATTTTTAAATAAATTAACTTTTCTCATTATTATATAATCTTGTAGGAATATTTCCAATAATATTGTAGGAATATTTCTACAATATTGAAATGAAATATTCGAATTAAAAAATTTCGAATGGAAAAACGGTCATTTTGGTTTGCAGAAATATTCCCTCAAGGTTTTTCCCATGTTTATGAACGTTGAGGGAATATTAGCGAAAATAGCGAAAATGGCAAATAAATATTGAGGGAATATTCCTTAAATATTCAGTGCTATGTGGGTATGTATGTATGTATGTATGTATGTATGTATGTATGTATGTATGTATGTATGTATGTATGTATGTATGTATAAAACCAAATTTTGGCCCCGTCATAACTTTTGAACGGATGGAGGGAATCAGCTGATCTTTCGCATGCACCTTGGGTATGTCTCAACTTAGAACTGATTAAATTTTGGAGTCAAATGGATGACTTCAAGCTCTTATTTTTTTTAAAATAACAATTTTGCAAAAATTTTTTTTTCAAAAATAATTTTTTTTTTCAATTTGTTCGAAAGATATGCAAAATGGAGACCGATATTCTTAAAGTACATTCTATTTTCTTCTAAATTATGTATTTTAAAACTACTCACGAGTTATTTTTGATTTAAAATCACGGATTTGAAAAAACAGCTACTTTTTAGAAGAATTAACTAATTTTATAAATTATCAAATATTTTTTTGGCATTAAATCTCGAAGATGAATATAATATAAACACAGTTTCTTAAAAAACTTAGAACTGATTAAATTTTGGAGTCAAATGGATGTCTTAAAGGTCATATTTTTAAAAAAATTACAACTTTGCAAAAATTTTTCTTTTTTAAATAATTTTTTTTTTTTCAATTTTTTTGAATGTATGCCAAATGGAGACTGATATTCTCAAAGTACATTTGATTTTCTTCTAAATTATGTCTTTTAAAACTACTCACACATTTTTTCTGACTTAAAAATGCGGATTTGAAGAAGTAACGATTTTTCAGAAAAAAATTTAAATACTTTTATGAATTATAAATTACTTTTTTGTGACACAGGCACGATTTTCGCGTTTTTTAAACCTAAAAGTAGGGCCAAAAGTGAACGGTTTTAGACCAAAAAAAAAAAAGTTGGCGCAAAAGTAGCTAAGCGGACGCAAAAGTAGCTAAGCGGGCGCAAAAGTATGTAACCGGGCGGAAAAGTAGGTAAGCGGGCGCAAAAGTAGCCGAAGCGGGCGCAAAAGTAACCGTTTTCAATAATTGTTCATCTATTTTTTTTCTTTATCCGCGTATCTTACTTTTACTAATTACATGTTTTAATGTACTTTTTATGTTTATAATAATTACAAATTTTAGTTCTTTTTAGATTAATTTAATATTTTACTATCTAATTTGTAACGTATAAATAATACACAACTTATTCATAAAATATAATGTTATAAGCTAGCAATATACATAGTAGTTGGTGTAACAGAAATTCGTTGATGTTGCACAAGAGAGACAGAGAGAGAGCGATACCGCGTAGCGTGTGTCACGAGCAGAACGAGCCTGCGAGCGAGGAGCCGGCAGCCAGCCCGCCTGCCGACCCAATACAGCGAAAGAGAGAGAGAGAGAGAGAGAGAGAGAGCGCAACTGCTGTGCGAACGACAGGGAGCGAGAGAGAGAGTCGAGTGCACCGGCTGCTCCTTCCTAACGTAAGTTTTCTACTCTCCTCTCGCGGGTTCATTGTAAAGGCTCGCACGGAAATCGCCCCGTGCAAGCCTTCTGTGCCGTGTACGTAGGGGTGTGTGTCAGCCCGCCGTACTTTAACACCGCGCGCGAAATTAGCAGCTTCGCCGCGCGCCGTGTAGTTCGCGCGTTTGAATATTAACGGTCGCGCGCGAACTAACTCTTTGTTCTAATCAGCACTTGCGTTGTGCTTGTAGAGATTAGTGATTGTGAATATATTGTGATATCTAGTTACTCGTCGCGTTGTTCATTACAACCTGTCCTTCTCCCGGATACCGCCGCCTCCGCGGGAAAACGACTCCGCCGGTCGTTTTCATATCTGAGCATAGCGGCCGCGCGCTTTACTCTTCGAGCGCGCGCTTTTCACTCAGCGATCCAATTAGTTGGAAAGCGAAGTTCGTGTGCGATCTTCGCGTTGTTTTCGGGATTCCAGGAGCAGATCCCCGGGCAAGTCATTTTAGTCTGACACCCGCGGCACCGTGTTCTAGGGCATCGCTGGCCTGTGGGTTATTGGGATTTTTCCCCACTAGCCATCCCGTTACAACTGGCGCCACAACGTTTTGGGGGTGGAGAAGGACCTGCGACGCGTACGTGATTCGCGGCGAAGCTTGGCGCGAAGAAGCTCAGCAGCGTAGCTGAGCGTAAGCTGCAAACAAAGGCTCTTCGTGCCGCAGCTCGTAGGCGCGTGTGTGCGTGTGCGTGACACAGCCGTGCTGTTGCGAGAGTGCGGTCGAGAGGTTAGGCGTGCGATAGCCAATAACCCTCGACCTAGTGTGCCGACGAGGAGAGATATTGATCGCGGAATTTTTGGAGCGTTGAGGAATTATTGTTAACAATTAAAGTTTTTTTAATAACAATTAATTTTTTTAACGACAAAATTTTTTTTTTTTAGCGATAATTAATTTTTTTAATTAATTTTTTTTCTCGTCTCGAAAATTTTTTTTTTTCTTCTCGTTCTCTCGTATTTCCGATACGAATTATTTTTTTTTTGGACGAAAAATAAAATTTTTTTTTCTTTTATCGTGCAGTTAGAAGAAGATCGAGAGAAAGTCGGCAAGCACTCTCGGAACAATAAGTTGACTGTGCGCCCGAGTAAAAACTCGAGCGCAAAAATCCCCTCGAACTTAAAAATTGTTTTTATTTTTTTTTAGGTGAAAATTGTATTTATTTTTTTGTGTTTTTGGTGATATTGTCCGTTTTGACACATATATATATATTTTTTTTCACATATATTTATTTTAAAATTACAAGTGCGAGTAGTGGAGCGTAATTAATTACAAATCGTAATTACTTACAGAAATAGCTTTTATTTTTTTTTTAGAGCCGCATACGGGAAATCCTCATACATTATCGAGGTTAAGAGCAACTGCCGTAGCTCTTAGAAAGTAACCCGGGTTCGCATTGAAAAAGCTAGCTCACGGGTTGAAAAGGCAAACTCTCTCTGCCATCAATCCGGATACTACTCGCGCTAGTAAAATAAGTTCGTGGGGAAGCGCACAGCCAATTGACACCATGGCCCGATCATCGCAGTTTGCGGAATCTGCGATACTCAATTGGGCGTATACACAGCCCGAAGAGGAAATTATCGAGGCCATGCAAGCCCTTGGTCTGCAGCAGTCAGATCTACAATCAGTGAATATGCTGACAACGATCAAGTGGCTTATGGGCGATTACAGTGCCGCCGATTTCGTGCCAGAGCCGGAGCTGTCGGAGAAGCAAGCGTTTGCTAAACGCGAGCAGTCCCGAAGGGCGTTCATCGACTTAACGTTGATGAACAAATCTGGGTCGACTATTGTGGATCCCAATACTGATCCAGACCAACCGCACCCGTTCATTACGCTCCTTGATGACCCGATAGTGATGCAAAAACTCTCGGAGTCTCGGAGGATGAACGCTCCACAACAAGCACATAATGCAGTGGTGGAGCCAGCGGATGAGGCAAACGGCCAGGAGGGTTCCGGGACAGAGATATTGAGCTCTGCAGCATCCACCGGGACATCTCCAGCCGAAGCCGAGGGACAGCTCCAACAGCAACAGCTTCAACAGCAACAACTGCAGCAGCAGCAAATGCAGCAGCAGCAAATGCAGCAGCAGCAACTGCAACAGCAGCAACAAATGCAACAGCAGCAGCAGATGGAGCAGCAGCGACGGCAGCAACAGCAACAACAGCAGGAGCAGCAGCGGCAGCAACAGCGAAAGCATCAAGAGCAGCAGCGACAGCAGGCGTTGCTAGAAGAGCAGCGCAGGCAACGACAATTCCGGCGGAGTCAAGAACAAGAGTCGTTGTCGGCACAAAATGGGCAGCACGCGTTCTGGCAGGAAACGCGAAGTCCACCGCAGCCACAGAGTTTTGAGTGGCCAAGTGCGGGGGAACAGCGTATCGCAGGGATTGCTGTGGGAGATAACGTAGTCTCAGAACAGCTGCTGTCGGTGATCCATAGACTCGTCAAAGAGGTGGAAGAGCTCAAAGAGAGTGTGCGAATACTCCAAGAAGCTCGACACCCACCCTCAAGCACGCGCTTGGAGGGAGTCCAACTACCGAGTGCGGGCAGGGGACGAGGATCACCACATGTGAACTTTCAGGACACGTTCACATATGTGAATTTTGACAGCAGCAGCCCCAATACTGAATCGCCAAGGGACGCTAGGAGGAATAGCGGAAGAAATCCTACACAGCGTCAGGCGGGGGTGAGCGCTACACGGGACCAGTCTACGAGGCAGACGTACGTGCCTCAACAGACGAACCGTGATGTTGGCCAAATCGTAAGGAAATGGCACATCAAGTTCTCTGGGTCCTTGAAGGAGCAGAGCGTCGAGTTATTCCTCACGAGAGTAGAGGAATGTCGAGCTCTAGCAAATCTGACGTACGACGAAGTACTCTCGTCATTGTCAGAGCTCCTGAGTGGAGTAGCGGCCACCTGGTATAGGAGTAACCGTCATACGTGGCGATCTTGGCAAGACTTCCAAGAGGCCATAATACACATGTATGGCGGTGACAGGGGCCATCAACAGCGAATCCTAGCGGAGATAAACGCGAGGACTCAAGGCAGAAACGAACTCACGAGAGATTACGTAGTGAATCTGCAAGCCTTGATTCTCAAGTTAGTTCCGGTGCCTAGCATGCCCCAACAATTGGACATGTTGCACCGGAACATGCGGCCAGAACTACAAAAAATGGTGATGCGTAATCAAATTACGGATTACCGAGGGCTCCTGGATTTAGCCCGGGAGGCCGAATTAGCGCTCGCGGCAGATAAGGTGTATCACTCGCCACCACCGCCAGAGCGCACTTACTTGCCAGAGTTTGCCTACGTACCTACAGAGCCAACCACGGATCAGCGGAAAAAGCAGAATCCAGGAGTGGCGGCGATGGGGCAACAACAGCAGGAGCCTCGAGAAAGCCTCGAGGCTATGTTCCGTCGGGTGATGGCCGAGTGTTTGTTAAGCTTGACAAAGAAAGGCACCGACGGAAATAGTGGGCAAACGCCAAACCCACAGTCGTTCAAGAAGCCCAAGAAAAAGAATAATTGGGAGAACAGGCAGCGGGAAGGTGGGCAAAGTAATAATCAGCCTAGTGGGGGTAGTAGCGCGACCCACCAGGCTAGGCCGCCAAGTCCAAGGAGTAATGGACCTCCACAAAGGCCAGAGTACCGAAGGGGTTACGGCAACGAGCAAAGGGGAAGCGACTGCAACCCCAATGCTGCCAGAAACCAGCAGGGAAACGGCCAAGGGGGCAGGTAAACACGGCCACACGCCCGCCCCCAGCTCTCACATCAGCGACCGAGGGTAACTCGGTCCAATTGCCTGAAGGAGAGAGCGAAGAAGTGCCCGCGACTCAGCAGAACGAAGATGACCAGAAAACATGCTCGCGATGGTGGCTTCAAGTAGGTGTAGCCGGCTACAGGCTACGGGCACTCTTCGATACTGGAGCTTCCTGGACTGGGATGAATTCCATCGGCTTACAGCTCGCTACAGCCTGTGGAAAAGAATTAATCCCGGCCAGCGGCCTAACGGCACGGGTAGCTAATGGGCAGAGCATAGC
The DNA here is from genome assembly GCA_036365515.1 of Torymus aiolomorphi. Taxonomy (NCBI): domain Eukaryota; kingdom Metazoa; phylum Arthropoda; class Insecta; order Hymenoptera; family Torymidae; genus Torymus; species Torymus aiolomorphi. Next base: position 208,726,490 of record CM070874.1, read on the forward strand.
AGTGGTTGGCTATGTGTATCTACCCATGGTCGTGGCAGGCGTGTGCAAGGATGTGCGCGTCGCAATCATGCCAGACCTAGACACGGAGTGCTACTTGGGGTGAACTTCATTAAGAAGTTTAGCGCCGTCTTAGACCCCACTGACAATACGCTGCATCTCAAAGATGATGATGCAAGCGTAAAGTTAGAAGTAGCCTCCATAACCGCCAATAATACCGTGTCCGTATCAGCTATAGGGTTGGCGGACCCAACAGAAGAGCAGCGCAAAGAAGCGGAAGCTTTAGTAGCTGAGCTGATGGGAAACGGCCTGGCACCATTAGGGTGTACTTCGTGGGTTGAGCATGCAGTAGACGTCGGCTCCACAAGACCCATAAAACAGAAGTACTACCCAGTATCTCGAAAACTCGAGGAAGAGATGCACAAGCAGGTGGAGGAAATGCTACTCGCGGGTATAATAGAACCTTCGACAAGCGGCTGGTCAAGCCCTGTGGTAATGGTACGCAAGTCCAACGGGAAGTTCCGTTTCTGTGTGGACTTCAGAAAAGTGAACGCAGCGTCAAGGCCAGACGCATACCCGTTACCATACATGGAGAGTATCTTAAGCAAACTGCAGAAAGCGCGATACATATCCACGTTGGATTTAAATAGTGCGTACCACCAAATACCACTAAATCCGGAGTTCAAAGAGACTACGGCCTTCACCGTACCAGGCAAAGGGTTATTTCAATTTACAAGAATGCCCTACGGTCTTTGGTATGCCGGAGCGTCCTTCCAGAGGCTGATTGACAAAGTCATCGGCCCCGAACTCGAACCTTTTGCTTACTCGTATCTCGATGACATAATAATAGTCACAGAAACATTCGAGGAGCATAAAGAGGTTCTAAAAAGAGTTCTAGATAGGATAAAGGACGCGGGCCTCACAATAAATCGCGAGAAGAGTGTCTTCTGTCGCGATGAGGTCCAATATCTCGGGGTCATAGTAAATAGGGATGGTTTTAAACCAGACCCCGAGAAAATAAAGCCCATTATGGAATATCCGGTGCCGAAAAACCTCCGTCAGCTGAGATGCTTCCTAGGAATGGCCTCGTGGTATAGAAAGTTTTTATCAAACTTCGCCACAATTGCTGAACCACTGACCGAACTAACGAAAAAGGATCGGAAATACGAGTGGTCAACGGCACAAGAAGAGGCCTTCCAAAAGCTAAAAGCGCTAGTTGCTTCTGCACCGATTCTCCACAGACCGGTATCTAACGCACAGTTCGTGGTGCAAACTGATGCGAGCGATACAGGACTTGGAGCCTAGCTTGGAGTAAAGCGGAAGTATTATTGGCCACACATGTCTCGTGATGTAGCCAGATACGTGAGCCAGTGCCAAATTTGCCAGCAGTGCAAAGTCGAACAGCGCGCTCCAACAGGATTCATGGGACGCCGAATTACAGAGCGTCCATGGCAAATCGTGGCCAGCGACATTATGGGGCCCCTCTCAAAAACCACGCACGGCCACGAATACATTCTCATATTCCAGGACTTGTTCACACGCTGGATTGAAGTAATTCCGATAAAAAGGGCAGATGGTAAATCGGTAATTAAGGGACTCAACGAGCGAGTATGTCTGCGATTCGGAGTCCCGGTGGTGTTTCTCTCAGACAATGGGACTGAATTTAAAAATGCACCATTAGAGGCATTCTTAAAGGAGAGAAACGTGCATCACACGTTTACACCTCCGTATCACCCTCAGGCCAATCCTGTCGAGCGTGTGAATCGAACGGTGAAGACAATGATTATGTCTTACGCAGAGGAAAATCACCGGTCCTGGGATGAGAAACTGAATGAGCTGGCGTTCGCGAACAATACTGCCGAACACAGCTCCACAAAGATAAGTCCTGCCATGCTCATTTACGGCCGACAACCCCACCCACCGAAGACACTAAGGCGGGAGGAAGACAGGTTAGCCGAAGAGCAAGGGCAGCAAGAGGCGATAAACAATTGGGTGGTACGTATGGACAAGCTCCGCGAATTGCACGTTCGGGCGGCGGCCGACGCGCAAGCGGAGCAGGCGAGACAAGCCAAATATTATGACGCTCATCGTCGACCTCCAGAATTCTGTCTAGGCGATCGTGTATGGAGAGAGAATAAGGTACTATCCTCAGCAGCTGAGGGGATTTCTGCCAAATTAGCCCCGAAGTACGCGGGGCCCTACACGATTGTGAATATTCTAGGCGAAAACACCTATGAGATCCAAGGTGAGGATGGTCGAACGATACGTCCCGTCCATGCGCAGCAACTCAAGAGATACGTCTCAGCAGAAGTAGCCCAGGCGCTACCAGCGAGGGACTCTTCAGCCGAACGTAACACGTCAGAGGGCCACAGAGTTAGCCAGGGGAATGTACAGCCTCGGGCGACGGCTAAGAGGCGCGGTCCACCTCGTAAGGCCGCGCTATTAGTTAGGCCAGGAAAGCGTGCGAGCGATGGCCGGCCTATGCGTGTGGCCGGTCCAACAGAACCCAAGCGAGGCCCAGGGAGGCCAAAGGGTTCGAAGAAGAAGCCCGTACCTGCTGATGCCGGACTAATTAGTCCTCGTAGAACCCGAGCGTATAAAAAGCAATAATTGTGCCGTCCAACTTGTGTCGTACGTACTAACCTGTGTTCGTCTTAATTCTCCAGTCCTCAATCTCACTCCTCCCCGGGATCGATTTACCTGTTTCAGGACATGCGAGGCCTGACTCCCAAAATAGCGGAGACGGCGAAGAAGGTGATCGCTGGATTAATCCAGTGCAATCCTGACCCCGCCGTCATCGATTTTTTGGAGCAGGTCGTGGAGGGCATCGACGCTGTGACACTGGCACCCCAGCCAGTGGAAGAGCCCTCCACCGTCATGATCGAGGAGATAGGGGCGCCGAAGCCAAGAAAGGGACTTTCGGAGCCGGCCTGGGCAGAGGCCGGTCCCAGTCCGCTTCGGCGACCTCGTCCCCCGAAGGAGCAGCAGGAAAGCCGGGAAGAACGGCTTTCACAAGAGGCGTCGGTCCGAGCCTCAGAGATGGCGCCGGAAGGAAACGCCGGCGCGGCTCGGGCCGACGAAGAAAGGAAAGAGAGTTCTCCGACCCAGGCCCCCAAGTGGGCACCGAGTGATGAAGTCGGTGCGGCCTGGGTCCCAGTGGAGAAGGCCCTCGAGGAAGCGCGGTGCCTCAGCAAGTCCTCGCGCGCTGCGGAGGACGCTGCTCTGGCCGCACTGGAGGTCTTTCTCCAGTGCCACGGTAAGGCCGGCGAGCGGCAAGCCGGCAAATGGGTCGGAATGGCCCAAGGCCGGCGCGAAGAGCTCGCGGCCGCCGCAGAGGCCAGGGCCGCCAGGCTGCGCCGCATAGCCTTCCAAAAGGCGGAGGAGGCTCGCCTGGCTCGTGCGCAGGAGCGCATGGAAGAGGCCAAGCGAGCCAGGGAAAAGGCGGAGGAGACGGCGCGCCGGGTCAAGGAAGAGGCCCAGCGCCGTCTCCAAAAAGAAGAAGAGCGCCTTAGGAGGGCGCTCGAAGAAGAGCGAGCGGCCCGGGATGCACTCGGCAGTAACGCGATCCCCCGGTGCTTCATGTGTGGCGAGCTTGGGGTGAAAAAGTCAAAACATTGCCCCAACCAAGCTCGTCACAAGGGGCGCCGATCGTATTCCCGGGCCAGTTGAAGAAGGGTGAGGCCCTGAAGTTTTTTTTTATATATTTTTTTTAATAAAAATTAAAAAGAAAAAAACGGTGAATCCGATTCTGCAATGTTCCTTTCCGAACCTCCTTCTCCTAATCATTACTACCATATTAGTAGGTACGACGACGGCCATGATTAGCAGAGCTGCTCTCGGTCCCCTAAGCAGCGTCTGGCGGGGGGGTGTAACGCGTGTCTAGCCGCGATTCTAATCTACCGCGCGAAGGTAGTGAGCGCGCGCGCGCAACTCCTGCGCAGCCGAATCGAGGCGCGCCGCGCGTAGCGAATCGGTCTCGCGACGCGTAAAATGCCCGTCATCCGTCGCGAAGCTGCTAACTGGTTCCCGCGAGAAAAGGGAGCCATCTTGGTGTCTGCCGTCGCGCAAGTAGGATCTCCTCCGTTCTTCGTGAGTTTACTTGTCCACGCCGTTCGATCGTTTTGTGAGACCCCGCGAGTGTAGTGGAGGCGCCGCAAAACGTGGAGGCGCGCACAAGAGAGACAGAGAGAGAGCGATACCGCGTAGCGTGTGCCACGAGCAGAACGAGCCTGCGAGCGAGGAGCCGGCAGCCAGCCCGCCTGCCGATCCAATACAGCGAAAGAGAGAGAGAGAGAGAGAGCGCAACTGCTGTGCGAACGACAGGGAGCGAGAGAGAGAGTCGAGTGCACCGGCTGCTCCTTCCTAACGTAAGTTTTCTACTCTCCTCTCGCGGGTTCATTGTAAAGGCTCGCACGGAAATCGCCCCGTGCAAGCCTTCTGTGCCGTGTACGTGGGGGTGTGTGTCAGCCCGCCGTACTTTAACACCGCGCGCGAAATTAGCAGCTTCGCCGCGCGCCGTGTAGTTCGCGCGTTTGAATATTAACGGTCGCGCGCGAACTAACTCTTTGTTCTAATCAGCACTTGCGTTGTGCTTGTAGAGATTAGTGATTGTGAATATATTGTGATATCTAGTTACTCGTCGCGTTGTTCATTACAACCTGTCCTTCTCCCGGATACCGCCGCCTCCGCGGGAAAACTACTCCGCCGGTCGTTTTCATATCTGAGCATAGCGGCCGCGCGCTTTACTCTTCGAGCGCGCGCTTTTCACTCAGCGATCCAATTAGTTGGAAAGCGAAGTTCGTGTGCGATCTTCGCGTTGTTTTCGGGATTCCAGGAGCAGATCCCCGGGCAAGTCATTTTAGTCTGACACCCGCGGCACCGTGTTCTAGGGCATCGCTGGCCTGTGGCTTGTTGGGATTTTCCCCCACTAGCCATCCCGTTACAGAGTAAAGAAGCAGAAATGTCAAAGATCAATGACACATTTGCTGACTATTCAAAACAAACTGCGTAGTTTTTTAAAATCTCGTGGTCGCTTGTTGCAAAATTCACCACCATTAAGTGAGGAAGGAGACCAAAGTGTTAAATGGGATGATGAATTCTCAGCATTTGAGAGACGCATACGATCAGGCGTGATATTTAATCTAACTCATATGGCCATAATCTCGTTTATGAAGGATGCTCAAATCATCTTTGAATCGAAGATTACGGACGCTCTTAAGGTATACAATGCAATTAAAGTGAATGCTGAACTTGCAGCAGAGTACATATTCCAAAAGAGTGACTCGGTAGATGCGGAAGTTAAATACTTCAATACAGAAAATGCACCGATATATAAAGTTACAGATTTAAAACAATGATTTGATGCAAATGTTAAACAAGCTGTTCGGCGTCAGATGGAAGAATTTCAAGAAAGAGGTACCGGATGGAGTCTACAACAAATTTTAAGTCTAACAATAAACATCAATAAGTATGAGCCCATGAAAGGAAGTTCCTATATACCACTACCGAAGGAAATACTTATGAAGATGGCTAGTGTGATTGTACAAAATAAAGATGATCAATGCTTCAAGTGGTCCATTTTGGCTGCGCTACACCCCCAAGAGAAAGCTGCGAAACGAGTTAGTAAGTATACAAAATTCGATGATGAACTAAACTTTAAAGGAATAGAGTTTCCTATCTCATTGAGGCAGATAAGTAAATTTGAAAACCAAAATTGTGTTTCTATAAACGTATACATTTTAAAAATGTATAATGGGAAGTTTAAGATTCATCCATGTTATATTACATCTCTAAAGAAAAATTTACATGTTAATTTACTACTTATACGAGACTACTATGTGGATGAAAATGAAAAAGAAGAAAGTAATGATAATCCAAATGCTCCAATGCCAAAGTTTCACTACGTTTGGATTAAGAACTTGCCACGCTTGGTGCGAAGCCAACTAACAGCTTGTCGGAGAAAATGTTATATCTGTGATCGTTGCCTACATTATTTTTATTCTACAGATATTTTAAAAAAATATGAAGTCGACTGCGCACAATTAAATAAGTGTAAGATAAAATTACCAATACCACAAGATGATATTCTCTGATTTATATCTACGCGGATTTTGAATGTCTCCTGAAACCTATTGAAGACGAAGCATCACACGCATTTCAAGAACACGAAGCTTACAGTCTTGGGTATTATTTAAAATGTAGTTTCGATGATAACCGATCAGGCTATCACAGCTATCGTCAGGAAGAAGATGGTGAAATGAGCCCTGCTGTCTGGTTCATTGTAAAACTTCAAGAATTGGCTACTCAACTGAAGAGATATACAATGCGCCTAAACCTATGAATCTCAATCATAAACAGATGGATGGCTTTAAAGCAGCTAAATTATGTCATATTTGCACTAAGCAGTTTTCTGCTAAGGATAAGAAATTAAGAGACCACTGTCATATTACTGGAAAGTAAGTAATTAAATATATTATTAATTCATATTATTTAAATATATACTAAATTAATTATATGTATGATTTCAGGTATAGAGGAGCTGCTCATGAGGAATGTAACATCAACTTTAAAGATGCAAGATTTATCCCAGTAGTCTTTCATAATCTTACAGGTTATGACTCTCATTTTATTATTAAGGAACTTGCAAGTGATAGTATTTTAAAAGGACGTGTACAACTTATTGCAGAAAATAAAGAATGTTATATATCTTTCACAAAATACATTGAAGGCACCGATTTTAACTTCAGATTCATAGATTCTTTCAGATTCATGGCATCATCTTTGGAGAAACTGACGTCATATTTACATGAAAAAAGAATCACTAGCAGTATATTTGAAAATGATGATAATTATACCAAATATAATATTAAGCTACTTATGCGATAAGGTATTTTCCCATATGATTATGTATCTTCATTTGAAAAATTGAAAGAAAAAGAATTACCCCAAAAGATGATTTCTTCAGCAAATTAAAAACTCTGGAATCGCAGAAGCTGATGATGACCATGCAGTCAACGTCTGGAATACGTTTAACATTAGAACCCTTGGTGAGTATTCAGACTTGTATCTTAAAACAGATGTACTTCTTTTAGCAGATGTTTTTGAAAATTTCCGATCGACTTGTATCGAGGCTTACGGATTGGATCCTGCGTATTATTATACAACACCAGGATTGACTCGGGATGCTATGTTGAAGTATACACAAGTCGAACTTCAATTACTTACCGGCATAGATATGCTATTGTTCGTTGAAAGAGGGATCAGAGGTGGAGTTAGCCAATGTTCGAACCGTTACTCTAAAGCTAATAACAAATTTATGTCTGATGACTATAATCCAAATGGAGAGGAAAAATATCTAATGTACTACGATGCTAATAACCTATACGGATGGGCTATGTCGCAATACCTACCAGAAGGAGGTTTTCGCTGGGTGGAAAATGTAAACGAACCCAATTTCTTTGACATTCCAGATGATGGTCCTATCGGTTATATCTTGTAGGTGGATTTGGAATATCCGGCAAGTCTTCACGACGATCATAAATACCTGCCTCTGTGTCCTGAACATATGGCTCCGCCTGGTTCTCGTCAAAAGGAGCTGCTGACTACTTTATTCAACAAAAAGAGGTACATTATTCATTATCGTGCCCTGAAACAAGCTCTCAAACATGGACTAGTGTTAGAGATAGTTCATAAGCACTCAGATTCAAACTAAGTCCATGGCTCAAGCCTTGTGTCGAATTAAACACTGTAACGTTGCACCTTAATTTTCCCTGTGCATACGCAACAACTTATTTCTTTGAGCCGGATCTGGAGGCTGACGCTCCAATCGTCGCGGAGTCGGTGGGATGCCGACTCCTATATTGAGAGAGGAAAGTTATTTGGAGAAGGCACTCGTAAATAACACCAGCATATAAGAACACTTTTCATTTATTCATAATTCCTCACAATATTAACCCGACAATAATCACGTGATTCTAGATTACTTGCTTTAACCGTGCCGACGACATCGGAGATCCTACATGAACTCTAATGCACGCCCATCGGACGCGGCCTCACAACCGAGGTTTTCGGCCCCGCACTCTATACCACTCACTACCACAAGCGCGCTGGCCAACACGAGGCCCGGAGTAACTGTACTCGCCTTTCCGGGAGAGAGTGATGCTCGATGGTGCTGGACTAGCCGCTGCCCCGGCGCCGCTCGTCCTGCCGTCAGCTACGGCTCGCCGCTGACGATGAGGATGTGCTCTTCGCTGAGGGAGGAGACGGCCTCTGCGCTGCTGGAGCTGTTGGACGAGAAGGGGCCAGCAGAGCTGGCAGGGTGACGTCAATCCTGTCTCGCTCTCTCTCTCTCTCTCTTGCTCTCTCTCTTCTATCGAGCTGCGTGGCTTCTTATCCAACTCAATTGCGCGCGCGTTGGCTATTCAGCCATGACTCTCGCCGGCCTGCGCCGGCAGGCGCCGAGATTAGACTGCCCGCGGCAATTAGACGCGCTCTCTCGCGCTCTCCAGCGTCACTCCCCTTTCCGCTGGTACCTCGCCTGCGTGTGTGTCCATGTGTGTGCGTACTTCACACCTTGCGTCGTTGCTGAATCCTCGTAAACAAAGAAAAACCCGTGTAAGTGTACACACAAATACTTCGTATGTACACGGGCTTTGGCCAGCGCAGGCAACGAGGAATGCGAGGCGACGAGGGCACCGCTGTTAAGCGTGCTCCTCGTGACAACACGGACAAGAGAAAACAGGCGAAAAATGAGTTTGAAAAACTCTTCTTCAAACATCTGATTAATGCCGTGTATGGTAAGATAATGGAAAATGAGCGAAAACGAGTAGATGTGAAACTCGTTAATAAGTGGACTGGTCGCTATGGGGCGGAGGTATTGATCGCTAAACCCAATTTCCATAGCCGCTCGGTCTTTGATGAAAACTTAGTTGCCATACAACTCACTCGAACTGAGATTACAATCAGAAAGCCGATTTATTTCGGTCTTAGCGTTCTCGGTATCTCTAAGACTCTCATTTATGATTTTCATTATTCATATATGAGACAACGAGTGGGTAAAAATAGTAAACTTCTCTACACTGACACAGATAGTCTGATATATGAAATTCGAGGTATTAACATGTACGAGATTATGAAGGAGGATATCAACAAGTTTGATACTTCAGATTATCCTGAAAATAATCAGTTTGAACTACCTCGTAAGAATAAGAAAGTCATAGGATTAATGAAGGATGAATGCAATGGTAATATCATGACTGAATTCATGGGACTTCGAAGCAAAATGTATAGCGTCCTCATACAAAACGATAAACCTATTAAAAAAGCCAAGGGAGTCAAATCAACTGTTGTGAAAACAAGTATCACTTTCGATAACTATCGAGACTGTCTTTTCAATGAGTCAATGGATACACTTCCTTGGGGACACTATAGAATATTTGATGGGGAGGAGGACAGAGAAGTTCTAGAAAATTTGAAACAGCTGGAGGAGATGGAGGTGGAAGAACCAATCACGAGTGAGAGTGATGGAGAGGGGGAAGCCGACGGAGGCCTACATAAGGAGCGGGCGTCGAGCAGTCAGCACATTCGTTCATTCGACGAACCTGAGAACGGAGATCCTCCCAGCAAGAGACTTAGACTTTGAACAACTCCAGACACTTAAAGGTAAGTATTTCATTTATTGACTTGTAATATTCTTTGAAAATAGTTAATATTCTTCTCTGTTTCAGAATGGACTTTGCCATGTTAAATCATATATGCTCAGATACCTATCTTCCAAAGAAGAATCTGTCCGAATTAGAGAAGGGTGAAATGTACATAGTTACAGAGATCAAGCAGGTCAGCACCAAGTACGGATTGAAGGCCGTTGTTGTCATCAATGGAGAGTTCTAAGTCTTCCTCCCCAATCGAGTTTCTCAAGGCCCTCGAGGAAAATGGCAATTTGTTCGATGAACTTGCGGAAAGGGCTAATAAGTATACATTATTTTTATTGTATCAAGGTGAACAAAATTTTGAATTTCGTAAAGATTAAATATGTAAGTAAATTATTAACATTGTAATTTAATTAATAACTTTATAATGTAAATTAATAAACTTGTAAAACAAATTTAATAAAAAAAAAAAAATAAAGAGGAAGTTTACGGAGGGGAAAAATGTTTGGTTGTTCCTCACAGGTAGAGAGCGTTGGTTGGAGCTCTCACCACTTTCTCTTAATTTTAATTATTATTAAACAAATTATATGTCTTTCTTATTGATCCAACTATTGTGAGAACTGTCGAAACCAAGCCATTTTACGTAAACTTGATTGCCACCTTTTTTTTCACTTTTTCTACCAGATAAATATCTGGATATTTTACTTTCAGAAGTTCTTGTTCATAGAAGCAACCTGAAACCGGTTGATTTTGATAATCTTTTAGATGGTAAGTAACAGGATGTGTTTTTGATACTTTAACTATTGTAAATATCTCAGTCGATCAATTGGGCGTATATCCTTTCTCAAATACTTGCTTTAATCTGCTTATACGTACTCTATAATTAACTTTAAATTTTTGTTTTTTTACAGGTTGAGATTTGCTGGAATATTGTGTCAGAACCTGCGCTTCGTTGACTGTTGTAACATCTTTTCGTTTCAGATGTACAGATCTATGTTTCCTATTATTGTAAGCCGTAAGCAAATCAGGTAAGATGTCAAGCCACTTAAAATTTCCACGTAAACTAAATTGCATCCACATCTTGTTTTTCAGCGTTCGATTAAATCTCTCACAAATAGATGCTTTTAAGTTGCTGTATGTGGAGTACAGGTTAATCTTATACTGCTTCATCAAATTTTGAAAGCTTGAATTATAAAACTCCTTACCTCTATCTGTCTGTAAATTTTTTGGTACTCGACCTTGAGACAGAACTAATTTCATCGCTGCTGTAACGTTGTCTGCGGATTTTCTCTTAACCGCTACAGCCCAAGCGTACTTGGAAAATACATCTATTACAGTGAGCATATATCTGTAGTCTTTGTTCTCTCGAGCATAAGGCTGCATTTCAACTAAATCAGCTTGTCAAGTTTCATCTATGCCTCGCATATCGAACTTTCGTCGTTGATAGTTTTTTCTAGCAGCTTTATGCAACGCTTCTACTACTACTTTCTTTCGATCATCCATGCTTCGATGTTGACTCATTGGTGTCTATCGAATTACTGTTATGTGACAATTGAAGTACCATCACTTTTATACTCTCGATTTCCCTCTCAAGATCAGCAATTTCTATATTTAATTCATCTCGATGAACTTCGACTATTTCATCTAAATTATTAAAATCATTTCTCAATCCATTTATAATATTTACAACTTTCGTAACTTCTCCATCCACTATACGCTGTAATGATTGCACATTGACTGCATCGTGTAGATCATTGGGTGCTCCTACATTACATAATCTCTTATTTTCAAGATCGAATTATCCATCGGATGTGATTTTATATGCCACTTCTGGAGGACCTCTAATGCCCTCTCTTTCTTTTAGATTTCGTCCGAACACGTCGACACTCATTATGATACTGAGAAGAAAGAGAAGGTTCATCTAATATATATACCCTCCCTCTCGCAATTCCTCAATTATCGAGTGAATTTCATTAACGTGGCTGGGATTGCCAGCTGATTGTTCAGCTATGAGTAACCTCAAACGTTCCACCAACTCGTTGGGATCGTCCCAATACACATAATCCATACTGGTATTGATTCTTGCCAACTTATATCGTGGTAATACACCAGCACATTGTTTCGAATATTCAAACATGGGAGCAATAATGTATTGGAATTTGTTGCTCTTGTGAAAACGAATCTTTTCATTACTGTTATAGCGTTTCTTATGTGCTGACGATACTTCAGGTATTTTCCGGTAATTCTCAATATCAGTAGTAGTGATCTGGCTTTCACTGGGCTGTTTCGTAATGAGTAATTCGAGTAATCCATGAGTTTTCGCATACTTCACCCCATTCACCTTGATATCGCTACCGTCCAAATCTATAGGGGAATAACCAATCATGAATCGCCCATTTTCGTTAAGTACACCATAAATTTTGTCAACGTTTTGATCTTGACTGAACATTTGTAAATATTTATTATTGCTTTCATCATCATAACCATCATTGCTCGTAGTTGATTCAAAAGACGTGTCGGCTGCTTGCAATGTATCATCCTGCTCTTGCATATCATCTTCATGCTCTTCATCGCGTTTGATAGATTTATTATACTTTTCATCATGCTCTTGATCGCGTTTGATAGATTTATTATAGTTTTCATCATGTTTAACAGCTCTACTCAATGCTTCTTTGGACTTTTTGTCTACGAGCTTCTCAAGCGGCTCAACGATTGGTTTGAAAGTATCTTCCATTGTTTTCTCAAAAATATCTTTTCCATACTTCAACAAATTATATTTACGTTTAACTGCATTGCGAGCTTTTACAAGCTCATGAAGTATATCCTTTCTTCAACTGAATTCTGCCATGTTGACGCTTCAACGTTCAGTTGTAGACTGTGAATGAAAGACTATGTATCTCCCATATTTATAGCAAAACAGTCAAAGCCCTTACGATATCTTCCTCCATTGATTGGACTATCCTTGTCAATCATTACAAATCCATATTTCTCATCTCTCCAGCATTTGACACATAAACCTTTAAACTGTGTATAAGTCATATCAGAATTAACATGATCTCCATACAAGTGTTTTAAATTAACATCATATTGCCGAAAAATTACCAAAGATTTACATTATCCCTGGCGAGATGCTTTGGAATGTGAGCATATGACTGACAAAGATAAAAACAATCTACATTTTTATGTCTACCCATGCAGGGAAATGCTTTAACATGGATTTGTTTTTCATAAGCTATGTCGTCGAATATAATGATAGAGTTCGGAAGAGCATTTTCAGGAACTATAACCTCATCGTGTCCGCTGTAGGGGAAATACTGCACGACCTCTAATGGTTCTATAAGTATCTGAAGAAATTTATACTTCTGTTGATTCAAAGACTTTGAATATGTATAAAAATTCTCAAATCTAACACCATTGGGATGTGTAATGAGTGCAAGCAAACTATTGGTTTTTCCACAATTTGACAGTCCACAAAATACAGCTCTAATACTGCTTGGAAGTAAGTCTCCATGCCGCTTTGTCTTTTTTTCTTGCTCCACGATATTATCGAAATTAAATACCGGGAGTTGAACAGAGTGTTCCTTGAAATTCATGTGTACAGTACGGGGTCTCGATTGCAACTGATCGTTCAACTATAAATAGAGCGCTTTTATACTCGCGGGGTTCAGTCTTCATCGAACCTTCGTGGTGTGATGATCGTATACAGACGACGTCGAGGTCGCGGTTTGATCAATAAAATTCTCAACAGTCTTCCAATAGAACTTCATTTACCAGGATATCAGTACTGCGGACCAGGTACTAAGATAGCAAAACGTTTAGCTCGAGGTGATATAGGTATCAATCTACTCGATAGAGCTTGTCAAGAGCACGACATAACTTATTCTCAGAACAGAGAAAACATTGAGTCTAGAAACAATGCGGATAGAGTTTCAGCAGATAAGGCATAGCAGAGAGTTAAGGCTAAAGATTCAAGTATTGGTGAGAAAGTAGCTGCATACGCAATTACAAATATTATGAAAGTCAAATCAAAACTCGGAATGGGCGAGGAGAGAAAGCAGCCAACGATTCTGAACAAGATAATAAAAGCTGCTTCAAAATCAATGGTTAAAAGTAACTCTGCTCGTAAGGTAATTCTCTCTGCTTTGAAAGGTGCTCGTTCTGCTGTCAACAAAGCAGGTGGGAAACGTAAAATTATCATTCCACGGGTTTTACCGGTACCCTCAAAAGTAGGTGGTTTCCTACCGTTTGTCGTACCAATATTTGCCGGCCTGAGTGCTGTTGGGGCTATGGCCGGTGGTGCTGCTGGCATAGCAAAATCGTTTAATGATGCGAGTACAGCTAAAAAGCAATTAGAAGAGAATGAGAGACATAACATGAAAATGGAAGAAATAGCATTGGGAAAGGGTCTCTTTCTGAAACCACATAAAACAGGTGCAGGTTTTCGTATAGGCTGTAATAAAAAAAAATTAAGGTTGAAGAAAAAAAAAAGAACTCCGAACTGAGATTACCACAAAGAGCTCTCACAGATCTCGATCTAACTAAGTATGCTAAAATTCTAAAAATCCCATATTTTCGTGGAGTCTTTATGCGAAATGCCTTAGCTGCATGAGGGCCTTATAATCGGGAATCAGCCATTGTAAATTTAGATGATAAAGATGGAGCTGGAACGCATTGGTTAGCATATCGAAAACATGGAGACAATGTACTTTACTTTGATAGTTTTGGAGATCTTCAACCACCTATTGATTTAATCCTGTATCTACGTGTGAATGAGGTTAAATATAATCACGAGAGATATCAAGATTACAATACATTCAACTGTGGTACCTCTGCCTCAAGTTCTTGTGTAACAAGTTAGTTCGGACTATATAAAGGTGAGTGCAATGATAGTTTAATCATTCTACATTGAATAGTCATGGAGAATACATTGACGTTAAGTCTCTCCGGTAATTCATCAGTTCTCGAAGTACAGTATTTTCCACCTATTGAACTTTCATCAAACAAAAATTATGTTCTCGGTTTAGTTGAACTTTTAACCTTCAATTCTATACCAAATATCGATACAGGCAATAATAAGTTTTACGTGGGTAAAGAAGAATTCTTTTTACCAACTGGTAGTTACGGGATAGAGGATATAGCAAATGTTCTCCGTGAAACTTTAGCATCCAAAGTCATTTCATTCAGTCTGAAGCCAAACAACAATACACTTCGTAGTGTTATTAAGTGTAGTCATTCTATTGATTTTCGTCCTCAAAACTCTATCGGTCAACTATTTGGCTTCACCAAACGCGTTCTAGAAGCTAATTTCATACATAATTCAGATTTGCCTGTAACTATCCTCAAGATCAACGCGTTGCGAGTCGAGTGTAATATTACATCAGGCGCATATATAAACGGCTCTAAGGTTCACACGATACACGATTTCTTTACGGCAGTACCACCAGGATACAAGGTCATCGAAGTACCCTCACAAGTCATTTACCTTCCAGTTACAGTTAAAAGCATAGATGACTTACAAATACGCATAGTCGATCAAGACGGCCGTTTAGTTAATTTTCGAGGAGAAGTAATCACAATCAGACTTCACATCAAACAAGTATGATGGGGATCGTTTACAACAGCACGGTTGGTAGGGGCTATATAAAGAAGTCAGCATGTCGACAGACCATCAGTCGTCCGCGAGGAAGCAGAGCGCTAACACGGCAAAACATTCAGCTCCTGAAAAGTCTCGGTCTAAGAGTCGTCGCTGGAGGAAAATAACTTGTATTTTTTTCTGTTGTCTACAAAAAGATGGAAGAAATGCTAAACATTCAGTCACCTGTAACATTTGATGAGTCAGTGGCTCACTACGAACTTCATGCACATCACCCCTACACCACGTCATCGTTTGGAAACAGCGATGAAATTCGCATCGCCATTCAACATCAAGATTTACGTCTTCTACCATCACGAAGTTCACTACATGTATTTGGTAAATTCGTTAAACCGGGCGGTACACCACTCGAACGTTCTATGTTAGTCAACAACGCCATCTGTCATATGTTTGAAGAAATCAGATACAAGATAAATGCCATTGAAATTGATAAATGTAAAAATGTAGGGTTAACTACTCTCATGAAAGGTTGGGTTTCTCTCAATCCTAGTCAAAAATTGGTCATTGAGAACGCTGGCTGGCTCGATGTAGAAGAAACGCAAAAACTTACCATCGATGATGGTTACTTCGACCTTTCTATATCTTTCTGTATGATTCTTGGATTTGCTGAAGATTATAGAAAAATTTTAGTAAATGTTAAGCATGAACTCATACTCACTAGATCGAGAAATGTTATCAATGCCATCATACAGACAGCAGGACCAGACAATACTTATGAAGAATTTAAAATTGAGCTCACGAAGATAGAGTAGTTGATGCCATACATATTCCTCTCCGATAAGCGAAAGATTCCTCTATTCAATTATATCGAGAAAAACTGACCTGTGGTTATGAGCTACCGCAGTTGGGAATTCTACGAATATCCCCTCCATCCATCTTCTCCTAAACACGTATGTACTGTGAAGACATCTAATCAGTTGGAAAAACCAGGCTACATTATTCTTGCTTTTCAAATGAATAGAAAATCTCGGAGGCAGGTAAACGCGAGTCAGTTCGATCATTGCCACGTAAGTAATGTTAAACTCTTTTGAAATTCACAATGTTACCCGTATGGAAATTTAAATTTAGATATAGATCGTAACCAGTGCGCTATACTGTATGATATGTATGCAGATTTTCAGTGTGCTTATTACGAAAAAAATCCTGAACCTCTTTTGAATAAGTTGGTTAAATGTAGCCAATGGTAGGTTTTGGTATAGTTATAGAATTTGTAGCTAATGGCCGTACTACCAAGGTGTTTTTTATAAGTAAAACAATTATTTACAACGTTTCGGACATTTTATTACGTCCCTCTTCAGGTTCTAAATACAACAATTATACAATTATTTTTTACAATTCACAATAACTTAATTTCGCATTAATAAATAAAACTTACATTTAAAACGTATTGTCAGATTCTTTTACGGAAAGTAATCCGTTCGTCACTGCTTACAATTCGGATTTTTCGTCGTATTTATACAGATGTTACGCATATATGTGTGTGTATAAGAAGCGCGTACAATGGTGGGGATGCAATAGACGATTTTCGAAGCGACACAGCGGGTGTGCTATCAGGAGAGTATGTCTAAGTAGAGGGGGGACCCCAACCAATGTTACAAAATTCTCGACCTCGAGCAATCCTACGACAACGTGGGCGTGCGTGGTAACTCTACCTCAGCATGTTCTCCTGTTCTCCTTCACTTGCTGCTTTCAGTATTTTCCTCTTATAAGCACATAAATTGACAATTATTTATTAGAGTGGTATATTCTTTTGGTAAACTATTAATTTCGAATTGTTTATTCATATATCTTGATTGTGTGTGTATGAATACAGCTTCCGAAAATAATCTTTTTCCTCTATTAATTTCTGTATCTAGAATTTGTACATTATTGAAATCTATTTTATGATTATTGTTTTTTGTGTGTAGATATAATGATGAATTATCATCTTCCCTAGTGTATTTTTTAGAGTGTTCATTAATTCGTACATTTAAACGTCTACCTGTCTGGCCAACGTACGAAGCCTCACAATCTTCGCAATTAATTTTATAAACATTCGCTTTATCACAGATTTTAGTATTATCTTTACCTAATTTAATAATATTATTGAGTTTATTCTTGGTACTATATATGATATTTGTATTGTGTTGTTTAAACAAAATGTTCATGGATCTTTCTAATTCTTTAACATATGGAAGTGTAATAAACATTTTTTTATTTTTCTCATTGCATCGATTGTTATTACTATTTCTTAATTTATTTAGGCGTTTTTTTATATGAAATTCTGATAATTCGGTTGGATAATTATTCTGTTTTAAAAGTTCCTTGATAAAATTTATATTTTTATTGTGAAAAGAGTTGTGTGATAATTTAAATGCTCGGTCAACTAAACTATAAATAATGGCAATTTTATTACAAAGAGGATGTTGAGATAAATAATTTAAATATCTTCCGGAAAAAGTTTGTTTATGGTACCAATCTGTGATTATGCTTCGTGTCTCGTTCTCGAGATCACTAGGTAGTACCGCCAGTGTACACAGATGTCGCCACAAACTTCAGCTTTCCCCACTTCTAAAACTCGGCGGCTGGCTCGCCTCGCCAGGCCGGCCGGTCTCTCTGGTCATAACGCTTTTTGTGCGCGTAGAGTGTGCCACGCTTTAGCTACATGGCGGTAGAAGAGAAGCCTTCGTTTTTCATCCTTTACGGAAGGATTATTGATGAAGATTTCCCGACCGCCGTATTCAACTGTGGAAACAGATAAATAGTGCTTAACCTTTCGGACGATGTCTCAGATTCAGAATCGGCATTATTTGGATTAATAAGTAAGTATACGTTCCAGGACGTTTTTGTGCGGCGGCGTGTTAACACGAGAAGTTATAGACATGCCGCCCAAATCTCAATGGACTGTAATTATGCATGTGTAAGAGAAAAGAAAAACTATACTTCTCTTATAAACTGCATAAACTATAGATCTTTATTGTGTTCTTTTTAAGCCGTTAGACGGTTTGGGTTGTAGTCTTCGTTTTACGGCGAGCTCACACGAGAGGTGAGACAGGTCGTATGTTTGACATAACCTGTATTATCATGACTACATAATCCTTTGTTTGGCAGTGAGCTCACACGAGAGGTGAGACAAACTGTACATAACCTGTATTAACATGATCTTTTGTTGGCAGTGAGCTCACACGAGAGGTGAGACAAACTGTACAATTTGACTAGAGTGATGTAATGCGTCTGGCTACAGACAGCACATAACCTAGATCTGCATATTGCTCTTCCAGATTCGCAAGTGAGTTGATAGATGGCGGCGGGGTAAACAAGAATCACAATCTCGCAACGCTAATGCAGCTTATGCTTACAAGAATCTGGTAGAGACAGAGTCTGAAAAGACAAATTAATTTTCAGAAAAACAAGGAAATGCTCGGAATTTAGTTACCGGTAATTTTCCTTATCTCATTTATAATGAGTAAAAATAAATGATAGGCTTTTTCATTGAGTAAAAGACTATCGGTTTTATGCGATTACATTGCCAACTTATTCAAGGAAGAAACTACCGAACATTTCGGCGGTTTTTTCGCTTAAGCGCACTTAGATGGCTATGCCCGAATGTACGATTAAAGGAATATAATCTTCCTCCTAATTTCCTCAATGAGTAAGAGGCCGAGAACCATCTCAAGCGAGATACATAAGGGCGATGGGAGGAAAAAAGTCCCTGCACCAGAGAGAGCAGGTTCGTTTCCCAAATCAGGATCGATTTTACTGCAGCAATACACAGTTCTCGATCTACTGTTTGTCTCGCTGAATACGAACGATAGGCGCATGCAGCTAGTGCTATATAACTCATGTACTGAATGGTCATGAAGTTTAACCTTAATGCTGCGCAATTGGAGTGTTACATTTTAAAGCATATTCTTAATATATAAAAATATATAGAAATATAAAAATGCTATTCTTGGACTGTCGTCTTATCGATCATGTAAGCAATCGAATAAAATTTTCGAGGAAAAGACAAACACAGGTGTGCGTAGCGCGCCAGTTAACGTTAGCCATTATAAAAAAAAAAAAAAAAAAAAAAAAAGACAAGCCGTAAGGACTGGTTCGTCTAAAGAAAATTTTATTTCTAATTTGAAAGCATTTGGGAAGAGAAACATTGGCGCGTGAAGTATGCGTGAATCTTTCTAGCCTGATCAAAGAATTGATAGAATAAAGTATAAAGGGTGCTTTGCGACCCCGCTCACTTCCTTTTCAATTTCTTATATATATTGCCAAGCAGTGCGCTGTCATGTTTTTGATGATCGTTAATTCTTTTTTTCATAAAATAGTACGATTCAAGATTATATCAATCGATTGCGAAATAAATTATTGAAAACAAAAAATAAATAAATAAATAAATAAACATTTGTGTGCATAGCACTCCAATTAACGCAAAATTATATAATAATTACTATGATTATAATATTGTAATAAAAAGGTAATTGTAAATGCATAGCATCAGATTCTTTAGAACGTTTTGAAAACAGGCTGACGTTCGTTGGTTATTATACTGGTCGTATTTATGTAAATCAAAATATGTCAAAATTTTAATTTTAAGTTAATTAACGATAATTATCGTGGTTTGATTTCGAGTCTTTCAATATGGATTTCTTGCGGGTATAAAAGTTACTCTTCAAGAATTACGAGATATCGAATTCAAACATTTCTGTTACTAAATTTTGTCAACGCAATTATCAACTTACAAATAATAATTATATTATTATAAAGAGTATAATTTATTCTTTACTCATATGTATTACTGATAATGTTTTTAGTCAATTCTGACTAGATCCGTTGGGAGCGAGGAAGAAAATAAATCTCTCAAGATGTTAAATATTTGCGACGTTTCGTCGACGGATTTGTCGACCGTGAATACGATTAACAACTTAGATCATATTTATTACTCATTAGCTAAGGCTATATACATTTAAGGTTATTTATATATTTTTCATATTTATTAATCAACCAAGGTATCATAATCTTAAATTTTTGACTTTAAGTATTTGTTACGCTACTTAAAGTATATATACTGCCTAATTTCTTACTGACCTATGATATGGGTTCGAGTAATCGATGAATATTCAATTGTAGTTGATGTCTAGGTCTTATAAAGGCGTTTTTAACAACCCCTTCACGATTCTTACAAAGTGATATGGATAAACTATTATTTGAATCAAGTAACTGGTGGTCTCAGTCAACACCAAATCTATATCAAAATTTTATTTCGATGCTTTAGTGCGTCTAAATTTTTCTATAAAGGTAAAATATCAGGTGAATTACCGTAGATTATTCGTTTATACACTGAAAAAAAAAAAAAAAAAAATTCCAATTGAATCATTTAAATACATTTTATTGAAAGAAAAAGTAATTGAAAGAATTGAGGCGTCATTGAAGTTATTACACGACTCATTAATTCAAATATATATAATGACTGTCTTAATATTATATTATAATTCTCTTCATTTAATATTTGAATTGGAACTTTTCCTTCTTATTCAAGTAAAATAGAACGATAGTAGTGTCTATCCGTAATCTGACTTTAGTATTACTAAATACTTAGTATTTTGTGTATTTAATCAATATATATTTATATAAGAAAAAATCTCGCGAGTTTGTTGTGATAATTTAACATAATTATAATTCTTTTTTTTTTATTACAAAATTCTAAAGAAATATCGTACATAGTCTTAGAGAACAAAGATATTCTACAAGAGTATGAGGTATGGTTGATTTCAGTTGGGTTAATCAAATTATTAAGTGAATAATAATAATAATAATAATAATAATAATAATAATAATAATAATAATAATAATAATAATAACAACAAGAAGTTTTGAGAGACTCTAGTGATTGAATAATAATAATAGTCGTTTACTGTATATGTAAAAGATTTAAAAAGTTTTAAAACATTGCGTATAATAATAACATCTTTTTCAATACGAGAAAATTACATAAAAACATAAGAAATACACAATATCCCTTCTTAAAGTGATGAGCGGCCATGTTGAAGCATCAAAAGGCTTGATTTTGATTGGTCGATAAGAAGAAGGCGCGAAAAATTTACTGTCTGGAATTTAATGTTTGAATTTTTTAATGGAATTTTTACATTTAGGGTAGTATAAAAATGATTAAGTTCTGAATTTGAAAAAATACTTTAATACGTTAAAAGTAAAACGTAATGAAGATAGCATACATAACCTCAAAACAGAAAAGTACGCGCGAAGCGCGTTTGATTATCGCTTGTACATTGAGACTTCAATGTGTCAACGACTAATTTTCAGTCTCCTCAATATCGTATCTATGTTATAATATCACAGTCAAAACCTAGAAACTAAAATGTTAGGTTTGAAAGTGTTTTAGTTCAAATGATTTAATTATTAAGATAAACAGTGGGATGTAGTTCGATTTTATAAACATAACTATTACATGTGGTAGATTCTGATAAAGCTAGTCCAGTAGCTGATTCTGATACTTAAAGTACTTAAGTTAAATAGTTTTCTTTTTCAAACGAAGTTCGTAATTGTCTAGAATTTAGAATTGCTGAAATAAAAGACTGAATAGTCACTCTGAACATCTACCTAGTGATCTCGAGAACGAGACACGAAGCATAATTGGACGATCGAGCGAGCCCGCCGAAGGCGGGCGAAGCTCGATCATAATTATGCAGAGGGTCTCGTTCGAGAAGATCACATCCCACCCTTAAATAAATTTTAATAAAAATTTATAACATAACAATACATATAATAACATATATTATTCATTTAACATTATCTTAAGAACGTTCCCACCCATTGACAACATATGAACAACATAGCAACTGTAAACTATATGACGAGAGAGACCGGCCGGCCTGGCGAGGCGAGCCAGCAGCCGAGTTTTAGAAGTGGGGATAGCTGAAGTTTGTGGCGACATCTGTGTACACTGGCGGTACTACCTAGTGATCTTCTCGAACGAGACCCTCTGCATAATTATGATCGAGCTTCGCCCGCCTTCGGCGGGCTCGCTCGATCGTCCAATAATGCGTTGTTGATTATTGACAATAATTTTGATGTCAAGAAAACTAATACAGTTATTAAGTGGTAGTTCAACAGTGAACTGTAAATTTTGGTCATAGGAATTAAACATGTTTACAGTATGATCAATCGTGTCTTTTTGTATACATAAAATAATATCGTCAACGTAACGGAAATAAAACAAAGGTTTCGTATTAAGATTATTTAACGCTTGAATTTCCAAATCGTCCATGACAATGACTGCCAAGATGGGGCTAATGGGATTACCCATAGCTGAACCGAAAATTTGTTGGTAAAATTTTCCATTAAATTGAAAAAAATTATTGTTAAGTATGTATTTTATTATATGTAAAAACTCTGTGCAATTCATATTAATTTTATTATATATCTGTGTCCATCTTTTTTCTATTGCTTTATAAACTAAATAATCAGGAATATTGGTGAAAAGACTTAGTAGATCAAGGCTAATTATTACAAAATCAGGTGGGATTTGGAAATTATCTATTTGTTCTCTTAGTTTAAAACTATTATCTACATGTGAATTTGGTTGTTTTAGATTGTTTACAGTTCACTGTTGAACTACCACTTAATAACTGTATTAGTTTTCTTGACATCAAAATTATTGTCAATAATCAACAACGCATTATCACAGATTGGTACCATAAACAAACTTTTTCCGGAAGATATTTAAATTATTTATCTCAACATCCTATTTGTAATAAAATTGCCATTATTTATAGTTTAGTTGACCGAGCATTTAAATTATCACACAACTCTTTTCACAATAAAAATATAAATTTTATCAAGGAACTTTTAAAACAGAATAATTATCCAACCGAATTATCAGAATTTCATATAAAAAAACGCCTAAATAAATTAAGAAATAGTAATAACAATCGATGCAATGAGAAAAATAAAAGAATGTTTATTACACTTCCATATGTTAAAGAATTAGAAAGATCCATGAACATTTTGTTTAAACAACTCAATACAAATATCATATATAGTACCAAGAATAAACTCAATAATATTATTAAATTAGGTAAAGATAATACTAAAATCTGTGATAAAGCGAATGTTTATAAAATTAATTGCGAAGATTGTGAGGCTTCGTACGTTGGCCAGACAGGTAGACGTTTAAATGTACGAATTAATGAACACTCTAAAAAATACACTAGGGAAGATGATAATTCATCATTATATCTACACACAAAAAACAATAATCATAAAATAGATTTCAATAATGTACAAATTCTAGATACAGAAATTAATAGAGGAAAAAGATTATTTTCGGAAGCTGTATTCATACACACACAATCAAGATATATGAATAAACAATTCGAAATTAATAGTTTACCAAAAGAATATACCACTCTAATAAATAATTGTCAATTTATGTGCTTATAAGAGGAAAATACTGAAAGCAGCAAGTGAAGGAGAACAGGAGAACATGCTGAGGTAGAGTTACCACGCACGCCCACGTTGTCGTAGGATTGCTTGAGATCGAGAATTTTGTAACATTGGTTGGGGTCCCCCCTCTACTTAGACATACTCTCCTGATAGCACACCCGCTGTGTCGCTTCGAAAATCGTCTATTGCATCCCCACCATTGTACGCGCTTCTTATACACACACATATATGCGTAACATCTGTATAAATACGACGAAAAATCCGAATTGTAAGCAGTGACGAACGGATTACTTTCCGTAAAAGAATCTGACAATACGTTTTAAATGTAAGTTTTATTTATTAATGCGAAATTAAGTTATTGTGAATTGTAAAAAATAATTGTATAATTGTTGTATTTAGAACCTGAAGAGGGACGTAATAAAATGTCCGAAACGTTGTAAATAATTGTTTTACTTATAAAAAACACCTTGGTAGTACGGCCATTAGCTACAAATTCTATAACTCTTTTGAATAAAATAGATTTTATAAAATACTTACCTTTGATAGTAATCGATTGTTCCAAACAAAACGAATCTTTGAAAAACGCTCCCGTGGACGTGCGTTTAGAATTTGAATCAAGAAATAATTTTCCAGCTGGAACCTCCGCATATTGTCTTATTCTACCCGACCGTATCGTTCAGTATAGTCCTGTCAGTGGTGACGTGAAGAAGCTTGTGTAAAAATGAAATACATCGTTGATATGCAGGGCTTCAAACAGCCTGGTAATGATTTCGTTTTGAAAGAACTGGAAATAGTTCCGTTGGATGACGACGATCAACCTCTAGTCTTTTTATTCAAGGAACCTTTTCCTTGGAAACGACTCACCGATGAGTATAAGGGAGAAAATACTTGGCTGAAGACGTTCTATCACGGTATTTCTTGGAAGTCAGGTGACCGTCCCTATACAGACATCGGAAGTATTCTCCGAGAATGTTTGCATGATGCTAGTCAGGTGCTCGTTATGGGCTCTATTAAGAAAAAATGGCTCGAACGTTTCAAATTCAACGTTCACGATGTAATGGAAATGGGTTTTCCACCATTGGACAAGATCAAGCTTGTCACAGTTTGTCCGAACCACGAGGGTGCCTACAAAACCATCTGTGCACTTCATAACGTCAAACTTCCGAAAAAATTCTACGAAACGTGCGAGACGTCTATGGATTGGGAGTAGGTGCTTCATTCGTGTCCCTGACGTCGAACAAGATGGGTCAAAACACAAGCTAAAGCGCTTATACTCCCCTTCTTGATTCTAAGCAAGAGAAAAAGGAGGATTCGAAATGGAAAGAATATTCTCAAAAGTATTTCTCGAATACGAATTCTCTACCCGAACGTGATAAGTATAAAAGACTAAAGTAGTCATTAATTTTAAATATGCGCTAGCTCATCGAGAGCTCGCGATGAGTTGAGCTCGAAAATGTGGGGAGACTTCTGGCTTAGTAGGGCTTCTGGCTCAGTAGGGTTAACGGGCTTCGTAGAATTCTATGTTTGACTCGAAAATACTATGAGGGTTCTGGCGCAGTTGGGTTAACGGGCTTCGTAGAATTCTACGCTCGACTCGAAAATACTATGAGGATTCCGGCGCACTGCGCCAGAACGTTATGAGGATTCCGGCACACTGCGCTGGAATCCTCATAACGTTCTGGTGCAGTGTGCTGGAATCCTCATAGCTTAACTACTGGCAAGTATAGACGTTTTTTCTGTATAATCTATAAAATAATAATATTTATGATTTTTTAAAAGAAATCAAATAAATACTAGTCAAAAAGACTTTCACTTCTTTGAGTCATTGTATGCTGAACAAATTATATGTAAGCGTTCAAATTGTTTACTGCAAATCAAATAAACGAAATTTGTGAAATCAATTATCGATAGTAAGTAATGCAAACATCTCTCGGAAATAACTGTATGACTGTTTTCAGAAATGTATTCAAATTTGTTCATCCTTCTATACAAATTAAATACAAGAAAGTACAGAAACAATTTATTGTAGTCAAGTACCCATAAGATAACTTGATTGACATACTTTTCGTACCTTGCGTGTAAAATTAGATTTTATGTCCACTTTGTAACTTCAAAAATATTCAGCCAGTGGGCATAAAGTATTACTTAACGCCTAAGAGGCGCAATAGCTCACATACTCCTATACAAAACATTATAGAACCTACGCACTTTACGCCCGTGTAGGTGAATATTATTTTATGACTATTATGCTTTCTTTTCATTTCTAAAATTCATAAGAATGTTTTCAGATATTTACGAAAAGTCAAAGTTTTGAACTTTCTATAATATTACGAATCTTGGGAGGACAAGAGAAGTTTAGAGCTGCTCTAGCAGGGGTGGTTCTCCAATCTTCCACACATACTTGGCGGGCCTGATGCTTTGCAGTTTACCGGTGGGCTTTGTAAATGTAAAATTCTAAATTTTTACATAAATTTATTAAAAATGTTTATACCTATAAATCCACTATAATTAATAAATAATTACAATGACTCCAATTTTCAATTGATACTTTTCAAATATATCATCCCTACATATGTGCAGAATCTCATGATTTACTTACATTACCCACAATATTTTTCCTTATTTCCGTCGTTTTTAAACAGGAATGAAATAAAAATTCATATAAATTGTACTAAAAAATCTACTCAAAAGTGCTTTAGATTTTACTAACCATTTTATAAGCCACCTATTTTTTATCCTTTTCCCGCGTCTAAATATCATATAAAATCTCGTGTGAGTATATCAGCCATCAGAACTGTTGTCGCGTTCGCCAGCTTCCAAATGAACCTGGATAGTTCGAATAAAATTAGTACATATTCTTCACGTGGATTCCTACCTAACCATTGAGCGCGAAATTCAAATACATAAATTGACTCGTTTGAGCCGTACCAACATTCAAATGTAATGAAACAATCTTGAACATGCTATTAAATTCAATAGCGGATAAGTTAGCAAATAACAAAAACATCTGTAATATGTGAATTATCATTATCATTTATTATTACCAGTTTAAAGACAAATATAACATCAAATCGTTGAAATTGAATGGAGTATTTCGATTTCACATCGCAAACTCGACCTTGATCCGGTAAACATAATCGGCAAGAACCCGCATGCCGCTCGCCAATAGCAATGATCGCTCGCGGCCGAATAATAATGAGAGATAATCTAGTTGCGCTAATAATTGTCTCTAATTACTAGAGATTCTCGGAATCTCGCAAAAGTGGCCACCTTGGGTGAGCCTCGCATGAATGCGGAACGCCGTGTCGCACGACTCGCATCTGCAAATGACAAGAAATTCGTCGAACAGCGCCACAATTGCCGAGCTGTACGAATTCTTGTTGCGATAGCGGATCCGTCGGTCGGCTTCATCGCACGAATTGCATGGAAGGGGCTGAAGATTCTCGGAACCTTGCCCGAATGGCCGTGTCGCACGAGCCTCGCATGAATGCGGAACGCCGTGTCGCACGACTCGCATCTGCAAATGACAAGAAATTCGTCGAACAGCGCCACAATGGCCGAGCTGTACGAATTCTTGTTGCGATAGCGGACCCGTCGGTCGGCTTCATCGCACGAATTGCATGGAAGGGGCTGAAGATTCTCGGAACCTTGCCCGAATGGCCGTGTCGCACGAGCCTCGCATGAATGCGGAACGCCGTGTCGCACGACTCGCATCTGCAAATGACAAGAAATTCGTCGAACAGCGCCACAATGGCCGAACTGTACGAATTCCTGTTGCGATAGCGGACCCGTCGGTCGGCTTCATCGCACGAATTACATGGAAGGGGCTGAAGATTCTCGGAACCTTGCCCGAATGGCCGTGTCGCACGAGCCTGCGCATAATTCGCTTCGCCCGCTTCGACGAGCGTGTTATGAGTGTCGTCGCGCATCCCGCGAACGCCTCTCAACCTGGTCATACTTCACGCCTTCGAGTCGGATATTTACCTGGCAACTGTAGATGGTGCGCTTCTAGGGGCCGCTGCCGTGTTTCTTAACACCTCGTCTGAGGCGAAGGCGAGAAGAGCGATGCAGACTGTTGCGGAGCCGTCTGAGGCAAAAGCGAGAAGAGAGATGCAGACTGTTGCGGAGCCCCTTTTTTTTCACCTCCGTTTTCAATCCTCCCCTTGGAGAGCGAGACAAACGAGCAGATACGGGGACGACCGATCCAAAGCAAGAAGAGGCTCTTCCTTTTTCTACTTCTTTCAGTGGTGTGCTTGTGAGAGCGCGCGCAGAGACAAGCGAGGAAGGAAAAACGCGCCAGCTCTTGCCCCTCCTTCGTCGTCGATTTCTACCAGAGAGAGCGCGCCGCTGATTGGGCCGCCAAAACTCACGCTCGCCAGTCCGCAGTGCCCGTCCAAAGGTGCATGATCGAACATCGCGCATGCGCGCCCTACGAACGCCGAACCTACTCCCGCCGAATACGTCTTTACGCTCCAACATCCTCCCCCCGTTGCGAGAGAGCACGAGCAAGGAATCGCACAGGTGTTAATGCTTGCTACGTTATGAACATCTTATGAACTAACGCGGGCCTTAAATCTAACGAATAACTTAAACACTAATACGAAAAGTTTACAATAAATTAACGCAATCCCTTACCCTTGACATGAACGTCGCGCGCAAACGCCTCGCCTAGTAACGATATGCCCCTGGGCACCGAGTAACTTATTGAAGCGCCAATGAATCACGGATAACTGACCCGTGTCGCAACTGTCCAACTCATCATGCGTCACCTGACTCGGTGAGATGTGGAATCGGACACAAACGTGTGACGTTACGAATGTATTCTCCTTGCGCGGTTCTGACCTTTGCGACTCGCACTATGCCGTCACTACCTGGATACATTTCGAGCACTACCCCCAAAGGCCATCGGCCGCATTGGTGGTCCCTTTCGATGACCACTACTATTGAGCCATTCGACAATTTTCCCTTTCCCTCTACCCACTTTTGACGTTTCTGTAACTCGCTCAAATACTCTAGGTGCCAACTCTTCCAGAAATCTTGCGCTGTCTTCGTGATGTAGCGCCAAATTGAGAGTCTGTTGCGTGGTATGGTGGTATAATCCGGTTGAGGTAACAAAGTAAGTGGACGACCTACGAGAAAATGAGCTGGAGTAAGAGCCGCAGGGTCATTTGGGTCGGCGGAGGTAAGCCCGATCGGACGCGAGTTTAGAATGGCTTCAATTTCCGTGGCTAGGGTGGTAAACACTTCGAATGTGAGCGACGTGTTTCCTATCACCCTATAAAAATGGTGCTTGAACGACTTTACCGCCGCTTCCCAAATTCCCCCGAAATGCGGCGATAACGGTGGGTTGAATTGCCACTCTATGTTGAGGCGAGAGGCATACATGGACACGGATGTTTTGAATAAGTCGCTGTTATGCAGAGCGAATATTTCGCGTAACTGACTAGCGGCGCCGATGAAGTTTGTCCGATTGTCCGAATACACGTTTGACGGTATTCCTCGACGCCCGATGAATCGTCTGAGGGCAGCGAGGAATCGCTCCGTGGACAGATCACTCACGATCTCGATGTGAACCGCCTTAGTGGCCATGCATATAAATATACACCCATAACCCTTTATCGTCACGCGATTCTTATGCTCCCTTTCCTTTAATAATACAGGCCCGAAAAAATCTACGCCAACGTGACCAAATGCGAAATGTTGCTGGACTCGGGACGGCGGTAGATCGGCCATCTTGCTGAACATGGGGCTCGGACGTCGTCGCGTGCATTCCACACATCGGCGCACGATTCTTTGTACCTGGGCCATGCCGTCGGTCAACCAGAATCGATGGCGTATGTTGCATAGCGTTGTCCGTGCCCCGGCATGGAATAAACGTACATGTTCCTCTCGGATAATTGAATCAGTCACGTGGTGATGGGAAGGGAGCAACACGGAATGTTTTTGCGAGTCAGGCACGAGCGCGTTTCGCAATCTTCCTCCTACTCGGAGTATACCATGTTGATCGAGATACGGATCTAAAGATGCTAACCTTCCACTCTTTGCCACCTTTCCGTCGATAATTCGCTTGATCTCGTCGGCGTATTGTTGACCTTGTATTAGCTTCCAGATCCTTCGCTCAGCCTCATCCCTTTCGACTCTATTCAACACCAAAGCCGTTGGTTTGGCACGCATTGAAACGCGCAGGCAATAAGCGGTGACTCGGATCAATCTTGCATATGAAGAGATGGTCTTGAGAAATGAGTCGTCCGCGCTCATGGTCAAACACATCGGCTTACGTAGCCCAGGCAACTCGGAAAGACGGCTCCTTGGCTTGATGGGCCATTGGGTTTCAGGCTGGTTCAACCATGGGAGTCCGCAGAACCATGTTTTATTTTGAACGAACTCGGTGGGCGTTTGTCCGCGAGAAAGTGGATCAGCGAGGTTTTCCCTACTTCGAACATGTCGCCATTCTATGGAATTTGAGGCCCGTTGGATTTCGGCAACGCAATTCCCCTCAAAGACGTGTAGATCACTCGGCGATTTCTCCAACCAATGCAGGACGATCTCGGAATCTGTCCAAAAAATGATTCTCTCGAAGACGAGGTTCAACGCGTCTCGGGATTCCATAAATAAACGCGTCAACAATACCGCCCCACACAGTTCCAACCGCGGTATGGATACTTGACTCACTGGAGCCACTCGCGATTTAGCGCACGCCAATCGGACAAGTACATGGCCCTTCGCGTCTACTGACCGTAAGTACAGGCATGCGCCGTAGCCGCGCTTACTGGCGTCACAAAAGCCGTGCAATTGCACCCGTTCGTAGTCTGATAATATCAAATGTCGAGGAATAGCTAAGGTCTGAATCAAATGCAACTGCGTAGCGAACATTTGCCATGTTGCATGAAGAGCTTGCGGAACCGATTCATCCCAGGCAATTTTCAGCTTCCAACAATCTTGGATGATTATTTTTAGGGCTAACACCAGCGGACCGAGCAATCCAAGGGGATCAAATATCTTTGCGATTTCCGATAAGATGATGCGCTTCGTGACCTTGCCAGAGAAATCGATATTCTTAACTAAGTACGCCAATTCATCCGTACGCGAAAGCCAGATGATCCCCAGCGTTTTACGGGAGGACTCAGACCCGACGTCCATTGACGCGAACTCCCTTTGTTCTGAATTATCCATAACATGGTCATGGTTGGACACCCATTTGCGGATATTGAATCCTCCGCTGTGGAGTAGTTTTGTCATTTCATCACGTAGCTCCGTGATCGTCGCAAGCGAGTCTGCCCCCGTGATCCAGTCGTCTACATAAAATTCGCGCGTCAGCGCAAAACTGGCGCGAGGAAATCGAGATTTTTCGTCCTCCGCGAGTTGGTGCAGCGTTCGGATGGCCAAGAACGGAGCCGATGACACTCCGAAGGTTACCGTGTTCAACTGGAATGTCCGCACCCCTCCGTCCTGCCACCAAAGTACCCTTTGGTATTTCCGGTCGCGTGGATCGATTAAAATCTGACGATACATCTGTTCGATATCGGCAGTAAGAACGTATTTATAGAGCCGAAACCGAAGTAGATGCTCAAACAATTTTGGTTGAAGAGTTGGACCGGTTCTCAGCGATTGATTGAGCGATTGACCGGAATCGGATTTTGCCGACGCGTCGAACACTACGCGGACCTTGGTGGTCGAACTTGTTGCTTTAAAAACGGCGTGGTGCGGCATGTAATACGAGCCCTCCGACGAATCCTCGTCAACAAGAGACATGTGATGTTGATCCAAATAATCTCGAAGTACCGCGGTGTATTCGCACTTTAGAGTGGGATGTGAGTTGAATCTGCGTTGTAACGAGAGCAGCCTGCGGGCTGCTTGAGCTTGTGAATTCCCTAGTCTAGGCGCACCTTGAAAGGCAGACGCACGACGTACCTGCCGCTGGCTTCCCGCTGAACATTCGTCGCATAATGTTCTTCACATAACAAATCGTCCTTACTTCGCGTATAATTGCCCGCGCAGTCTTCAAGCTCCCAAAACCGAACAAGTTGCTTGTTCAATTCTAACAAATTGCAGAAGGTCGATCGATCAAGTTCGTCTTCTATACCTCCCGCGATCACCCAACCTAACAACGTTTTTTGCAAACGCAGTTCGTGCGTCTTCTGAGAGAGTTCGATCTGTCCTATCGATAAAAGCGATAATGATGTCCCGGAGTCTATCAACAAATCGACCGGACGAGGGATATGGAATTGGGGATCGGCTAGCGGCAGATTGGCCGGGATGTCGATCTTGTCTCGTGGGAATGTGGAATTTGGAGTGAAATCTACAATCTTAGGAACTACCAAGCAATGTAGAACTCGCTGATGATTCGTGACGCGTGACTTGATGGTGAGGGTAACCATCCCCTTGGCCTCTGTCTTCATCCCATTCATCGCGCCTACCGACGTTTTAGTGGATTTGATGGGCAACCGCAACTTCTGGGCTAAATCGACGGTTACGAAATGGTTGGTGGAGCAGGTGTCCAAAAGGGCGCGAGCCTCGACGTGACCCCCATCCGCGTGTCGCACGTGTACAACTGCGCTCATCATGAGTTGTGATTGCGTTAACCGAGACAAGGTGCTGAATACCTCCCTGAATAGTCATGCGGCTTGATGACCGTCGCGTTGAGGGTCGTTACCGAGGACATTCGCAATCACTGGTTTGGGAGCAGTGGCCTTCGAATCATGCAAGAGAGTGTTATGATGTTTATCGCACTTCCTGCAGTGTCCAAAGCCACATTTATCACGATGGCTTCGCAAACAATTTACGCATAATTTGCGAGCCCTAACGACATCCCAGCGCTCTTGCACCGTTAGCGAGCCGAAATTTGGGCATCTGAAGATGGCGTGAGGTCCCTTGCAATGCGAGCAAGGTTGCACCGCGTTCATGACCAGCGTTCGCGCGCTATCATTCCCCTTTCTAACCTTTGTCTCCCGGAAGGTTACAGCTGCGCGCTTGGTGGCCGCGGGCCCTTGATCGCGAGTCGTATTCGCCTCGAGAGTGCATAGGCGAAATACGGCTTCCCCGACGAATTTGTAAAGCCCTTCCAGTGTGGGCAACTCATCCAACTCTAACGATTCCTCCCACTTTTTCCTAACCTTAAAAGGCAAAGCTCTCTCTAAGATGCAAATAACCATCGCGTCATCTACCTTAACGCCCATTCCCTCAAGCACGTTCAAATGTTGTTTGGCTTCGTCCACCAAGCGCGAGACCTCCTTCGACGAGGCGGTCTGTGCCGGGGCAATGTCCAAGACTGCATTTAAGTGCTTCGTTACAAGGATGCGTTTCCTCTCGTATGTGTCCACTAGCATACTCCACGCCTTCGAGTAGTTTTCTCCTCGAATATCATAGATATTAATTTTCTTTAAGGCTTCACCTTCTAACGAATTTCTCAAATGAATAAATTTTACAACATCATCGACTAATTGAGTGTTCACAACGCTGAGGAACGCATTCTTGAACGAAAGCCACTCTTCGTAATTGCCGTTAAACGTGGGAACCTTTGCATCAGGAAGTCGCGGCAATCTTCGCCTTTCAACAAATGTAGAATTCGCGAGAGGCTCTCTAAAAGCCACAGTCTCATTGGCAGGCGTTTCCGACTCCTTGAGTTTCGCGACCTTGCTCGCGACCGAATAATAGATCGCGCGAATCTCGTTCCATTCGATGGGGTTCGCATTTTTCTTGTCTAAAACACACAGTGTCTCGTACGCTTCCTCGTACTTGTGGAAGGACGAAGACAAGTCATTGTATCGCGCCGCGATTTCTAATTTGTCGCAACCTCGGACGACATCAATCGTTCCAACTCCGCGGAGAAAATCCTCATCGCGCTTGCCTTAATTGTTACGACCGCGGCAGCCCTGTCCCCCATGGTTGAGTTAAACAACTAAACAACGCAATGACCTCGAGAAGTACAATCTGATGCGCTCGCTCGCTCAAGGTCACCCAGTCGCACGTTTACGCCGCCGAACCCGTCGGGGTTCTCTCGAATTTGTCGCTCGTCAGCGTGACTCGTTTTTCGTGCTTCTCCGCCTTGCTCTGGCAGTGCAATGGGATGACGATGTTTGCAGACTCGACGACAAGAAGTGAGTTGAGTTCTTGATCCAACAGGAACTGTCGACGTGGCTGAGGTCTCAGACCTCACAGGAGGCACCAAATGTTGTCGCGTTCGCCAGCTTCCAAATGAACCTGGATAGTTCGAATAAAATTAGTACATATTCTTCACGTGGATTCCTACCTAACCATTGAGCGCGAAATTCAAATACATAAATTGACTCGTTTGAGCCGTACCAACATTCAAATGTAATGAAACAATCTATTAAATTCAATAGCGGATAAGTTAGCAAATAACAAAAACATCTGTAATATGTGAATTATCATTATCATTTATTATTACCAGTTTAAAGACAAATATAACATCAAATCGTTGAAATTGAATGGAGTATTTCGATTTCACATCGCAAACTCGACCTTGATCCGGTAAACATAATCGGCAAGAACCCGCATGCCGCTCGCCAATAGCAATGATCGCTCGCGGCCGAATAATAATGAGAGATAATCTAGTTGCGCTAATAATTGTCTCTAATTACTAGAGATTCTCGGAATCTCGCAAAAGTGGCCACCTTGGGTGAGCCTCGCATGAATGCGGAACGCCGTGTCGCACGACTCGCATCTGCAAATGACAAGAAATTCGTCGAACAGCGCCACAATGGCCGAGCTGTACGAATTCTTGTTGCGATAGCGGACCCGTCGGTCGGCTTCATCGCACGAATTGCATGGAAGGGGCTGAAGATTCTCGGAACCTTGCCCGAATGGCCGTGTCGCACGAGCCTCGCATGAATGCGGAACGCCGTGTCGCACGACTCGCATCTGCAAATGACAAGAAATTCGTCGAACAGCGCCACAATGGCCGAGCTGTACGAATTCTTGTTGCGATAGCGGACCCGTCGGTCGGCTTCATCGCACGAATTGCATGGAAGGGGCTGAAGATTCTCGGAACCTTGCCCGAATGGCCGTGTCGCACGAGCCTCGCATGAATGCGGAACGCCGTGTCGCACGACTCGCATCTGCAAATGACAAGAAATTCGTCAAACAGCGCCACAATGGCCGAGCTGTACGAATTCCTGTTGCGATAGCGGACCCGTCGGTCGGCTTCATCGCACGAATTACATGGAAGGGGCTGAAGATTCTCGGAACCTTGCCCGAATGGCCGTGTCGCACGAGCCTGCGCATAATTCGCTTCGCCCGCTTCGACGAGCGTGTTATGAGTGTCGTCGCGCATCCCGCGAACGCCTCTCAACCTGGTCATACTTCACGCCTTCGAGTCGGATATTTACCTGGCAACTGTAGATGGTGCGCTTCTAGGGGCCGCTGCCGTGTTTCTTAACACCTCGTCTGAGGCGAAGGCGAGAAGAGCGATGCAGACTGTTGCGGAGCCGTCTGAGGCAAAAGCGAGAAGAGAGATGCAGACTGTTGCGGAGCCCCTTTTTTTTTCACCTCCGTTTTCAATCCTCCCCTTGGAGAGCGAGACAAACGAGCTGTTACGGGGACGACCGATCCAAAGCAAGAAGAGGCTCTTCCTTTTTCTACTTCTTTCAGTGGTGTGCTTGTGAGAGCGCGCGCAGAGACAAGCGAGGAAGGAAAAACGCGCCAACTCTTGATTGGGCCGCCAAAACTCACGCTCGCCAGTCCGCAGTGCCCGTCCAAAGGTGCATGATCGAACATCGCGCATGCGCGCCCTACGAACGCCGAACCTACTCCCGCCGAATACGTCTTTACGCTCCAACAGAACTCATATGAGATCATATATATGCCCGCCAAGTATGTGTGGAAGATTGGAGAACCACCCCTGCAAGAGCAGCTCTAGACTTCTCTTGTCCTCCGAAGATGCGTAATATTATAGAAAGTTCAAAACATTGACTTTTCGTAAATATCTGAAAACATTCTTATGAATTTTAGAAATGAAAAGAATGCATAATAGTCATAAAATAATATTCACCTACACGGGCGTAAAGTGCATAGGTTCTATAAGCAGTTGTATAGGAGTATGTGAGCTATTGCGCCTCTTGGGCGTTAAGTAATACTTTATGCCCACTGGCTGAATATTTTTGAAGTTACAACGTGGACATAAAACGTAATTTTACACGCAAGGTACGAAAAGTTCTATTATGTCAGTCAAGTTATCTTATGGGTACTTGACTACAATAAATTGATTTCAGTACTTTCTTGTATTTAATTTAT
Source organism: Torymus aiolomorphi (assembly GCA_036365515.1). Classification (NCBI taxonomy): domain Eukaryota; kingdom Metazoa; phylum Arthropoda; class Insecta; order Hymenoptera; family Torymidae; genus Torymus; species Torymus aiolomorphi. The sequence goes on from CM070874.1 coordinate 208,762,475, forward strand.
ATAGAAGGATGAAGAAAATTTGAATACATTTCTGGAAACAGTCATACAGTTATTTCCGAGTGATGTTTGCATTACTTGACTATCGATAATTGATTTCACAACTTTCGTTTCTTTGATTTGCAGTAAACAATTTGAACGCTTAAATATAATTTGTTCAGCATACGATGACTCAAAGAAGTATAAGTCTTTTTGACTGGTATTTATTTGATTTCTTTTAAAAAATCATAAATATTATTATTTTATAGATTGTACAGAAAAAACGTCTATACTTGCCTTATTTTATACTTTCGTAGAAAGTTTTATATTATTTCAATACTTTCTTGTGTTTAATTTGTATAGCTAGAAATTCTTGTATAGATTAAACTTTTAATGTCTCCCACCCTGGGAAAATCATATATGAGAATAACTGAGCACTTTTATTTGTTGACATTTTCACAATAATAACATATCCTTTTTCCTTTTTTCGTTCGACATAATCTTTGGTGAGATATGTTATATATAAGTTCTTCAATTGAAAGTATGTAAATTAATAATGCCTTATTATCTACACATAATCTTATAAGAAAACACAACCAATTTATGAGCTGGGAATCACTGAGAATCAAAGGTTTCTTGATGATATTCTTGTATAGATTAAACTTTTAACGTCTTCCACCCTGGGAAAATCATACATGAGAATAACTGAGCACTTTTATTTGTTGACATTTTCACAATAACACGTCCTTTTCGTTTTTTCATATGACATAATCTTTTCTAAGATATACATAAAACTCCTTAACATTATTGGCTATATCTCCAAAATAACTCTAAACAATCTTCTTATGTAATATCTGTAAAAATTAGATATCCAAAAAATTATTGGCTATATCTCCAAAATGTCTTCATAACTCTTCTTGTGTAATATTTGTATCTGTAAAAGTAAAAAATCACACAAAGTATCAATTTTTAAAAGATGATTTTAGCAATTTAACATTTAGCCAGTAAGTACTTATCTAATAAAAGTTATTCCTCCGTTGATTGTAACATGAATAGATGAATTCTTCTTATCACCAGTTGACTGCTTGAGATCTATGAAACTCATATTAATTAACTAATAATTTTAAACTAACTCACGATATTTATTGTCTAATAAAAGTTTGCTACTTATATTATGTTATATGTGTATGTATATTTTCACATATACATATAGTGAGGTTATGTTATAATATTAAAAACTTTCAAATCATGAAAAACATATAGTATATACGGGCGCCGCGCATGTATTGAAACGGGAGGCCTGGGGAAATCTTTTGTAATTCCGCGAACCGAACTCTAGAACACGGTGCCGTCGAGTGCTACTTCTACGACGAGCACTCGGGGTTGATGTTCTCTGGATCCCTGTTTACAAATGTCGAGTCCACGATTGAACTCGACTTTTCCGTGTGCCGGAAAGGGTTAATACTCGCGCTAGCTAGACGCGAGGCGCGGCCACTCAGAATGATCGTCGTCTCGGTTCGACGATCCCGCGGAGGCGGCGGTATCCGGGAGAAGGTTAGGTGAAGGTTAATAAATAACGAGTGGTCTTGGTTACATTCAAAACTATAACAAGATCTATTCTCAGTTATACTATACAAAATACGCGTCGCGTTGCGTGTTGACAAGAAGGCGGGAGATCCGCCGCTCGGCGCGGGCGGATCGAGGCGATTGTTTTTCGCTGGGCCGGCGATCAAGACACCGGCCGCTCGCCGCTGCGAGCCAAAAATACAAATCAATCGCTGCGCGGAAAATAGGCGAAGAGTCTTACCGGGAGGGGAGTGCACTCCCCTCGTCGCTCGCTCACGAATCCGCTCCTGCGTCAGGCCTTATCCTCCGGTCGACTTCGGAGTGTTCAGGCCGAGTCCTAACGTCCAGCGTTCACCTACAGACGCTTCGGACCCCAGGAGTGGCTCGGATTGCTCACGTGCGCTGCTCTTCGTGGTCGGTACGTGTACGGGCGCTGCTCTGCACCGGCGAGGACGCACGATACCGTTTTCTTCGCGGACGATCAAATTAACTCGCGTACGCGCGGTTTGACAGCCCGAGAGAATCTGATTCAAAAAGAATCGGGCGCGACTTAGCAACGGTCAAAGTCGCGCCTGCCCCGCGCGTAGCTAACGCAAATACATCGTCCGAGCGATGTCAATACTCGCTCGAGATATACGAATTCGCGGGAACGAGAGCCTAACGGGTTCGATAGAATACGGAGGACCGAGATGCTTATCTTCTCCGTATTTTATCTTGGAACCTCGTTATAGTATATATGTATGTATTATAAGCAAAATATTATCCGTGAGATGATATGTGTGTGTATATATAAAATAAGGTAAGGTTATGTCGACCAGAGATATGGCCATATAGGTATGTGTATAGTCTACATATATATATATAACCGGAGGTCGGAAGAATCGGACGTCAGAAGAATCGAATGGAGAAAATTTTAGAATCGGAAACAAGACATAAAATTTTTTTCTATTTAATATCTGTAATATGAGAATATCTTTTTACATGAAACTTTTTTTGCAACATAGTATAAAAATATAAAGCATGTTGTTATTTTTTTCGAGTTAATCTAAAAGCGTTGAAAATTGCAGTAAATATTTCAAAATCTCGGGGACCCATTTCAATGTAAATCATCGTGCGGTCGTCCTAAGGCTCTTCTACTTCTATAACTTGCCTTCGGAGCAGTCCCGCGCTCCTTGATTCATTAATATTTAAAAAATTGCATATTTTTTTCTTATTATTGAAATTATTTGTTATTTGACACTTATTTTATTTAAAAAAAAAGTAATATTTTAAAATATAAAATTAAAAAATTGCTATCTACCCTGAGATCAACTTACTCACATTTTCAAAATCATATTCAATAATTGTGTATCTTTATTATAAATAATTGTGTACATATTATAAAAATTGAAATTATGCCTCTAATTTTAATTTTTTTAATGGTCCGTTATAATTTTCGTCATCCTCTTCTTTTATTTTCAATAAAATATCGTTGATTGTTGATTTTATTATTTCTTATACCATCTTGATAAAAAAAAGGAAATAAAATATTACGTAAACACAAATATCAGTGGCAGCTAATAAAAACATTTACATAACTTTGTAAAAGCAAAATGAGTGTATATATAATTATATGCCCGTGAACCATAAACGTTTAAGCTTTAAAATATTTATCTCAAAATTGAGTGAGGGTAATTCTTACTATATTCACTTCTTAAATCGTGATTATTCGAAAAATTAGTTCAAACCAGTTTAAACTTAAAAATTTGTATCTCAAAATTGAGTGAGGATAATTCTTACTATATTCACTTCGTAAATCGTGATTATTCGAAAAATTAATTCAAACTCAAATATAATTTAACCCAGATAACAAGGTGGCAGCACGATGGCGGCAAAATGCTGGCACGCATGCGACATGCGCGACAGCAGTGTGCCATCCAGATACATCCGCTCTCTGACCGCACGTTGACGGCACGCGTGACAAAGCACGGATGCTCTCAACGTGCCAACATAATGCCGTCATTTTTACAATACATTCATTAAATTTCAAATAGGAATAATGCTCGCACGTTGGCGGCACGCTACTGACACGCATGTTATGGCACGCATGCTGTCAAAATGCTTGCATATAGAAATCGCAGATGCTCTCTATATATTTTTTTAATTTCTGCTTATATAATAAATGAAATAATTAAATTTATAAACGAATTTACATAAATAATTTTTTTATTAAACTAAATAACAATACAGAACGTATAAATAATATACAAATATACAATACATATGAATTACTTATATACATTAAGGCCATGTGAAGTACCGACACGATCCCTACCTTTATACCGGTACCTGAATTTAATTTTTTTATCGTTTTTAAACAAAAATTTTAATTAAAAGCGTTCTTTCAATTAAATTTTCAAATGATTCCATCCATTAGATTTTTGCAATTACGTAATTGAAATTAGTAGTAACTTTTAATGGCTGTGGTTCTCACCTGAGACGCCGATATGCCATATATTTGAAATTAGTAATCAATCAGAACAAAGCCTCAAACATTTCAAAATCGATTTTGGAAAAATCTAATAGATGGAATCCTTTGAAAATTTAATAGGGTGTACTTAATGGCATTCCAGAGGGCGTGAAAATCAACGGTTTTTTCTAAAATTTTTGTTTAAATATAAGATAAAAAAAAAATTCAAGTGCCGGTATTTCACATGGCCTTAAAAACAAAAAATTAAAACGTTACATTACAAAAATTATACAATGAAAAAAAAAACTAAATAACTGTTGGCTTTATCTCAATTTCCACATTTTTAAATAATTAATTTCCGTGTGTTCTTCAGCTTTCATCCGTTTTCGTCTGATGTTATTGGATATAAACTATTATCTGCATTAATTTGTTTCCGTTAGGGAAGATCAATAATTAGTAGTCACTGTAAATTAAAATTAATATATATTAGGTAGAGGATAATACAAATAATTCAATAAAAGGAACGAAAATTTGAGGAATAAAGTTTTCATGTAAAAATAAAAATTTACCTTATTATTCAATCTTTTAATAGTATTTCACTATATAATCTTAGTTCCATGAAGACGAACCCGTGTAAAAGCTCCATGCCTTGATCGCATCCTCTAATTCACGTACCTGCAACATAAGGAATAGCGATTTGATACCTATTTATACAGTTGTAAAACGAAAACGAAAAAACCATCATAAAAAATCACTAACCAGGAGAATGTCAGGGATCCGGATCACGGATTCGGATCAAACTTTAGGATATATTTTTGGACGTACAAACATGCAGAAAGCTGCCATATTAGATCCTAACGCTCCAAAAACTCAAGTTATGGACATTATTTGCTTTATTTTGAAATAATCTTTTAAAAAAGCCTTTTTCAAACAGTAACCATTTACTTTAGCAAAATCTTAAAAACTATTTCAAGAAGAAAATAAAACTAGTGAAAACAATCTTTCATTTGCTTTTTTGGGATTGAAAGATATTGATTCGTTCCAAAGTTATAAACGTTTAAACTTAAGCAATAAAAATGCACTGATAAATGCCAAAAATTCTCTGTTTGAATTCATGCATATTTTGGTGCATTTTTGTTGCTCAATTTTCAAAATCAAACTCGTGTTGTGAACATTATTTGCCTTTTTATTGAAAAGAATCTTTTAAAAAAAGCCTCTTCTTAAAACCGTAAGCATTTAATCTTGCAAAGTCTTAAATACAATTTCAAGTAGAGAAAATAAAACTAGAGAAAACGATCTTGAATTTGCTTTTTTCGGAATTGAAAAATATTGATTCGTTTCAAAGTTATGAAAGTTTAAAATTGAGCAACAAAAATGCACCAAAATATGCACGAATTCAAACAGCGAATTTTTTGGCATTTATCAGTGCATTTTTATTGCTTAAGTTTAAACGTTTATAACTTTGGAACGAATCAATATTTTTCAATCCCAAAAAAGCAAATGAAAGATTGTTTTCACTAGTTTTATTTTCTTCTTGAAATAGTTTTTAAGATTTTGTTAAAGTAAATGGTTACTGTTTGAAAAAGAGGCTTTTTTAAAAGATTATTTCAAAATAAAGCAAATAATGTCCATAACTTGAGTTTTTGGAGCGTTAGGATCTAATATGGCAGCTTTCTGCATGTTTGTACGTCCAAAAATATATCCTAAAGTTTGAGCCGAATCCGTGATCCTGATCTCTGACACTCTCCTGGTAAGCTTTCTCTAAGAGAAAAATAAAAAAATTAGAGAGTGAAGCTCGTTTTAATTGTTAACAATAATAGCTTTCAATTATAAATGTATCAATATCATTGTTTTTCAATAGATTATTATTAATTATTTTGAAAATTATTTATAAAATATACTTATCGTGGGAAGGCTATTATCGAGGGTAGTGGTGACGGGCCCTTTGTGTCTCCCATGGTCTTATCCATCTTTCCGTGCATCATCTAGCGTGGCGAATGACTTGATACATTCAACTTGCCGATAACGACTATACTTAGCTTGCGCACGATCTCCGAGTGTCAATTTCTTGCCCGGTGGTGGTTGAGTTGAAGTCCAACTCTGTTTTGTCGCCTCCGTCATCTTAATTTCTGATGTTCTGAAAATATAAAAATGATTAGCTATGTTACTTGAACTGATTATGAGCATTGATTAACTACTTACAAATAGTCTATTAATATTATTCACTTGTAACATATCATATATTTTACATCTGAAAGTTATAACTAACGTTGCCAGCCACAATATCCTGGAATCCTGTAACATTATTTTTTAAGTTAGGTCAGGAAGGGCCCCGACCTCGCCCTAACTGTGTGAGGCACATCCAGCTATTGTTGCCCCTCCAACGCTTGCTTTAGTTTTTTTTTTTCAAATACAATGAATTTCTAATAAAATTTGAATTTACTGCAAAATATATTCAAAATATATATCTAAACTTTAAAAAAACTTACGAAAAACTAAAGCAAACGTTATTTTTTATATGAAAAACATACATTTATACTTTAACAAATAACGTTAAGTAAAAGAATTTTCAAATTAAATTATGACAAAAATTATCATATTAACACGTACACATGAACAAATTATAATGTATGTTTTTCATATAAAAAATCCTAAAAAAAAGAAAATTATTTTTGTGGCACCTTAGCCTGTAAGTACTCATAAACGGCATAGGTTAGAATGGGCCTCGACCTCGCCCTAACTGTGTGAGGCACACCCAACTATTGTTGCCCCTCCAACGTTTGCTTTAGTTTTTCTTTAAAAAACAATTAATTTTTACTAAAATTTTAATTTACTATAAAACAAATTCAAAGCGTATCTATACTTAAAAAAAAGAACTTACAAAAAACTAAAACATACGTTATTTTTTGTACTAAAAACATACATTTATACTATAAAAATAATAAAGAGTTTTTTAATTAAATTATGATAAAAATAAACAATTATTATAATGTATGTTTTTAATTCAAAAAATCCTGAAAAAAAGGAAATTAGTACTTATATATGCTTATTAGCTTTCAAATATTCGTAAACGGCGAACTCATCTTCATGCATACAATCCACTCGACCATCCTCTCCGTCGTTATCCTCGTACTCTCTGTCGCTGCCGCTGTCGTTGCCGTCCACGTACTCTCCATCGTTGCCGCCGTTATTGTCGCCGTCGTTGCCATCTTTGTAGTCTCCGTCGTTGTGGTCGCCGTCGTTGCCATCTTTGTAGTCTCCGTCGTTGTTGTCGACGTCGTTGTTGTCGCCGTCGTTGTTGTCGCCGTCGTTGTTGTCACCGTCGTTGCCATCCACGTACTCCCCGTCGTTGCCGTCCTCGTAATCTCCGCCGTTGTTATCGCCGTTATCGTCTCCGTAGTAGTCGCCGTAGTCGCTGCCTTCTGTGTCGGAGTTGGTATCGGGATAGTCTTCGCCCCCGTTGCCATTGTCACCAGCCTCGTAGTCCTCTCCACCGCTGGCACTTCGAAGACGTCTACGCTTTGGCCTGTGGTCATCTTCGTCTTCAACACGCTCGCATTTGTGGCGCAGACGCTCCTTTGCGCTTTTCAAAGCCTTTGTCATGACCCAAGAAAATTCGGCATTATTGGGTTTAGTCAATAATGTCGAATTTTGAGCCATGGCATCTAAAAAAACAAAATTGCTTTTATAAGTATAGATAATTTTTTTAATGAGATATCTGTAAATGTAAAATAGCAAATAGTCATTATTTCTAATTGAACATTCACAATTTGAAAAAGTGATAAGTAGGTCACTTCGGAGTATTAAATATTCACTTTTCACAACAGGAAAAATTTACTTGTTTTTTCACTATATCAATTTGTGGAGTAGGTGTTTGAACAGTGACAGAGACAAACGCGTTTTGTAATAGCTATTAAAATTAGTGAATATTGACTATTTTATAAGTAAAAAATATTTTATTAATTCTCTTCACTTTTCGGAGAGGCCACAGTTAGGTCGGGAATAAAGACGGGAGTAAGATAGATTATAATTCTCGCGGGAAGAATCTGCAAATTTGCTATCTTGTTGCATGATATACTATTAAATCTGCGTACCTTCACAAGCCCCAACAAAGCGGCAAGATTTAAGTTCGAAAATTCTTTTCGATTTGGACCCTAACCAAGTTATTTTTGACAAAAGTTCCTCGTTTAAGGCAAATGAATTTTTCACGTATTTGGCTGCAGCATCGGTGGGATTGATTCCACCCAAATACGTTAAGTAGTTGACCTGAAATAAAATAATAAAGATAGAATTACACTATGGTTAAATGTAAAGTATCATTTCGTTAAACATATTCCGAGTTCGATATTTTAAATACGGAATTCATAAAGTTACATTATGATCAGTTAACTGTAAATAATGTTATTATTATCAAAAATGACTTAATAGAAGCATTTTCAACAATTATTTAACACTATTCAAAATATTCATTCAATCTGTGACACTGATAAATAAATTAATGAATACAAAGAAGGTACAATTAACCTCAAAAAATGAATCAAATCAGCTTCTTGGTGGTACTTATTGTTGATAATTAGGATGAAGTGAATTATTTACTTTGAACGCGTATAATCGTTATTTGGTGGAAGTTTATTTATGCAACCTGTTTAATGAAGTATACCAATAAACAAAAATTGAAAAGATTACTCATTTTGACTAGCGTAGCTGGTAGAGAACCTCTTTAAACTTCTTGCGTTTCTTACGACTAATTATTTATATTAGGTATAAAAAAATTAAATTTGTAAAAATACCTTACACATTAATTTCTCAAGAAAAATCAATATCTTATTGATTCTAATTTAGAGTTAACGAATATCACAATTGTTATGTTTTTAGCGAGATTATAGTGAACATAGTAGCTTCCCTAGCAAAAATTTAAAGTGTAAAAAAAAATGTAAAAAAGTGTAAAGAAACATATCAAAATGTAAACAAAATATAAGCAACTGTAAGAAAGAATAAAAAAACTACAAAAATGTGTTGAAAAACTGTAAAAAATATGTAAGAAAGTGTAAAACATGTATAATAAAGTGTTAATAAATGTAAAAAAGTGTAAAAACACTATAATCAAATGTTAATAAGTATTAAAAAACCGCTGCCAATACATTGGCACTTAGCTTCCTCAAAATAATGGATTTATTCATTTTTTTAAAAATTTTTTATAACAATAATTAATTGTATCATAGCCAATTTTCTTTATGAATATGCGTAATAAATTAATATATATTTTTCTAAAATTCATTCTTGTTACTCTTTTTCTCGTGCGACAACCCGATATTTTTATAAATCAATTTTTTCAAAATATTATCACATGTTCTATTAGCTTTATTTTAAACCTCAAATATCTTTCGTCGTAATAGTTCGATTTTATTGGACAACGAATTCAGTTTGAAGATATAAAAAAAATATATCTCTCTCAAATTTTAGGACTATTGGTTGATTTTCTTAATATTGTTATCTCGTGACAACAAAACTCCTACTTTTTTATAAAACATTATTTTTTTAAAAAACAAATAAAGATAATCTTTTGAAATTTCAACCAAATATATTCTTCAATGAGTATAATAAGTGGTTAAAACTTGATCGCGCTGTAAATTACCCTCAATAAAAAACAAAAGCAAGTGAACAACACGCACGCATAGCACGTGTTATTTCCATTTTCTAGTATAGATATATCCAAAAAATTACGACTTGAAAAGAAGGCTAAATCAGTTTTAACCTCGAATATCTCTGAAATTCATAAACGAATTCTTTTACTCTAAAAACGCATATAATAAATAATATACACTCTACGTCTCCGCCAAATTAAAAAAAAATTAAAACAAGTTTTCTCTAGTTATCAGGCGACAAATAAAATAACTTTGTAAAATAGGAAAATTTTGAATATCAAAAAGTAATCGTACGATCTTGATGAAAATTCACATACATAATATCTATATCACATACAAAATTGTCTAGAAATCTGTAGCTGATTTATAGAACCGTTCTCGAGAAATTACGATTTAAAAAAAAGTTTAAAAAATTTTAACCTCAAATATCTCTGAAATTTATGGACCAATGATTTTGCCCAAAGAACTCGACCAAGAGCTATCCAAAATCTACCTTCACAAGGAATTTTGAAGAAATTACGACAATTTTCCCTCCGGAATCGTTGGACATACAAAACTCATTTTTTTCATTTTTCATGTTTTACGTTTTTGTTAATAACCAAAGAACCGTGATAGCTAGAAACTTTTTTTTTAGAAAATATAGGTATTTTAATTCTCTTTTAAATGCTACACGGATAGAATTTTTCTGTAAAAACTACCGTGAAATTCACGGTAAAAATTACCGTGAGCATTGTAACTGCGAAACACCCGAACGTTCCGAAACTTTTTATGATGCACACAAGAAAATTTGCCGTGATGTCACGGTAAAAATTTCAGTTTTCAAGAAATTAGTACTAAACTATTTAATTACATTGTTTTATGCTTTTTAATTCAATTGTCTCCCAATATTATTTATAATTTTAGTTTTAAACAATATTTTAGTTTGTATTTGTCAAAAAACATATAATAATGAATCTATTTGAAATTTAATGATCTAAGTATTTATAGGTTATGTGTGTAGCACGTGCCAGTCGACGGCGGCGCGAGCAGCGCCACCGCCGTGTGAGTTTCGATATTCCCTTCATATCAGGGTAAAATTTGTACAAAAGGACAGTAAAAATTACCGTGACAGTCCGGCAAAAAATTCCATAAATCCCTATAACTTTTATAATACTTTCGATGGAAAATTTACTAAACGCAAAATTTACCGAGTGTCCGGTAAAATTTAACGTACGAATATTAAATTTTTCTAAGACTGCAGCAATAATTATAGAAAATTCGCGTAATAATTTCCAGAAAAATCGGTTGTACCTCGATTGACACGAATTTCACGGTAATTTTTCCAGAAAAATTCTATCCGTGTACCTATCCCATTCTGATACATACAGCCGTTCTCGAGAAATTACGATTCGAAAAAGAGGTTACAAAAATTTTAACCTCAAAAATCTCTGAAATTTATGAACCAATCATCTATCCCAAACAAAGGTGCAGGTGGCAACCAAAAATCTACCTCTACCAGGAATTTTGAAGCGATTAACACAATTTTACTCCCGTAAATTGTCGCCACCTAAAACACGTTTTTTTCATTTTTTAATTTTTTTCTCAAAAACTAACCAACAGAATGGATTCAATTTTATACAGATTATAGCTATTCATAATCTCCATTATCATGATTTTTCTCAAAAAAATTGACCATTTAGTTTGGGAGTTATAAGCATTTAAAAAAAAAACACGTTTTTGTTAATAACAAAATAACCGTGATAGCTAGAGAAATTTTTTTTTTTAAATATAGGTTTTTTTATGCTCTTTCGAACGCTACCCATTCGATTATAAAATTTAAATCCAATCATTAAAAAAAATCAAAAATAAATTTTTCGAAAATGAAAAATTCGACAGAAAACAAAAACGAATCAGTTAGTCGTACAAAATTATTTTTTTCCCGAATTCGGAATCAAGAAACAAAAAAAATGAGATCCATCCGGTTAAAATCGACCGCGTAGATCCGAAAATAAAGCGGTACACACACACACACACACACACACACACACACACACACACACACACACACACACACACACACACACACACACACACACACACACACACACACACACACACACACACACACACACACACACACACACACACACACACACACACATACACACACACACAGACATTTTCTAAAATCATGTGACACAAACTTCTAATACCTTTATTCATGTTTCTAGAGCAATTTAAAGAAAATTAAAATTTTACTGTTACAAAGCTTCCTCTATGAGGAAGCAAAACTATAAGAAGATGTTAATAAATGTGAAGAAGTGTAAAAAACTGTAAAAGAATTTTTGAATTATGAGTATCAAAGAAAGTGATACAAAATATAAAAACAACTGTAAAATAGTGTACAAAAATGTAAAAAATTGTAAAGAAAGTGTAGAAAATGGTTAAGGAATGTAAAAAACGTCCGACATTACAGTGTTTTTTACAATTTTTTTACACTTTTTTACATTTGTATACACTTTTTTTACATTCTTTTACATTTTTTTTACATTTATCTACATTTATTTACACTTATTTACACTTTCAAATTTTTTCGAGGGTTATTTATAGCTAAGGAATATAGCTAATTTATAGCAGCTGAAATAGAAAAGCTGGTTAACTTTGTACTAAGTTAAAAATGTTTTGAGCTTCTGTATAATAAGCATAATTGTTATACAAATCAAAATTCAGAAAAAATTTTAAATCGCCAGATTGGGGATACTTTGCAAGATCATTTTATTTTTTTAACTTTAATTTTGACCAATAAGATTAAAAGGTACGGCCGAAAATACTATGAGTGCTAGTAATGGACAACTTTTATCTGCTAGACGTAAGCTCTCTATTTTTCATACATAATGCCGTCCACTATCTGTAAAAAATCTATTACTATCTTTAATCAAATGAAAAATTTTACTTACAACTTCGTCGTACATTTCTTGGCTGGCTGAATTGAATGTTGCAAGTTCGCCGACGGTCTTGAAAGGCAAACAGGAGGGAATGTCTACCACTGTGGTGTTTTTCTTCTTTAACAATTTGCTGATCATTGTTTTGTTCTGACAGAAAAATTTTAAATAATTTTTTAAATAATGATTTGTTACGACTGAGCAGTGGCATATAAATAAATAAATAGAGGACTCGATAAAAAGGGACATCGCATGACGCTTTCGCGACGAATGCTCTTTTCTCTGAGCTCGATGCCCATGCGCGTCTTTCTTCGAATCGTCCACATGTTACTAGGTAAATTATTTAACGTACTCTACTTTTTTTCCAATCTGTCCATTTGATTTTGCATGTTTCTGTAAATTATATATAAAACGTATTGCATTACACGAGGAGAGATTATTTTTTTAAATTTAAATTCACATACTGCAGTGACTCAAGCACTAATTTTTGGAATGCGGCGGCCTCTAGTTCATTTTGGTCAATGGACAGCTTTTGTGCTTGGCAAGTGTTGTTTGGCGTGATGTTAGTAGAGGAAAGGTTTTTGGAAGAATATATTTGTGCTGGTGTGATGGACTGTTCATTTTTAGATTTGTTAGTAGGGATAGTTGCTTTAGCTTTGCTGTTAGTAGGAGGAATTGTTTTTGACTTGTTAGTAGGGTTAGTATGAGTGTGAATAAGAGATGCGTGTTTAGTTAATGATTGAGTGCAAGAATAAAGTGATGGTTGGTTTTGAGAAAATGGTTTGTTAGTAACGGGTCGTTCGGTGCGAAGGGGTGTCTGTTTGGAAGTGATTGGTTTTTCGAAAGCATGCTGATTAGAGAGAGGTGGCTGGCTGTTAGGGAATGATTTTTTGTTAGTAATTTTTTATGCATGCTGATTTGAAAGAGATGAGTGGCTGTTAAACAATGATTTGTTGGAAGTGAATGATTTTTGAAAAGCATGCGGATTAGAAGAAGATAAGTGGCTTTTAAGGAATGATTTTTCGGGAGTGGATGTTTGTTTAGAAGGGAATGATTTTTTGAAGGCATGCAGGTTAGATGATGTCTGTTTGGAAGTTGAGGGTTGGCTGTTGAATGGTGGACTTTGAATTGAAGGTAATGGGTTTGGTGGCTGGATGGAAACTATTGATTTGATGAGAGGAGCTTTAGAACTATTGCAAGTGGATGTTTTGTTAGGGAGAGGGGTTTTACTGACTGGATTATGTGTGAGTTGTGAAGGAATCCGTTTGAGATCATCCATCACATTTTTCAAAGCTTGGCCGGATGGAAGTGCCCTTGCGTTGCGCGATTCTGTCTTTACCTGCAATAAAAACACTCCCAAGCACAGTGGCATTGCAATGGTGCTTGCATTTTTGGTAGAAATAAGAGATTGAATGTGAGTTAAATAATTCTTAGTTCTACCAATAACACACCGTGACACCGTATAGTTCCATTCATTTACTTCAAATAAATAACTAATATATTAAATGAAGTTCTATTGCGACTGTACTCAAGTAAAGGTTAACATATCAAGTATATAATAATATATCAAAGTTACATAAATAATAATATTAGTTTAAATTCATATATTCATTTTTTATACCAAAAAATAAAAGTACACATTTTTCTCATTCCACTACACCCATTTAAAGGATAAGAAAGAAATAAGGAAAATCCTAGTGAATCTCTACAGAATATTCGCGTGATAATCTGAATAGTAATCAAGAAACGATCATTTCTTGGCAAATCAAGCTGATATCTCATCTAAGCTAATAAACGACATCGTAAATTATAAGCACCCCTACTCAAAAATTCACATGAGATCTCATGAATAACACTAAAATGTACTTCAAGAAATTGTTTGTTACACCTTTATAGCGATTGTATAGACCGTATTCCTTTTATTATTGCTTCTAAAATGCAAAAAAAGTACATTTAAAGTTAATTTTTTGATAAAAACTGTTTTTACGAAAATTTGTTATTAGTCTGCATTTAATGAGTTTTCACGTAATTTCAACTTTTTTTTTTTAAGTATACAATAATAATGTATGTAATTTTAGAAGGAATTATAATAGAAATATGACCGTTGTAGCTTTTCAAACAAACAATTCGACGCCTCCCGTTCATATTATTCTAATTCGTGGAAGAGTATAACATAATTCTAACTGGACATTATGAACAATAGAAAACCATTAAAAAAAACATAACACAACATTCTAACTCAAAAAAGTACACAAGATAATTCCAACTCGAGATAATATGATTCTAACTCGAAACTCTGCACATTCAAATTCCAATTCGGGAGAGTACAATATAATTCCTATTCAAACTATCACCGTGCGATATGTCAACTCGCGGGGCAAAGCAATATAAATCTAATTCATATAATATTGGATAATTAAGATAAATAAATATTTAAATAATAATTATTCAATTTAAAATCTATCCTTCCTCGAGCAGAAAGTTTTGAACAAATATTTCAAATTAAATGCAAACTTCATACCTAAATAAATATTCGGCGAGTTAAAGAGTATTGGCCCGCAAAGAACATTAATTTGAAGAAAAATTAAGTAACAAAACCTAGACAGGTGCACAGAAAAAATTTCCTAGAGTGACGTGACTACTGCAGCGCTAGGACTGACTATAGAATATCACGCATATGTAACTGCACCAATCTGACGCAACAGCTACGGAAATCGGTCAGTGGTAGGGTTCCTAAAACTCGCTTTCTGACACATTTAATCTACCTTTATTCTGAGCGGTGATTTTCTTTTATATAAGCAAAACCTCGCGTGGAAAACTCGTCTATGTGAGAACGCGAGTCATGGACGATATAAGCTACGCCGATTTTGAGCAGTGTTTTCGCTGTTTATGCAATGCACGTTTGAACAGCTCGTCTTTGAGAGCGTGACTCCTGGCATGTTTGGGCAATCTTCACTTTGGAGCAATGTTTTCGCTTTATAAAAGCAGAAGCACGCGTATGAAGCTCGTTTTAGAGAGCCTGCTTCCTGGCACGTTTAAACTACCTTGATTTTGAGTTGTGATTTTCTTTTATATAAGCATAAGCACGCATGCGAAGCTCGTTTCAAGAACGCGCTTCCTAGCATGTTTAAGTTACCTTCATTTTGAATTAGGGTTTTCGCTTTACTATAGCAGAAGCACGTGTGTAAAGTCAACTTGAAGCGCTTGCGTAATAAAATTATTGGTCATCGCCAACACCGCTGAATATTTGAAAATTTATCTGATGTAGTCCCACTTTTCCAAGTCAACAATGTGGCTACAACTGAGTCAAAAATAAAGTTCTATATGCAATACGGGAGTAAAGTCGATTGTTCCGCGGGTGGGTTTTATACTGACCAAGCGAAACGAGCTTGTTAGATAGTAGCTATTTTATATGACATAACCGGACGCTATTTCTGACCTTTCGAATAATGCAATAACTTTCGAAGAAACAAAAACATATACTTTGCAGAAAAACTTTACCTTATGGGTGTGAAATGTGTGAAGAATATATACTAACCACTACATAGTATCCTTCGATAAAATCTACCGCTGATGTTTCTGACCAATAAGGCATTCTAAAACATTTATTTTTCACATCTTCCAATTGAATCAAAGAATTTTCTGATGATAACGCAGTACACAGGAAGACTCCTACAGATGATGAAGAGCAACAACCGAGATCAAACAAATCTTCTATACTAGTGAAATATTTAACGAGAAGATTGAAAGTTCCGTTTGAGTACTTAATAATATTTTGAACTACGCAAATGCTGTCATCGTGAAGCATAATAGTATTGCTCTTCTGATAAATAGATATACGACAAGATCCTGTAATAACTGTGGCATATTGTTCATAACGAACTCTTGAAAGAGGTTCTGGCCCTTTAACATGCTTTTCTATGAATTTCAAAGAAGTATCGGTACGTTTCGGTAAATTCACCTGAACACCTTCTGCAGTTCTGTTGGCAATTTGCTGTAAATGTTGACTTGGTTTCCTGCATAGTTTTCTGAAGTAAGTCATGTTATTTTCAAATATAAATGCTGAATAAGAATCTAAATTTCCAAATGATCGAACGTCACTGGCAAGGTGCAATAATCCATGAATATTGTATGACATAAATTCAATACCGTAAACATCTTGAGCCCTGGCTACAAAAATTTCTATGAGTTTTTCGGCAGTTGAAATTGATTCAGGAGTATTAAATGGTTCAATAAGTATTCGCATTGCTGTGTGAAGTAAAAGAAAATGCATGTATACAGCCGGATCAAATAAACCACAAAATATAACAGGACCACTATACAGAAGAAGTTGACGAAACTCAGTGGCTTTATATTTACCATGTTTAGTGACCTCAACAGGTTGTCTAGCAAATTCCTGAGGACAAAAATTTGCTACTACTTCTAAACGACCAGTTAATATTTTTACATAGTCAGATGGAAGTTTAGCAGTGTTGCTATATTTACCATCGATCGTTGCCTGTAGAATTTTCTCCATGGTACCGAGACAAACGAGATGCATATATTCAAATACTGTTTGTGAAACAAAATCCATGGGAAGACGATCAATGGAACACTCTTTGTCGTTATGATGCTCAACGTCCACTCTCATGTCGTATTCTTCTCTTGTGCGAAGTTGAAAATTTGTATCTACAAAGGCTATCACTCCGGGACGAATATATTCTCCTCTTATCCAGCATCGAGAACAAGGAACTAATGAACTGTGTCCTAAATGACCTAATACAAATGCTCGAGCTGGGGCGTCTGCGATGAAACATCGTAGTACAATAGGTATTGAGTTACCATTAAATTCAATACCATCTTGTAAAGTCAAAAGAACTTCATCAACAAAGAACTTCATAAAATCAGTGGCATTCATTGGCTTACCTGTGCCCTTATACACTCCTACAACTTCGGCAGCACTTTTATGAATATTGGCAACTTTAATTTGAATTGGCCACATCACAATTTTACTCTTTTTATCGAAAGATATACCATCAGTGTTGAAATCTATTTGGAGAATATCAGGAATCATAGAAGAAGGAGTAGATTGCAAAATACGATTCAATCCACTTTGGAAACCTAAATGAAGATATTCACCTCCGGCAACTTCCATTATAGAAGTTGGATATCGAGGAGTATTTAAAACAGCTCGAGCAGTGATACGAATATTTTGAAAGCAGTGGTGAGTACTAAGAGCCTGCAATACGGTTTCTGATTGTTTGTGAGTCATATTCGTAGTAGTGAAGGCAGAATTAAGTTTCATTTCCATATGTTTAACATCATCTACGTCTTCGTCTTCAGATATATAAGAAGATTGTACGTCGTCATTGGTTGGTATGTATTCAGTTGGGGAAGGACAATGAAAGGAAGAATAAGAATTTATGGACATTTCCTCATCTTGCTCCATAGAAACATCACTTGGAAAATTGGAAAGGTTAATTTCCATCGAGTCATTGCAATGATTTGCTGCAGGGAATTTCCATTATAATATTTCCATTGAGAACCGATTCACTGACGCATTCATCTTTAGAATTAGAATTTAGAACATCCGTACGAGCGACAGTAACAAGACGATGCATGCGAGCTCTATAATCATATGAGCAGCGGTCTAAAGTTTTTCGAGTGCGAATCTGCTTTAATCTATACATCACTCAATATAATCGATATAAAAACAAAAACAAAAAACGCAAATTAACTGCAGACTAACTATCAGAATTAGCTAATAACTAATATAAACTATTATTAAATGGGAATAAAATCATACAATTAGCGATAAAAGGCATGCATAAAATATAAACTGTTACAATCAAATTTGATATTAGACAAAAATAATAAAATAATAGTACAAACCATATACTTGCATTAATAATATTTCATCATACCTGTAAATAATAGAAAATAATTCTGAATATAATATAAATATAAATAATAATTATAAAAGAAAATTTTTTTAAATTAAAATAAATTTTTTTAAAATGATTGTATTTTTCATGAAATGATAATGAACTAAAGAAGTGAGAAAGTAACACAGTAATTTAATATAGAAATAGGATGTGAACATTTTTGTAAGGTATCGTAAAATTAAATGTATTATTAGGCGCATGCGTGCGATTGCACTCTACTGAAAAAGCTCAGGTGATTATCAGCTGATAATCAGGTGAAAATCATGCGAGAACCTCGTCTGATTATCAGCTTATTTTCACCTGAAAATTACGTTAATATTTTCATTTATTATTAATTATTATTATTAATTATTATTTATTATTATTATTATTCACAGGAATCACATTCTCTTTTTTTTTTAAATAAGGGAATAGCGAAACGTAAAAACGGAAATAGAGAAGCATATTTCTGAAAATAGAGGAATTTTAAAAGAGACTGAAAATAATATTCAAGCTTTCCAGGATTAGCAAAATTTTACGAATTTGAAAAAGTTATGTTAAAAGTTCATTCAAATCAAAACTAATCAGTTAAGCTAAAAATTACTAATTGATAAAAATAATGAAGTTAAGAGTTAAATTAAAAAGTTAGAAGTTAATTATAACAAAAAATAAAATCATACCTTATACATTACTAATCCCAGGACAGCAAGTCCAAATATTAAAAATGGTTTTAACAATAAAAACAGTATCCACAAACCCCACTAATCCAAAGGCAACAAGTCGAAATCTAACTAAATGCTTGGACAATAAACCAAAACCTCTTAAATCCTACTAAACTAACCAGGGGCGTACTGGACATATAACTGTATTACATAGAATATTGGATAGTATCTATACGTACAAGCTAGCTGGCGGTAAAAATAAAAAACTCTATTCTAAATAGCCGAGGGAGGCAAGTTCCAAGAATAGTATCAACATGAAAACGCAGGAGGCGGTTAAACTTTAAATAAAATAAAAAACTGTAGTCCTAATTAGTCGGGGGCGGCGAGGTCCACGAAAATAAGGAAGTTACGTAGACGTGCGACATTAAGTGTGCCGATTATTTGAAAAATTGTTAAACCCAGGTAACAGGAGGATGCAAGGTCCCCGAAAATAAGGGAATTATGTTGACGTGCGACAGTAAGCGAGAGGATTATTTTAAAATGTCTGCACAATTGAGTAACTGCTTCTTTTACGTGGAACTCTTGTCCCCTGACTACTTGTGTTTAAGAATTAATTAAATGATCGTGTTGCTCACTGTCGCACGTCTATACGTAACTCCCTTATATGCGTAGGCTTTGCATCTCTCAGCTACTTGGGTTTGCACGTCTACGTCACCCCTTATTGGCGTGAACCGTGCATCACCCGACGAGTGAACCTTGCATCCTTCAACTACTTGGGTTTAACAATTATAAACAATAATGATAATTAATAATAAATGAAAATCAGCTGATAATCACCTGATAATCAGGTGATTATCAGATGACTGACAGGTAACTTTTACCTGAAAATCGTGTTGATATTTTTATTTGTTATTCATTATTCTTATGATTTATTATTGTTAATCTTAAATTTTTTATATTTAATTTTTCATTCCTAAATTATGACTATTATGATTCAAATAGTACATTACGATACGGGTGTGAAAGGTTATTATTTACCTCATGAGACGCTTTTCGCACGAGCGAAGCGAGTGAGAAAAGTCGAATGCGGTAAAAATCACCTTACGGACCAGTATATAAGGTGATAAAACGCAGTAAATAGAAAACAAAATCGGGCACCTATTTCAAAGAATGAATAGCACGGTCGACTCCTAGGCTTCTTCTATACTTGCCTTCGGAGCGCTCCGAGCTCCTTCATAGAATAAAAGCATTTGATTTTTTGTTTAAAAAATATATGTAATTATCTTATCATTTAAACTAATTAAAACTAAATCATAGTGAAAAATAGTGTTCATAACCTCAAAAACGAAATAATACGCGCAAAGTGCGTTTGAATTTTACCAGTTATTTAAAAAAGTCATAAACCCAATTGGCCAGGAAACGCAAGGTCCACTTAATAAAAGGGAGTTACGCAGATGTGCGACAGTAAGTCGAATATTTAAAAAAATCTGCTCAAATGCCTCTTTGTCCGTTGGCATCGCGTCCCCCGGCTATTTGGGTTTAAGACTTTTTTTAAATAATCGATTTGCTTACTATAGCACGCCTGCGTAACTATACCTTTATTTTGCGTAGATCTCGCCGCCCCAACTATTTTGATTTAAGACTTTTTGAATTAATCGACTAGCTTATTGTCTCACGCTTGCGAAAATCATTTTTTTTTCGCGTGGACTTCGCGCATCCCGGCTATTTATTTTTTTTTTTTCATTTTCGACTCGCTTACGGTCACATGTCTGTAAATACCTTTTTCTTTGCGTACACTTGTAAAAAAAATTGGCGTGGCGACATAAAAATCAATCTGGAACCTTTGTCTTCGGGGGTGTAAAAGGGTTAAAACAGCGTAAAATACGCGAGAAATGTCGAAAATATAAGGGAATTGCGTAGACATGCAACAGTAAGCAACACGATTATTTAAATAATTTTTAAACCCAAGTAGCCGGGGGGATATAAGGCCCACGCTTCTAAGGGAGTCACGTAGACATGCAACAGTTAGTAAGACGGTTATTTAAATAATTTGTAAACCCAAGTAGCTGGGGGATATGAGGCCGACGCATATAAAGAAGTCACGTAGACATGTAATAGTAAGCAAGACGATTATTTAAATAATTTTTAAAGCCAAGATGCCGGGGAATATGTGGTCCACACATATAATGGGTCTGAAGTTTGCAACGTTGGAGTTCAACAAAATACTCACGTTTATACTAAATAATATTAATTTGATGTGTAGATTTAGTATTTTATAGTATAAAATAACTTGAAAACAAAGATTTAGATAAAATTTCCGTTGTTTAATAACTTTAATCAATCAAAAAATGTTGCATTCCAACGATGCAAACTTCAGACTCATCGCATATAAGGGAACTATGTAGACGTGTAACAGTAAGCAAGACGATTATTTAAATAATCTTTAAGCCCAAGCAGCCGGGGGATATGATGTTCAGGCATATAAGGGAATTACGTAGATTTGCAACAGTAAGGAATGACGATTTGTCAATGGATTAACTCATATTAATAAATTTTATATAAGGGAGTCATGAAAAAATAAGCAAAACGTTTATTTAAATAATTTTTAAACCCAAGTAGCCGGGAAACACAAGGTCCACGCATATTAGGGAATTACTTAAACATGCAACAATAAGCAAGACAATTTTTTAAACAATTTTTAAACCCAAATAGGTGGGGGATATGAAGTCCACGCATATAAGGGAGCCATGTAGACATGAAAAAATAAGCAAAACGATTATTTAAATAATTTTAAACCCAAGTAGCCGGGTGACGCGAGGTCCATGCATATTAGTGAATTTATACGTAGACGTGCAACAATAAGCAAGACAATTATTTAAACAATTTTTAAACCCAAGTAGGCGGGGAATATGAGGTCCACGCATATAAAGGAGTCATGTAGACGTGAAAAAATAAGCAAAACGATTACTTAAATAATTTTTAAACCCAAGTAGTCGGGGGATGCGAGGTCCAGCATATTAGGGAATTACGTAGACGTGCAACAATAAGCAAGACAATGATTTAAACAATTTTTAAATCCAAGTAGGCGGGGGCTTACGCGTCTACGTAATTCCCTTATATGCGATGGATCTGAAGTTTGCATCGTTGGAATGCAACATTTTTTACGATTGATTAAAGTTATTAAACAACGGAAATTTTATCTAAATCTTCGTTTTCAAGTTATTTTATACTATAAAAAACTAAATCTACACGTCCAATTAATATTATTTAGTATAAACGTGAACTAAAATGAATTATGGTTTCTATTTTGTTGGACTCGAACGTTGCAAACTTCAGACCCATTATATGCGTGGACCACATATCCCCCGCCTACTAAAAAAAATTGATTTTGATTCAAGCAGGAAGTTTGATCGCGGGGCCCCCTTCAAGTCAGGGCCCGAGGCTCTAGCCCACCTTAGCCCCCCCCCCCGATCTAGACCTGCTCCGACTACCGGGTCCTAACGATACGATGTCCCAACGCTACTGCCAGTTTGATATAGCTTGTCTAACTACACTGGCCTGTAGTTATTTTCTTTTAATAATATTATTTTAATAAATAAACTAAATAAATAGATTTTTTTAATGAAATACAACTAAACGTTTGAACTATCTACTAAGATCATACATTTTCGCGTATTACGATTAGTTTCGGCGATAAAAGACATTATAAAGGTTTTATGTGCATAAATATCCGAGTACTATGGGTCTTTTACCTTATTTTTAAAAAATGGTGTTAATGTAGGTATGTTTTTCACAAATAGTAGGATACACACCCACAGAGAAAAGATAATCTTTACTGTTAAGACGCGTCATTAACTATTAATGAACGGACGTTTGAATACGGACAAATGAATGTTCATTTATATAGTTAAACCAATTCATTAACAGTTAAGAAATGATTCGTTTGAGAAGTTTTCGAGCGGCCATGTTGAAGCACCCAAAGGCTTGATTTTGATTGGTCTTTGTAGAATAGGCGCCAAGATTTGATTTGTGAATTGATTGAGATTGAGTGGTTTGAATTTTTTTTAAAAGATAGTAGATTTTCTTACAAGGGGGGAAAATGGAACTTTCGCAGGCACGTGATATGACGACCGAGGCGAAGCCGAGTACTGCTGTCCGAGTACTGCTGTCCGAGTACTGCGTCCAAAATTTGTAGTGTCCGACTACTGGGTCTTTTACCTTAGTACCAAATTTTATCTTTCTTTAACTGCAGTATCGATACATACACAATATTAGCTTAAAAGTTTAGGATGAAATAAATTAAAAATAAAAGAACAAAAAAGAATTAACCCCGTGCGGTCGAATTTTAGATAATAGATAAGAAAAAAATTAATTAAATTATTCAATATTCCGAATTCAGTTGTAAAATTATAAATGTATGTATTTATGGAATACTGCAATAATAAAAACAAGAATCTTTCAAAATAAATTCCAATTTTAAATATCAAACGAAATACTATCTTCGGAGTTGCGTGGTTACCTACTTTACCGGTAATTTTTAAATGCATATTTCGTTATCGTGTGTATATAGTGAAGCAGACATTTTCTATTAAAGTAAAAGAGATGTTCATGTATCTAACATATGACTTAAATTAAAGGAAAATCTTTTATACATAGTGAAAATAATTCAAGAAAAACCACTCACTTTCTATCAGATAAGTATACTCATATAAATTAAAGTAATTACCATGAGTAAATACTCATAAATAGATCATAGATATCTTTGTGATAAATTTGACATTCCAGGTTTTGTTACTCAACTCTTAAAAAAAAATAGAGCCATCGGAGTCAAGGAAAATAAAAACATCTACCTACTTCTATTGTAAAGTTTCATAACAGATCATGAACTCTCTCTCTCTCATTAAAACAAAGATAGAGCCATCTGATTCAAGGAAAATAAAAACATCTACTATCTTCCGTCAGAAAGTTTCAGGATAGATCATCGACTCTCCCTCATTATGATGTAATTATGATTTTATTTTCTGAAAAAGTTGTGCATCGCAATGAATGTGATGCTCCTGCATATTTCATAATCAAGTGATCGATTAAGAAATGGTCCTACCAGTGATTTATATTGGCTTGTTTGTTATAAGTTTCAAATGGGATTTTGGATTTTTTAACCTGTTGCAATTTTAGTTTACAATTTATCTTAGTATTTTAAGGCAAAACTACCAATACTTGGCCATCAACAATCCAGTATCAAAAAGTGGCTGCATAGATTCTAGTAACTAACAACGTGTTGTCTGGTTTATATTTCATGAAGATAAATTTTAGATTAAGAAAGATTATGTACTGTATTGTAAGTAAGGGGGCCAAGTATTGGAGTGAAAGTTTTGGACATTAGAATCAGTTTTTTCCTATAGTAGCCAACAACTGGTGCATTGATACTCGTCATCATATGATTACTTTATTATGGTACAATTATTAAATAATAATATAAATTTTTTGATGATTTAAAGAATAATTTACCACTATACCTATAGTCGTTATTTTAGATTTAGTAGTGTTAATTCTTATACCTCTAATTCTTATACCATCTAACTTTAGGTTCTTAAGATGACCAATGGTTGGTACATTTACCTTAGATCAGCAGCACATAAGCACATACACTGAGATGTCAAAATTTGAATATATGCACACTAGGGAGCCAGTTTTTTAAATTAACCTTGATAGAAGAACAGATCTCAATAACAGGTAAATCTTTTTCTGATTTATTTATTTATTTTGCAACATTTATCTGCCATAGACTTATATGGCAATAAGGTAAATAAGAACTTTGAAGTCAATTTTTTCTTAATCGCTTTTCTTGATTTCAGTTATAGAAAATTACTTAATATTCTATTTATATAAAAATAGAATATGAACATTAACTGGGCTTAAAAAAACATTGTATATGTATAGTAAGTTAATTCTGCCTCTACCGTGTTTTGAAAAATTTCATTGTTATAGGTTATTAAGCATGTATTTAGAAAGGGTAAGAGTACATTTTTTGTAAAATCACATTGCACTTACTAAATTTTAAAAATTCATTTTTTGTATTTCAGGAAGGAGAAAAATTGGGAAACAGATCGCTTAGTCTCTTTTAAATTTTAATAAACGTGTTTTTTATAAAATGTAGTTTTTTAGACTTTGGCATAACTTTGTGAGAGCATCGTTGAAGGATTTAGATGCACTGTACTTTTTATCAAATATACTTTTTATCTTATTTTATCCTCAAAGCCCTATATATACGATCCGCACTTAATATCATTTTAAATAAATAAAAAATATATATAACTTTACTTTCTTCATGTTAATTGCGTCAATTCTCAATGAAGAAAAAGATCTTTAGCAGTATTTTCAGCGAGAAATCAGTAAATTAAACAGATTTTTATAAAACAAAGAATTTTTCCAGCTGCTGCTTGAAAGCTTTCAATTGTTCTGGATTCGTATAAACGCGAGATCACGGCCGTGGAGGCGCGAAAGAAATTTTCAGTATGGCGTCAGTGGCGGGTACATTTAAAAAACTTTCATAATAAAAAATTAAATTAGAATAATTGATTATAATATCAAATCTAAATTTACTTAGTATATTAAAAGATATTTAACGAAAAAATATTCATCAGATGAAAATTTGGGTGAAAGGAATCAATGAAAAAAATATTATAAAAACCAAATTATATTATTTTATTATAAGATTAAAGATGCTTACTTTTACATTAATATTTATTATAAAATATATTAAAATTACATAATTATATTATATATAATGTTTATATACAATAATTATTTATATAATTATTATATATTTTGACACGTCGGCATTCTGCTGTCATTTTGTAAACACACGTGCCGTATCACTTCACGACAGCACGTTGGAAACATTTTGTTGACACGCGTCCTGCACGAATTTTCAAAATTTGATCCATTTCATGAAAGCACGTTGGCAGCATATTGACGGCACGCATGAAGTGAATTTGTGTGACCGCACGCGTGACAGCACGATGACGGCATACAGGCAGCACGTCGTGGTAGCATTCATGCGCTGAATCTGCCCGGCACGCGCTGTTATCTGGGAAGGTAGTTCACCAGGAAATTGATTTTCTTTAAATTTTCTTAAAAATTAGTATACACCCGACAGAAGTTGATTCTTTCCGAACGTGCCTAGTCAATTTTAATATCCTGCAATCTCATTGGACAATTCCAATTTACTTTTTCAATGATTTAATAATTTATTAATATTTGTAAATTTCATATTTTTTTCTTATTATTTATATTTTTTGTTATTTCATACTTCTTTTATTCAATTTGTTTAAGACACAAATAATTATTTTTAATATTAATGATTTTGACATGTTCAGCCGATAAAACATGATTAATGATAAAGTATGAGTAATACACCATCTTCATAAAAAACAAAAACAAATAAAATATTCTATAAACACGAATATCAGTGGCAGCTAATAAAAACATTTACATAAATTTCTAAAGGCAAAATGAGTGTATATAAAATTATATGCCCATGAACCATAATCGTTTCAACTTTAAAATTTTTATCTCAAAATTGAGAGAGGGTAATTCTTACTATATTCACTTCACATTGCGATTATTCGAAAAATTACTTCAAACTCCAAACTTTCTGCAGAGCATGCTGTAAATTAACCTCAATAAAAAACAAAATCAAGTAAACAACACGCGCGCGTATCGCGTGTCATTTCCATTTTCTAGTAACATATACATAAAACTGTTCCCGAAAAAATACGATTTGAAAAGAGAGCTAAAACAGTTTTTACAGTTTTAACCTCAAATATCTCTGAAATTTATTGACCAATCATTTAACCCAAATATCTTAGCCGAGAACTATCCAAAATCTACTTCTACAAGGAATTTCAAAGTGATTAAGTCAATTTAAAAAAAGTAAACGTGCTTCATACAAAACGCATTTTTTTCACTTTTTAATTTTTTTCTCAAAGACTAGTCGCAGAATGGATTCAAATTTTTACAGATTATGGCTACTTATTTATATTCTGCATTATCATGATTTAAAAAAAAAAAAAATTGACTATTTCTTTTTGGAGTTATGAGGTTTAAAAAAAAACACGTTTTTGTTAATAACAAAAGAACCGCAATAGCTAATATAATTTTTAATAGAAAATATAGGTTTCTTTATGCTCTTTCGAATGCTATCTGTCCGATTCAAATATCTTAATGTTATCATTAAAAAAAACGCAAAAATGAATTTTGCGAAAATTGAAAATACGAAATAAAACCAAAACGCATCGGCGAATCAAAAACAGGAATACATCCTTCCCCCATTCACAAAAAAAAACAAAAAAATGAGATTTTTCCGGTTAAAATCCATCGAATAGATCCTGAGATAAAACGGTATACGTACGCGCGCGCACGCACGCACACACTCACGCACGCACGCACGCACGCACGCACGCACACGCACACGCACAGGCACACACACGCACACACGCACCCACGCCGCACGCACGCACGCACACGCACACGCACACGCACGCGCACACTCACACGCACGCGCACACTCACACACATACACACATTCGTACAGACATTTTCTAACATCATGTGATTCGAACTTCTATCACCTCTATTCGTGTTTCTAGAGCGATTTAACGAAACTTAAAATTTTTCTATTATAAAGCTTCCTCTAGAAGGAAGCAAAAAAAAACAGTGTGAAACAAGCAACAACAACAACAACAACAACAACAACAACAACAACAACAACAACAACAACAACAACAACAACAACAACAACAACAACAACAGCAACAACAACATCAACAACAACAACAACAACAACAACAACAATAACAACAACAACAACAACAACAACAACAACAACAACAACAACAACAACAACAACAACAACAACAACAACAACAACAACAACAACAACAACAACAACAACAACAACAAATATGAAAAAACAACAAAGAACAGCAACAAAGAAAAAATGTTTTATTATGGAAATTGATTAACCAAGTTTTGCTGTGAAAAATTTATTTTTTACATTTTACATTTTCGACATATTGTTTACAATTAATTATAAACGCAAATAATTTATATGATTGCACAACAAATTAAGTTTGAGGAAGCAAAGTAGCTAAGTGCAAATGACTTGGCAGCGGTTTTTACATTGAATTAGTAACATTAAGTTTGTAAATAGCAATTAATCGAACAGTCTGCCAATGCTTAAATTTCAAAAATATTTATTAGTTCCTGTTTTGCAACGGATCTCATAAAGGTTTAAATTAATAAAATTATCAATGAATTTATATTAATTTTTTGTCAATGTTATATTGATAATTACTGAACGTGTACTATCTAAATATAAGTCTGTCCCCGCATTAGTAGCGAGTATAGTAATTATTATATGAACATTTTTCTCCGTGTAGTTGAGAGTCTCAGCAGGGGTATCTTTAACTACTTATCCTATAAATGAATTTTCCGCTGAGATCAAAATTATTTATATATTATTTAAGACTAAAAACAATACAAAACTAAAAACTTAAAAAAAGTAAAAACTTTAAAAAAATAAAAACATGTTATACAACACTTCAAATGAAGCCTGTCGGCTATTACTACCATATGGTTGATAATTGTCAAGTTCGCAACTAAATTTGGTGAGCGATCCACTCTTCGACAGACCTTGCGGCAAAATAAAGCGACGCCGCGAAATCTTCCGATGAACGGAGCGATTTAAACTAAAACTATACACTGATCTAAAATCTACCATTAAACTATCTACACTTACAGTATGTATTTGAAAGTTTTTATGCTGCTTCCAACAATCGTTCCTACACTTAAATCGGCTTTTCTGTATCCATGTCTTGAACAGGTTCGTTCGGCAAATGTAGCCAAGAGTAGCGATTGCATTCAAGATGCAAAGCACGAAGGACTCGTTTTGGGCATCGACGACCGTCCTGTGATAGAGTATGAGAAATCAACCGTTCTAAGAGATGATGGGAAACTTTTGGCGAGCAAGATCAGTCTATAGATACGAGATGACGTTGGAGATATGCCCGTATAATATGACGGTTATTAAGGCGGAGAGCATAAGAGAAAGTTCATAAAAAAGGCATGTTATTCAAAAAAATTTAGAACATTATAATGTGAAAATAAAATTAACTATAAGAGCGCGCGATCTTTACATTATGTTAAAAATTTTTTTAAGAACATTCCTTTCTTTTAGAAATTTGATCACTCACTCACTACCTTGAGATCCATCCATATCCTAGGTGCGCATCGCGAACGTCATCCCATACTTGGACTGGTCTCGTTCGACCATAGTTTTCCTCATCTCTTACAACGGTTTGATTTCTCGTTCTCTATCACAGAACCATCGTCGACGACCAAAACGACTCCTTACTCTGCATCTTGAAGACGCTACTCTTGGCCACATTAGCCGAACAAATCTCTTAAAAAAAAACTTACAAAAAAATCTTACAAAAAAAACATTTACAAAAAAAAATCTTACAAAAAAAAATATTTACAAAAACATTTTAAATACATCCTTATCCGTTTTCGCATTATTTAAAACGTCTCTTCTGCTTCCTGTAATAGGGACTATCCCTCGCCTTTCGCTGAAAACAAAAAATTACAATTTTACTGTAACCAATTTTTAAATGTAAAAATTTGTTGTATTCAAATATTACGTGTATATTTAAAACTTGCGTTTTGTTTTATAATCACTGCTTCAAGGGCTTCTACTTTGTTTCCAGCTTTTCATTAGATGACCGCAGCTCTCTAATAATTGCTTTTTCCCGCTGAATGATCTAAAATAAATATTTTATTACATGAAGATTATACATAATACATTGTTCAACAAGGGGAGAAAATATGCTATTTCTAGGAAGGGTGAGGTGACAAACACCTCACCCGAGTCCGAAATAGCTTTTCTTCCCGTGTTACACACCGTATTTTTTTAACTTAGGCAGGACAGTGCCTTTTTTTACGTGTGTGAGTCGGAGAGTGGATTGTATTTGAATAATAATTTTTATATAAATATGCGGAAAATAATTTGAAACGTATACATAATTAACTATATCTCCCTAAAGGGAGGTAGAAATATTCATTTCTCACCTGTTTTAGGGTAGAGTGGATATTTCTTAACACTTTCATAAAATACACTCGAAATGCGAAATTTTCTCTCCTACTTTCACACGTGAGAAGGGCCCTATTTCATGCCTCAATTGAGAAAAAACTGTTTCTTATGTTTTCTTAGATATTTCTTTTTTTTTAATAATTTTACCTTTTCTTTGCGCTCACATTGCGCTTTGTAATATTCCAAGTTTTTTTCCCTGAAAAAAAATTACTTTTAATTTTACAATAAAAAATAAAATTTGTCAAGTGTACTAATAAATCATATGTAATTATTACACTCACTGTTTTATTGGAATAGCCTCCCGAACTTGATTATGAGTTGCCGGACGAAGTGGGATCGGCGGTGACACATAATAATATGCTGAAAAAAATTGTAAATTTTAAACAAGGCTTACTCTGGTAAGGGTTACTCAGGTATAACACGTGACGTACCTTGTGACGGCATTGACGACATGCCTCCATATGCATGCACATTGGCGGATCCAGGGTCACAATATATGTCCCTGGTAAGCACGATGCAGGGACGGTCCTGAAAAGGCTGTCCCGGCAGAACCCTGGCCTGAAGGTGGATACCTGACAGGTCAAAGACTCCAGGGAGGTCCCCGCAAAGAAAAGTGACTTAGGAGTAGAAACGGTGGTGCGCGTCACCATGGAATCAACGGAAGTCGAGGCGCTAAAACGCATCGACTTCCTACGACACTGTGGTGGCTTCAGAGCGCACTGCCTGTTATGGAAGGATAAAGAAGAGGTAAAGGACAGGTGTACCACCGACAACATGGAAGTGGATAGCCCTGCCTCCGACAAGGAAGAAAGACAGGACAGGGACGGCGGGCCTTCCGATAACAAAGAAAGGCCTACGACCCCTGAGGAGGATAACCTAACGGATCTGTGACAAGATGGCAGCTCCTACGGTAATCTTCACGCAAATAAACTTGCATCACTGCAAAAGGGCCTCGGCGGTACTAGCCAGATGCATGGCAAGGATGCACACATGCATATCGCTCGTCTAAGTGCCTTGGTTATATAAAACAAAGATTACTGGCCTGAGAGGGTGTGGTCAGCTGATATGCGGGAGGGTGGACAACTCTAGAGCCTGTCTCTTGATTAAGGGCCTAAGAGTGGAAGCCATACCCAAGTACAGCTTACGCGACCTAGCGACCGCTAAGTTTTGGTACAAAGACGATAAAGGCGACATGCAGGAAGTGGTTATCGCATCAGCCTACTTCCCCTACGAATCGGGCCTCTGCCCTACGGCGGAGGTCATAGAACTAATTAAATTCTGTGAGGATAAGGCCTGAGATCTG
Organism: Torymus aiolomorphi; assembly: GCA_036365515.1. Lineage (NCBI taxonomy): Eukaryota > Metazoa > Arthropoda > Insecta > Hymenoptera > Torymidae > Torymus > Torymus aiolomorphi. The sequence goes on from CM070874.1 coordinate 208,794,052, forward strand.
TTGTTGGGGTGCGATGCTCTAGCACCATCTGGCGTGGGGCAGCTCGGACACGAACAACAGGGAAGAGAAGCTCCTGCAGTTCCTCTCCACCACCAACCTTGACTTCCTGAACAGAGGCTGTAAGCCTACTTTCCAAAATCATAATAGGGAGGAGGCCATTGACATCACCTTGGCTTCGAGGAACATGGGCAGTGCGATTACGGGCTGGAGGGTCTCGGACAAGATCTCTATGTCGGATCAAAACCACATAGTTTTCGAAATCAAAGGTCGCAGCACAGAATCTAGACTCTACAGAAACCCGAGGAAGACAGACTGGGCCACCTACGCTGAAGAACTGGGGGCAAAGCTCAAGTCGTTCCCGGGTAGATATAGCAATCAGACGGAACTCGATCACTGCGGTGAGGTTCTAAAGAACATCATCGTTAGTGCTTTCGAAAACAACTGCAGATTACGTACGAAGCCAGTGCAAAAGGGAGCACCTTGGTGGAATCCCACACTGGAGACGTCGAAGAAAAAGACTAGAAGACTTTATAATAGGTCTAAGAAAACGAACAATTCAGCCGATAGAGAAGCTTTTAGGGACGCTCAAAGAAAGTACAACAAGGAAATCGAAAGAGCCAAGAGCAACGGCTGGAAGAATTTTTGCGAGAACATGAGCAGTGTCTCTGATACAGCAAGATTGTTCAAACTACTAAGACAACCGAAAACGCAAGGGCCAAATCTAATAAGACTTGGCACAAGGGAATGGGCGGAAGATGAGAGGACGGCACTTGACTGCCTCTTGAACATGCACTTTCCCCAGCATGATACAGTCGCGATGGAACAGCATGAGCTAAGGGCCAGCGGTGCAGATTGGGAGCTAGCGCTACGAATCTGCGCCGAGGACCGAGTAAGATGGGCGGTGAGTACTTTCGGCCCCTTCAAGTCATCGGGAACAGATGGTACCTTCCCGGCGCTGCTACAGAAAGGGCTCGATCTACTCGCCCCCATCTTAGTAAAACTTTTTCGAGCTTGCCTAGCGTTTGGGTACATACCAGAATGTTAGCAAGTGGCCAAAATGGTGTTCATGCCAAAACCTAGCATCGCACAGCACTCAAAGCCGAAAGACTATAGACCTATCAGTCTGACATCCTTTGTCCTCAAGACAATGGAGAGACTGGTGGACAGATACATTAGAGAAGAACCACTAGCAGCTCATCCCCTGCACGATAGACAGCACGCATATCAGACAGGTAAATCGGTGGATACCGCTCTGGCTGAGGCGGTGACTTTCGTGAAAAAGGGGATGAAGAACACAGGATTGGTTTTGGCTAGTCTACTAGACGTGGACGGTGCCTTTAACCATACCACGAAGGAAAGCATTGTGAAGGGCGCCGAGGACCATCTGGTACCCAGCACGGTTAGCAGATGGCTTTGGCGGATACTTAGCTGCAGAAGAGTGAAGGCCCACTGGGGCTCGCACTCAGAAGAAAGAAAAGTAGGAAAGGGCTGTCCGCAAGGAGGAGTGCTGTCTCCTACGATGTGGTGCTTGGTGATTGATGAACTCATCAGACTACTGAATGAGGCAGGCTTCTTTGCCCAAGCCTATGCGGACGACATCCTTATACTAGTGAAAGCCGACGACGAACACGTACTTGCAGGACTAATGCAACATGCGTTAGGCATAGTGCAAGCTTGGTGTGAGTCCGTCAGGCTGTCAGTGAATCCAGATAAAGTTAACATAATATTGTTCACTACCAGATACAAGGTCAAACCTATCGGGGGAGTGCATCTGGGTGGCAAACCCCTGAAACTGGTAAATGAAGCTAAGTATCTGGGAGTGACGTTAGATTCCAAACTTAATTGGGGAAAACACATAAAGTATATATGCGAGAAAGCTACCAATACCTTCTGGTCCTGCAGGAGAGCTTTTGGTAACACCTGGGGTCTCTCACTAGACAACGTAAGGTGGATGTATGAAGCTATCATCAGGCCCAGATTAACGTACGGAGTGCTGGTATGGTGGCAGAAATGCTCACTAAAAACTCACCAGAGCTCTCTAGACAAATTACAAAGACTGGCAATAGGGGGCATAACGGGCTCTCCGAGCACTACGCCCCATGCAGCCCTTGAACTAATACTAGGAATACCACCACTGCAAGTTTTTATCAAAGGCGAAGCAAGCAAGACTTGGTGGCGCATTAGAGATGTCATTGGGACAGGGGGAGGGCTTGACCAAGAACTTGGTCAGGTCCTAGCCCCTGATATCGAAGCATCGGGGTGTGATAAAATAGGGCGAAGGATTATATTCCGGAAACCCTACAAAGTTGACATCTCCGACAGAGAAGAATGTGCCAACGGTACCCACCCCTACACCCAATCGGGCATAGTGTGGTTCACAGATGGCTCCAAAAATGAGAATGGCGTGGGAGCGGATGCCTGGGAGCAAGGCAGCTCTACGGAGCTGGTGTACACACTTAAGCCTCACGCATCGGTGTTCCAGGCAGAAGTAAGAGCCATAGCGGAGTGTGCTGCATTGCAACTAACTAGGGACAACTGGCGTTGCCCCATCACCATCTGCTCAGACAGCAAAGCTGCACTGATGGCCCTCAGCTGCACCAGCATTTACTACAAGGAAGTATTACATTGCATAGAGATCCTCACGGCCCTGGCCCGCAATAACGCGGTCACCTTGATTTGGGTGCCGGGGCATGTGAGGATCCGTGGCAACGAGAAGGCAGATCGCCTGGCGGGAAGAGGCGCTCGCCGGATCAGAGCGACTCAGTGCTCAGTAGGCATTCCGCCGAATGAAATTAAGAAAAGAACCTCACTCTTAATGAGGAAGGAAATACTCAAGAAATGGCGGGAGTCGCCAGGTTTAAGGCAAGCCAAAATAATCTTAAGTGACTCCCCGCCAGAACAATGGCTTCAAGACATAGGCAGGCTGAGTAAGCCTAGGCTAAGAAGGGTAGTGGGCTGGCTCACGGGCCACTGGTGGGTGAGATACTATCTCTACAAACGCACAATTTTAAGCGAGGGAAACTTCAGATGGTGTGGAGGGCCGGAGGAGTCAACCTTCCATCTCCTCTGCCGGTGCCCGGCCTTTGTGGGTACTAGGCGGGGGATGTGGGGGGAATGCTTCCTTCAGCCTGAAACTTTAAGAGAACAGAGCCTTCAGTCCATCTGCCAAGTTACAGAGCGGATGGACAGAAGGCTTCAGAGCAGCGGGAATTAGAAAAAGTTAAAGCCAAGGGGTACAACACAATGGGCGCAAGCCTGAGTGCTGGGCAGACGTCTCAGAAAAGAGCCGCTCGCCCGCCTCAACACATAGCCATAGACAAGGGTGAGGTGACAAACACCTCACCCGAGTCCAAAATAGCTTTTCTTCCCGTGTTACACACCGTATTGCTTCCTCCTAGAGGAAGCTTTGGGATAGTAAAAAAAAAAGTTTATGAGATAATGTGTTAGAAATGTTATTTAGCAAATTTGGAATCGAAATACACTATTTTTAGAAAATGTCTGTATGGATGTGTGTGTATGTCCCTATACGCTGATATCTCTTGATCTACTCGACCGATTTTAACGAGAGAGTGATCATTGTTTTAGATTTTACTTCCATAATTGTGGTCAATATTCTATTTTTGTAAAATTTAATTTTTTTTTTTTTTATAGCCATTTTTTAATTTTCAAAATTATTATTTTCGATTTTTTTAATATTTAGAACAAATATTGTTTATATATCATCAATTCTCTGTATGTAGGATAAAATTATCTACAATTTAAAAGAAAAAAGTCGGTAGCTATATAGATCAAGATGGCGCCGGGAAAGAAAAGACCTCCCGACAAGAGTAGTACAAAAGTATATAAGTGCCATTCGACAAAACCGGTGGCATTAGTAATTTGTATCATATGTGGAGACGCATATCATAAAAGTGATTTTGAAAGATTAAACAATACAAAAGATCTAGGAGATAACTTGGTAATTTGTCCGGAACACGTGCACATTTCTAACATAACCTATAATGAGGATAATGAGGAAGAAGAACACTTGAATGAGACAGCAAAATTGATAATAGCACATATCAAAATGAGGCAAACGGATGAAATAAGAAAAGAAATACTAGAGGAACTAGTAGGAAAGACATTAGAATTACAAAGTGAGGCAGAAAATAATATAAGTGAGAATGAGGTTATGGTAGCTGAAAATACGTTACTAAAACAACTGAATAACGAATTGCAAGATAAAAATAAACTATTACATGAGTTGCTTGAAAAATATAAAGAAAAAGAAACACGTAACCAATTTACTAAAAAGGCTTACGCAGACGTAACGAAGGAGATAAAAGTACAACCAAAATAGATACCAAAAATTGTAGTTAAAATAGGCAAATATGATCGAAGTGAAGTTTTAAATACAATAACTAAATATCTAGTGAGAGAAAAGAACATTCAAATCAAAAATATATATAATAAAAATAAAAGTGATATTATAGTTAACTGCATGAACATTGAGAGTGTAACAGCTGCTGAAAAAATACTTCAAAGAAAACTACCGAAGTGTGATATATCTGCTGAAAAATTAAATAACCCAAAAATAAAAATAGTTGGCATAGACAACTATACAAAAATGGACATTAAAGAAATTGAAGAAGATATAAATACAAGAAATTTTAGTGACTTAAAAAACAGTGGTTCAATCCTTCATATGTACACAAATGAAAAAACAAAGCTTAGCTCCGTTATAATGGAAGTGCCACCTGAAGCATATAAGTTGATCAGAGATAATAAGAAAAGACTTTTTGTAGGATACCAAAGATGTATGGTTTATGATCTAATAAATATCTCACCATGTTTCAACTGTGGGAGACTAGGGCATAATGCGAAAAAATGCAAGAATAAACAGATATGTGTAAAATGTACAGGTGACCACGAAACAAACAAATGTAATAGCACCAAAACAGAATGCACTAACTGTATCTTCAGTAACAAAACATATAGAACAAACTTATATACTAATCATTCTCCATATGACATGAGCAACAGTGAAATACTTAAAAACAAGATAAAAAAATATATAGGTGCAACCGATTACCCTATCAAACCTGATTTACCGACTTGGAAACCAATAAGGCCGTACCAGCAAAATACACAACAGAGGGCAGATGCAGCTAACACACTCACCAGACCTGCAGTACCGGCAAGGAAACCACCAATACTGCTTACGCTAAATCTACGACAGAGGTCATCTTTACAATTTACAGAAAGTATCGCGAGCATAGGAACCAGCCCAAACGCAATTTCAACAACACCAAATGCAATAAATGGCGCAGAATCATGAAGTATTAGAAGACATACATAAGCAATTATATCAGCAGGAAATTTATTTATTTATTTATTTCCAGAAAATATTTACATTACATTATTATATACGAAATATACATAAGTAAGTAAATCCTACTGAGGCAAATATTATTGCCTGTGTGTAGATCTGGTACATAGAAAACTTACAAACTAAAAAAAATATTACAAACTACAAAATTCTTAAAAACTATATAATGGTATGTGCGTAGTGTTTGTTAACATTGATAAAATCCATTGTAGTACATAAATAACAGTTAAATAATTTGTTAGATATATTGGTTAAGATTTAATTATTATTTTGAAATTATATTGCATCTTTTACTATAAACATTTTTAATTTTTTCTTCATTAATTGTCTACTTAAATTCATAACTTTGAGATCCTTAGATAGCCCATTAAAGACCCTTATAGCTTCATTGTAGCTATTTTTATCACTAATTCTTTTATCACATTTAGGTAATTGAATTGTTTTGTTTCTGGTCTTGCTCGCACTGTTTATATATTTATTTCTTAATGTAGAATAATGTAAGGATATTGACTCTAACTGGAATAATTTTTTTATTTCAAGAGGTGGATTAGTTTGAGAGAATTTATTTTTATTTATGATTTTCAATATTTTGTTTTGTGTTGATTGTATTAGTTTCATATTATTATCGTACGCACCACCCCAGGCAATTACCCCATAATTGATTAGACTATGAAAGAAAGCATAATATATTATCATTAATGTTTTTGTATCCATCATATTTTTTATCTTGGCAAAGACAAAAATTAGGTATTTGGTTTTTTTAATGATATATCTTATATGCTTATCCCATTTCATATTGTAGTCGAAATACAGCCCTAAGTATTTATGACTTTCAACTCTTTTTATTAATTGCATTCCTATTTTGATGTTTAGTGTGCCAGGTACACTATCACAGTAGTTTCCGAGAGTCATATAGACCGTTTTATCTATATTTAGCGACAGTTTATTTTGTGCAAGCCATTTGGCCACATGATTAAGGTAAGCACACATTTTTTCCTGAGCTGAGGACCACATGTTATCACTTGATATGATAACCGTGTCATCAGCATAGGACATGATTGTGTCATTTTGCATACTTCCTAGTAAGTCATTGACATAAAGTATAAAAAGTAATGGTCCTAATATAGTTCCTTGGGGAACACCCGTAGTAAATTCTTTATATTCACTTTTACAGTCTTGAATTATTACTCTTTGCCGCCTATCTGTGAGATAGCTAGTCATCAGTTTTAAGGCACTACCCCTTACTCCGTATCGTTCAAGCTTATCTAAAAGAACTCTATGATTACCAGTGTCAAATGCTTTGGCTAAGTCCAGAAAAGCAACAATTATTGGTTTACTTTTATCTAAGTTTTCGTATATGATATTTGATATATAATTTAATGCGTCAGTAGTTCCCCTATTTTTAACGAAACCGTATTGTTTTTCTGATATTATGTTATGTTTTTCAAAAAAGTGGTATAATCTATTATAAATTATTTTTTCAAAAATTTTTGCAATGTTCGATATTAAAGAGATTGGTCTGTAATTATTGATATTAGATTTTTCACCAGCCTTGTAAATAGGGACTACCTCAGCATTTTTGAGCGCGTCAGGCCAGATAGATTTCACAATACATAAATTGAAGATATATTCTAAGGGCACACATATATATTCAGAGAGAATTTTCAATGATTTAGCGTTAATATTGTCTACACCTCCAGATTTATTTTTCAATGTATTGATTATTTTGTATATCTCAGCAAAATCTGTCGGACGAAAGAAAATGGATTCAGGATTCCTATCTGGAAGTTTCAGGTTATTATTATTTATATTAGCAAATTGAGCACTCAAGTTTGGTCCTATTTTACAAAAATAGGTGTTCATAGCATTTGCTATATCAGTTTTATTTTCGATTTTTTGATTGTTTTCGTATATATATTTTATTGGATTATCATGCACACTATTTCTCCCTAATTTAGTTTTAATTATGTTCCATAATTCCCTAGAGTTTCCGCTATTTCGTTTTACCATTTCCTTTTTATATTTAAATTTTGCTTCTTTAATAACTTTGTTCAATATCTTAGTGTAATTTGTATACTCTTTTTTTAGGGCTTCAGAAGTGGGATTCTTTTTCCATAAGATATACAGTGTCTCTTTAGTAGTACACGAGACTATAATAGCACTAGTAATCCAATTTTTTCTCGGAAGTTTATTTTTAAATTGCATATAATGATTTAAAGTCTTTTAATCAAGATAGAAAAGCAACAGATAATTTGATTTTATACTTGAATATAAGAGGTTTAAAAACTAATTTTGAGAAATTGCAAATCTTGAATAAAAGGCTTAAAATTAAACCTTATGTGATAGTATGTGCTGAAACCGGTAATTTAGAACACTATCAATATTATAAATTAAATGGATAAAATATTTATTATAACCATAGTCACATAAACAAATCAGATGGTGTGGTCGTATATGTAAAAAAAGATGTAACCCAGACAACCAATGTGATAGAACAGGGTAGGCTAAAAATACTAAATACAATTATAAACCTTCAAAACAATAGTCATTTGGACATCTCAGCTACGTACAGATCACATGATCTACATAACACAGAGTTTATTTTAAAGGTAAATCAATATTTGCAACTTAAGAGAAGAATTAAAAACCATTTGATAATAGGTGATTCTAATACAAATATAATGTTACAAAACAATATTAGTCAGAATTTTCTATACAATTTTCTTGAAAATGGCTATTACCCTGGTTTTACTGATACGACTAGACCATATAATGTAACTACTGATAGTGGAACATGCATAGACAATATTTTTATAAAAACTAGCTCAATCAATACAAAAACTTTCAAATTAATGACGCTAATTACTGATCACTATCCGCTATTTATAGATATAAAAAAACCTCTAGTGAATACAGAGATGAAAAAAAATAAAACTAATTATTCATTAAATTACAAAAAGATAGCTATTATAGCAAGTCAAAAATGTTGGAATGAATACACACAAATCGAGGATCCAAACGAAGCAATAAACCTTTTTATAGATGGAATAACACAATGTCAAGAAAAATCAAAAAGAAACCTGTAAAAATCCTGTAAAAAAAAGGACAAATTATATAAACAACTTAAAAAAAATCCAATGAATGAAAGATTACAAAGTGAATACAAAAACTATGTTAAATGTCTAAACAAAGTTATAAAAGATGCCAAAATTAAATACGAGAAGGATCTTATAGAGAAAAACTCAGATAATCCAAGACAACTATGGAAAATTATAAATTCCAAACTGGGTAACAAAAATAAAAAAGATAATAATATAAGTGAAATATATGATGAAAACGAGGAGATAGTAAAAATCCCATCCAAAATTGCGAACATCATGAATGACTATTACGGCAAAATGGGCAAAGAAATGAGTGACAAAATTACTGCCCCAAGTAACAAATTTATATAACTACCACCAAGTAACTTAAATACAATTTTCCTACATCCTACAAATAAAATTGAAATTAAAAAAATAATTGAGAATTTGAAAATCAAGAATGGTGGAGTTGACAAAATAAATGCTAAGACACTCAAAACAATATCTGATCTTATAGCAGATCCTTTGGCACATATCTTCAATAAATGTATTGAAAAATCAATATGGCCGGATGCACTAAAAGCAGCTGAAGTGGTACCAATTTATAAATCAGGGAAAAAATTACAAGTTAATAACTAGAGACCTATATCATTAATATCGAATATAGCAAAAATCTTTGAAAAAGTAATCTATGAAAGAATTTTTGATTTTATTAAAAAACATAAAATATTAAGTGAAAAACAGTTTGGCTTTATTAAAAGCAAAGGAACGACAGATGCTCTAAGCTGTATTACAAAGAGGATCTATGAGAACTTAGATAAGAGTAAGCCCATTATAGTCGCATTTCTGGATCTAGCAGAAGCTTTTGATACAGTTGATCATAATATACTTTTACATAAGTTGCAAGCATATGGGATAAGAGGCAATGCTTATAATTTAATGCAAAGCTACTTAACAAATAGAAAGCAGAAAGTAAGAATTGGCCAAAGTGAGAGTGAACCGATAACAATAACGGTGGGAGTGCCACAAGGAACAATTCTTGGGCCCTTACTATTTATATTATATATAAATGATCTACTTATAACAATGCCAGAAAACTCAATTTTATCATATGCTGATGACACAGCAGTTATATCGTCAGGTAAAACCTGGAAAGAAGCTGAAAGTGAAATGAATCTATATCTTGAAAAAGTAGCTATATGGCTTGCATTGAATAAGCTAACATTAAACATAAGTAAAACTGTGTACATAACTTTCGGAAATTATTGTGACAGTGTATCAAAAAATTTAAATGTATATATTAACAAAGAAAAAATAAAGAGAGTTGACTCGTGTAAATATTTAGGAGTAAATTTTGATTATAATCTAAAATGGGATGAACATATTAACTACCTAATCAAAAAAACAAGTTACTTAAATTTCATCTTTTACAAAATCAATAAATTTATGCAAACAAGTACGTTAAAGGTTATTTATTATGTGTTTTTTCACAGTGTTATTAATTATGGGATAATTGCCTGGGGAGGTGTATATAAAAACAATCAACATTTACTTCAAAATATACCAAACAGGCTACTTAAACTAGTTTTCAAAAACACGTTTGAGCAAAATAAACCTATGAATATTAAGCAACTATTCACATGGGACTGCTTAAAATATCATTACAGCGAAATGAAAAATATATTCACAAACTCAAATAGTAAGACAAGAAATAAAGCTATATTATTACCAAAAATTGACAAAAGAGTAAGCGAAAAAAACAATTATATAACTGCAATAAAGACTTTTAATATACTACCAAATGAGCTCAAAACTCTAGATATAGACAAAAGACCCGCGAGGTACAAAAAAAAGAATGGATTGTGAAAAATATTTATTGAAAACGAGTTGAATATTCCTTGAAAACGATTTGATACTATAAGTTATAATTGCATATCGCATATTTACATATTACTGTTTAGAAAGTCTATTATGATGTTAAAAATATTTCATAGTTTTAAGAATTAGTATTAGTTTTAATTTTAAGTATATTATATACTCCGGACCTGCAAACAGGAAATTTATTTTTCTCTGTACTTATGTAATGTAATGTACTTCTATAATGTACTAAATAAATATTTCGTCATAAGTTATTGATGAAAACGTAATTTTTTGTAAATAGGTTATATTTCGAAATTAAAAAAAGATATTAACATGAATATTTTTTTGGTTATAAAGGATATTAAGTGCTATAACTTACTAAATTTTTAGGTTTTTTTATTCATTATTTTTTGAGAAAAAAAATAATTTATAAAAAAAAGTGATTTTTTGTCGTTCAATAACTATAGTAAAATTGGCTTAATCACTTTGAAATTCTTTGTAGGGGTAGATTTTGTATACCAATCGAGTGAGTTCTTTGGGCAAAAGGATTGATCGATAAATTTCGGAGATATTTGAGGTTAAAATTAAAAAAAATTTTTTTTTTAATCGTAATTTCTCGAGAACGGCTCTATGTATCTAAATGGGGTGGGTGGCATTCGAAAGAGAATTAAATTACCTATATTTTCTAAAAAAATTAATTCTCTAGCTATCACGGTTCTTTTGTTATTAACAAAAACGTAAAAATTGAAAAATGAAAAAAAATGAGTTTTATATGTTCAACTATTACAAGAATAAAATTGTCTTATTCGCTTCAAAATTCATTGTAGAGGTATATTATTGATAGTTCTCGGATGAGTTCTTTTGGCAAAATGATTGGTTCATAAATTTCAGAAATATTTGAGGTAAACACAATCAAAGAACAACTTTAGAATATTTTTTTATTTCGAACCAATGTACGACGAGAAGCCGTTGACAGTGGACTTGAAGAAGAAAAATTTGATGAAGAATAGAACTTGAAGAAGATTGTTTTCCATTCATATAAGAATTAAAATCACAAACAAATAAATTGCAAATGGAACCTCAATGAATAGCCATGAAAAGATTACAAGTTAATATTTTCCATAAAATTTTTCCAATTTTTTTCGTGAAATAGTATATTACACATCTAGGCAGTAAAAATAAGAAATGTCTCAGATCACATGTAATTGTCGGCCGAGGCGAAGCCGAGGTTTTTTTTTACGTGTGTGAGTCGGAGAGTGGATTGTATTTGAATAATAATTTTTATATAAATATGCGGAAAATAATTTGAAATGTATACATAATTAATTATATCTCCCTAAAGGGAGGTAGAAATATTCATTTCTCACCTGTTTTAGGGTAGAGTGGATATTTCTTACCACTTTCATAAAATGCACTCGAAATGCGAAATTTTCTCTCCTACTTTCACATGTGAAAAGGGCCCTATTTCATGCCTGAGTTGAGAAAAAACTGTTTCTTACGTTTTCTTGGATATTTCTTTTTTTTCAATAATCTTACCTTTTCTTTGCGCTCACATTGCGCTTTGAAATATTCCAAGTTTTTTCCCTGAAAAAAAAAATTACTTTTAATTTTACAATAAAATTTGTCGAGTGTACTAATAAATCATGTGTAATTATTACACTCACTGTTTTATTGGAATAGCCTCCCGAACTTGATTATGAGTTGCTGGACGATGTGGGGCCGGCGGTGACACATAATAATATGCTGAAAAAATTGTAAATTTTAAACAAGGCTTACTCTGGTATAATACGTGACGTACCTTGTGACGGTATTGGCGACGTGCCACCATATGCATGCACATTGGCGGGACTGGATGGTCCACCATAGGCGCTCAGCCCTGCATTTATTGTGTGCATGTAATGCACATAAGCCCTCGACCCTGCGTTCATGGTCGCCATTGCTTGCGCAGGAATTGACTGTCCGGCATACGTGCCCGGCATTACATTTGTCATATTGTTCGGGGTGCATATACATTTAAAAGAGGATGCAATGGACTGCTCTGAAATATAAAATGAAATTCGACTGATTTATTAACAGGAAACTTATAACATATTAAGGAAATCTACGCGAAAATCCATTTACGTGCCCTCAAAAGTGGGCAAAAATTTTGTTCAAGGCACAACTTCCGGGTCTGATGTTCTTTTTACTCTTTGTATCACATAATATAGCAGAAAATTCATGTATAATTAAAAAAATCTCGATGGCATCTTTTTTTCAAAGATTGAAATTGTTTAAAAAAAATTTTCAATAAAGATCAACTTTAAACGATCAAAACTTTTCAAGAAATCAACTTTTAAAAATTTTTTTTAAATTAAATAACTGCTGATTTTCTCTAGTTTTATTTTAGTTTTTGCATTTGTTTCTACGACGTTTCTGGAATAAATGGCTAAAAGTTGAAAAAAGGCATTTTTTGCATTTTTAAAAACTTTTCAATCTTTGAGAAAAAGATGTCACCAAGACTTTTTTAATTATACATGATTTTTATGCTATATTATGTGGTATAAAGAGTAGGAAAACAAAATTTTTACTTTTGAGGACGCGTAAATGGATTTTTTGCGTAGATTTTCTCATATAAACTCTTATTTTTTTATATTTACTACATAAATAAACTATTTTTTCTATTTTAAACATAAATAACTAATATTAAAAAATAAAAAATCATAAGAAATATTTATTTCTGATAAAATGAATAATTAATATCGACGCCTCCTGTTCATATAATTCTAACTCACGGAAGAGTGCAATATAATTCTAAATCAAAATTCTATGCAAGATAATTCCAACTCGAAATTTCGTGCAATATAATTCTAACTCGCAACCCCGTGCATTAAAATTCCAATTCGGGCCAATACAATATGATTCCTATTTAAACTCACAGTGCAATATGATGCTAACTCGTGCGGCAAAACAATATAAATCTAATTCAAATAATCCTGGACATTATTTCTTATGACAAACAATTCTGTACTCAAGCACTTCTAATAACACGGGAGAAATAGAGTAGCACCTTATTTATCAATTAATCTGATGTTTTACATATATTGATATCCATACATAATCATGAAACGGAGACATAAACGCAAAAAGCACGATTTTTTACAGAAAATAAGGGTTACTACTTAAACAAGCTTTACTCGAACATAAATAAACCACCATTAAAAGTTGAAATAGATTGGGTGCACGAGAAGACGGGCTCTCGAAAACGAGCTACTTACGCGTGCTTTTGCTTATATTCAAAGCGAAATTACTGATTCAAATAAAAGTAGATTAAACTTACCAGGAAGCGGGCTCACGAAGACGAGCTTCGATCGCGTGCTTTCGCCTAAAGTGCACTGTTAAAAATGTTGAAATTTTTTTGTTAAATTTTAGTTAAATTTAATAAAACTTTTAAAGTTTCAGTTAAATTTAACTGAAATTTAATAAAACTTTTGAAGTTTAAGTTAAATTTAACTGAAATTTAATAAAAATTTTGAAGTTTTATTACAGAATTTATCTTAAATTTCAGAAAATTTTTAACAGTGCGGCTCCGTCGGGCTGGACCGTATCTATGAGTGACCCGAGGGGGAGGGGGCACCAATATTTTTTTGTGAAATGAGCAGTAAATTTTTATTTAAGTATAGTACAATATCATATAGTATATATATGGACCTATTATATGTTATGATACATAAAAATAACGACAATACATGCGATACATATGCGTGTAAAAAAAGAACGATTTGCGGTTTTTATGAAATTAAATTTTAATTTTTCTGGTGACTTGATATTTTCTTCACGGAAAAAGATTTCGCAGCTCAAATGCTATTCTCTCTAGGTGGTTTTATGAACAAATTATCGATTTTCATTAAATGACGAGGAAAAATGCTTTTTTCTCCATAAGAGCCTATCGAGGGGGCATAGTAAGCACTTCAATGTGCACAAAAAATACTCTTAAAATAATCTCTTGTACTCTTAAAAGAAGAAAATATAGAGAGTATAAAGAGTACATATAAGAGTACAAAGAGTACATACGAGAGTACAAAGAGTACATATAAGAGTACAAAGAGTGTATACGTAAAAGTGCAATATGATTATTTAAATAATTTTAAACCCAAGCAGCCGGGGGATACGAGGTTCACTCATGTAAGGGAATTACATAGACGTACAACAATAAGCAAGACAATTATTTGAATAATTTTGAAACCCAAGTAGATGGGTGATACGAGGTCCACGCGTATATGAGAATTACTTAGAAGTGCAATACGATTATTTAAATAATTTTTAAACCCAAGTAGCCGGGGGATAGGAGGTCGTTTTTATACGTCTTTGTAATTCCCTTTCATGCGTGGATCTCATATCCCCCGTCTACTTTGGTTCAAAAATTATTTGAATAATTGTTTTGCTTATTGTTGCACTTCTGCGCTATTCCCTAATATGTATGGAACTCTTATCCCCCGCCGACGTAGGTTTAAAAATTATTTAAATAATCGTATTACTGATTGTTGCAATTCGACGTAATTCCCTAATATGCGTGAGCCTCTTATCTCCTGCCTACTTGGGTTCAAAAATTATTTAAATAATTGTTTTACGTATTGTTGCACGTCTACGTAATTTCCATATATGCGTGGATCTCGTATCCCCCGGCTACTTGGGTTTAAAAATTATTTAAATAATCGTATTGAACGTCTACGTAATTCTCATATACGCGTGGACCTCGTATCCCCCGGCTGCTTGGGCGTAAAAATTATTTAAATTATTTTCTTGCTTACTGTTGTACGTCTACACGGAAAAAAAGTAAATTCGGGTGGGTCTAGATATATCGAAAGGCTGATAGTTAGAAGCCTTATCCCTCAGAAAATTAGAAATAGAACACGCGCGCCTCATTAGCAGAAGCCGGCTTATCATACAGGATTTATAACAGAAAGCACGATTAACTGAATGAGAAATACATAAATATATCTACAGAATAAACTAATTTCATACTGCCACAATTGTAGAAAACACATAGTACGAAACGCAGATTTATAGAAAATACATAAGACGAATATCACAAATATAGAAAAACTATGTTGAATTTTATATTATACGGCATTCGTCTTATATATTTTCTATAAATCTGCGTTTCGTACTATGTGTTTTCTAGAATTGTGGCAGTATGAAATTAGTTCATTCTGTAGATATATTTATGTATTTCCGCATTCTGTTAATCGTGCTTTCTGTTTTAAATCCTGTATGATAAACCGGCTTCTGTTAATGACGCGCACGTGTTCTATTTCTAATTTTCTGAAGAATAAGGCTTCTAATTATCAGCCTTTCGATATATCTAGACCCACCCGTAAATTCTACTTTTTACACAGTTGATTTAAGGGGGCTAGACACCTTTTTTCTCTGAAATAAGAAGTCACATTTTAATACATAAATGTAAACTAATTATTTCATACTTTTTACGTATAAAAGTGGGTATATTTACCTTACCTTAAAACTTTCTCCGATGGGCCTTTTATATGATCCAGAACCATAGTCATCGATGAAACACGTTTTTTCACTATCCGTAAGCTTTGAAATTTTCCTGTTGATGGATTGACATCAGATTTGAACTAAATTACTCCTGAATAGTATAATTCTCATATGAGTGTAGGGATTTAGGATTAAATGTCGGAAAAAATTTTTACATCAGAAAAATTATGAGAAAAAAAAAATTGTGCTGTTTTACAAGAGTTTTTTTTTTTATTTTTTTAAATTTTTTATATTTTTTTATAATTTTTCTGATGTAAAAATTTTTTCCGTCATTTAATCCTAAATCCCTACACTCATATGAGAATTATACTATTCAGGAGTAATTTAGTTCAAATCTGGAGTCAATCCATCCACAGGAAAATTTCAAAGCTTACGGATAGTGAAAAAACTTGTTTCATCGACGATTATGGTTCTGGACCATATAAAAAGCCCATCGGAGAAAGTTTTAAGGTAAGTTAAATATACCCACTTTTATATGTAAAAAGTATGAAATAATTAGTTTACATTTATGTATTAAAATGTGACTTCTTATTTCAGAGAAAAAAGTGTCTAGCTCCCTTAACTTATAAAAATAAGTTTATTTTACTTTTATAAGAATCAGTTGAAACTGAATTAAAAAAATGTAGAATTCACTTTTTAGTAAAGCATGATTGGCATTATGCTTTGATATGGATTTCAAATTAAAAGTAGTGTTTACTTTTAAAATAAAAAAAAAGTGAATTCTACTTTTTTTAAAGCAGTTTCTACTTTTTCCTTACCTAGTTGATTTGACTTGTAAAACAGCAAGATTTACTTTTTTTCCGTGTACGTAATTCCCTAATACGCGTGGAACTCGTATCCCCCAGCTGCTTGGGTTTAAAAATTATTTAAATAATCGTTTTGTTGCATTTCTACGTTGTACCCTAATATGCGTGAATTTCGTATCCCCCGGCTTCTTAGGTTTAGATATTATATTGTGTACCTAGGGCGCAAAGTGGGCTTTTATAGACCGAATGTGGAGTGTGAAGTATGAGTCGTAGGTGAGCCAGCAAGAGCCGAAGGCGAGTGCGTTTTGCAAACCGATGACGAGTAATACAAACACACGAGGTCAAAAGGCCCACTAAGCCCAAGGTGCACACCATATTTTTAGTGACTCATGTATTGATTTTCGGGGTTTTGAGCCTAAAAAGCAAGACTAAATTAATTTTTGCTTTATACGACAATGAAATACTTGAAGAAATAAATAATAAAAAACTTGTTAAAAATAATAAAAAAACTGCCACAAATTTGTGCGAATGTGAATATGTTTATTTTCAAATGAAAATAGTATACTGGATTTATCTCTGAATATGAAAAGTCATAAAAAGTATGCATTCACAAATTTATAGTGGATTTAGTTTAATTTTTGCGGTTTTACGGAATTTTAGAGTAGCGATCGCAAAAGTATCTGCAAAAGATACTTATGCGCCCGCCGGGCTAATATAGTATTTTTGTATCTAATCGGTCAAAAAATAGTAGATTATGCACCAAGGGAGTAAAAGTAAAAAATGTCTCAAATCGCATATGATTGTCGCCCGAGCCGAAGGTGAGGATGGAAAATATGCGATCTAGGCTATTCTTGACTTATTCCCATGGTGCATATACTAATTTTCTTCACGAGGAACGTAAAATGCGTAAGCTGTTTTTCGCCCGCAGGGCGTACAATACGCATCTTTTTAGGCCGAAAAGGGCGAAAATAGTGCATGTGTTACAAAATAGTATATTGTGTACCAAGGGCGTAAAGTGGGCCTTTTTAGACCGAGTGGGAAGTTTGCAGTACGAGCCGAAGGCGAGCAGCATGAGCCGAAGGCGAGTGCGTCCGCGAGCCGTAGACGAATACTGCAATCACACGAGGTCAAAAGGCCCACTAAGCCCTTGGTGCACACCATATTTTTTGTGACACAGGTATTGATTTTCGCGTTTTTCCATTTAAAACGGGAAACAACATCAACGAATTTCTGTTACACCAACTACCCACCTGGGAATTGAATGACACTTACATTTTGGTTTCAATTTATTTCAACATATTTAAATAACATTAAAGGATATTGAAATTCATGGAGAAATAATGCTTATATAAATACCAGACACTAAAACATCAAAACCGCGTTCTTTTACTATTCCTGCTAATTTTAGTCCGATAGTAAAACAATATCAAAGTTTTCGTCCACCTAAAACTAGTACGGACAGATTCTTTATAAACTATAGGAATGCCAAATGTAATGTACAACCCGTCGGTAAAAACAAGTTTGGTTCGATGTCCAAAGAGATTGCTTCGTACTTACAGCTTCCAGATACTGATTTATATACTGGGCACTGTTTTCGCCGTACTTCTGCAACCGTACTTGCAGATTCTGGAGCGAACATTACTACATTGAAGAGACAGGGAGGGTGGAAGTCAAATGCGGTTGCAGAAGGTTATATCGAGGAATCTATAACGAATAAATAAAAAATCGGAAATATAATATCTTCAGCAGTCAATCTCTCGGTAACTGATTCTAATAATTCAAATAAATCCGAAGAGCCTCCGACAACGCAGTTAAGATTAGACTCTGTTGTAGCTAGTACTAGTAGTACGAGTATGTCTTCAGTACAAATGCAGACTTCAAATGAGAAGATATTTTTTAATTTTAATAATTGCTCAAGTATAACCATTAATTATTATGGAAAATCTGATTAATGTAATAAGATTGTTTCTTATATGAATGTATATTGCTAGCTTATAACATACATTATATTTTATCAATAAGTTGTGTATTATTTACACGTTACAAATTAGATAGTAAAATATTAAATTAATCTAAAAAAACTAAAATTTGTAATTATTAAAAACATAAAAAGTACATTAAAACATGTAATTAGTAAAAGTAAGACACGCGGATAAAGAAAAAAAAAATAGAAGAACGATTATTGAAAACGGTTACTTTTGCGCCCGCTTAGCTACTTTTGCGCCCGTTGGTCTAAAACCGTTCACTTTGGCCCTACTTTTAGGTTTCAAAACGCGAAAATCGTGCCTGTGTTACAAAAAATTATTTAAATAATTGTATTGCTCGTCTTCGTAATTCTCATATATGCGTGGACCTCGTATCCCCCGGCTGCTTGGGTTTAAATATTATTTAAATAATCGTGTCGCACTTTTACGTATATACTTTTTGTACTCTCGTATATACTCTTTGTACTCTGTACTCTCGGATGTACTCTTTGTACTCTTTGCACTCTCGTATGTACTCTTGGTACTCTTTGTACTCTCGTATGTACTCTTTGTACTACCCCCCCCCGATAGGCTGTTATGGAGAGTATAACATTTTTCCTCGCCATTTAATAAAAATCGATAATTTGTTCATAAAACCACCTAGAGAGTATAGCATTTCAGCTGCGAATTGTAAAATGTCATATATTGGACAGACAGGTAGACAATTACGATTACGCATTAATTAACACAAGCGTAGTGTTAAGAATGGTGACACCACGTCGGCTTTAGCCGAACATGCAAACTTTTACAATCATAAAATAGATTTTAATAAGGTCAATATCGCTGATCACGAAAGTTATAAGAATAAAAGATTGTTTTCTGAGATGTTACACATTTATAGTACCAATAATAATATGAATAGACAGTTTGATACTATCAAACTAAAAAATTGTTATAAATCCACAGTCGACATTGTTAATAGATCAACCAACATTTGTAATAAACCTAACAAATTCATAAATTCTCGACGGTTACGTAGCAGAGAGTAGTTTTTCATTGGTGGGCACTGCGTTACTAAGTCAATTTCCGTACTAAATTTCTATCCCCACTACTTTATTCCGTATAAATAGCCCCGGAGATGCCTGTAACTCTTATTGTCTCGTTTGGACTGTGAGATTACATCATCCTGGGTAAAACAGCTTTTGACGTTATGACCAAACGACTGATTTATAACATGTAAGTTTTTTGAATTTTCATGCCTTTTTTCTTATTTTGGGTTTTTCCTTTAGTACAATTTAATTTTTCTAAATATACTCATTATACAGGTATTGCTTTACAAATGTTGGTGATTTATTAAAAACCTATTTTAAAAAAAAGAAAAACTGTTTGACACGCGGAGTCCACGCAATGGCCGCTTTATAAATTTGTAAATTGATATACCACCTCGAATGGTAAGGGAAAAGAAAGTTTTTTCTTTAATGTGACATGAAATTTTATAATTGCCGTTATGTTTAATATTTTCTGTATGTTCATTTTGTTTAGCTTTGATAAGGGGAGTTAATTATACTCCCGAAACGTCGGTGTATCAATAAATTTATGATGCTCGAAAGGATCTATGGTGTATGAATTTATTACACCCTCAATAAAAATTATTAAGGCTTATTTAGTTAGTAACCCCTATTTTCTGTAAAAAATCGTGCTTTTTGCGTTTATGCCTCCGTTTCATGGTTATGTATGGATATAAATATATGTAAGACATCAGATTAATTGATCAATAAGTTGCTACTCTATCTCTCCCGTGTTATTAGAAGTGCTTGAGTACAGAACTGTTTGTCATAAAAAATAATGTCCAGGATTATTTGAATAAGATTTGTATTGTTTTGCCGCAAGAGTTAGCATCATATTGCACTGTGAGTTTGAATAGGAATCATATTATAATGGCCCGAATTGGAATTTTATTGCACGGAGTTGCGAGTTAGAATTATATTGCACGGAATTTCGAGTTGGAATTATCTTGCATAGAATTTTGAGTTAGAATTATGTTGCACTCTTCCGTGAGTTAGAATTACATGAACAGGAGGCGTCGATATAATGAAAGAATGAAATTGGTTCTAGAAAGATATAAGTGCTGACATTTACTTTTTGCACTTACCCATTGTTGTGGTGACAGTCGATCCTTCTGCTGCCGTCGTGGTAATTTGTGCTGTGGTAGTGACCGTTGTTACTGTTGTGGTAGTCTCCTCATCCTCTGATGAAACCTCTTCTTTTTTATTACCGAATAACCACATTGTTCCTAAAAAAAGACATTGAAATTTATTAAAATTCTTTTCGAATGACTGCTTTGTTACTGAAGAGCCTTGTAGCGTCGAAAGTTATAGCTGTTATATTCAAATTGTAAAATTACTGAAGTTACATTATTGATCATTCATAAGAATTTATTTGTACTTTATACGTTTCCAATATAATTTCTTAAGTATTTTTGTAATGTGTAAAAAATGTATGTAATTAAGTTTGGCGGGTCAGAGCTCTATGTGCAAACTGAAAAATTATTGAATTAATTTTATTACGTAAATTACGTAAATTATTAAATGTGCTAAATTTGCTGTACAAAAGGTGTAACGAAGTTTCTTTTGTTAATACCCATATCCAATATATTGCTCATCTTGCTACGAGATTTCATTTTTTATTAAAAGATGCGTTTGCGTTTTGCGGGCGTAATGTGTCCACTTACCTATTTTTATTTTCAAAAAGCTCCTGTATATACTCCTGAATCGTTCCTGATGTGTTTTCTCAACTCTCTGCACTTGGCTTGATCAACCGTTCGCACACTTTCCTCAATCGTTCTTGATAGGGTCACCGAACTCCGATTTGGCTTGGCTGCTACTTACCGTTCGCTCACGAGCGGCTACGTTGCCCTGTCACAAGACTTGTGGCGTGTTTACATTACAGAATGTATATATGTAGCGATTCCTCAATATGCCAACAATCATGATTTTGGTCCTTATTCGTGTATATACGTATATATTTAAAGGCTTTCTTTCAAAACTATGTAGTTTTTATTATTAATATTTGAGTCTTTATTAGTATAATCGTGTCACTCTTAGCTTTTCTATTGAAATAAATTTTCTTAAATAGTATATTACACACCTAGACAGTAAAAATAAGAAATGTCTCAGATCACATGTAATTGTCGGCCGAGGCGAAGCCGAGGTTGACAAACATGTGATCTGAGGCTTTCTTTTTTACTCGCGAAGGTCTGTATACTATTTTTCTGCTCGACGGCGCCGGAAAGCGGTAACTTCGTTTCGCGCAGCTGCTGGGAAGTTGGCGCTTTCCGGCCGGAGGACAGAAAATATATTTTTTAGCAAAATTAGTATAAAAAAATTGGTTCTTTTCTTAAAGATATTATGAAATTGCAATGCATCATAATTATAATTAATTCTTCAAATAAGATAAAAAAAAGTCTTGAAAAAATTTTTTAGCTAGATAATAATATTCGATATTCAAGCTATAATATCAGAATGTATCGTTAGTTTTAGAACAGTTCTTGTTAACGGAGTTACGCATAATTGAAATACGCAAGCTATTTGAAATTAATTTGTTCAATGTAGTCATACTTTTGAATGACAAACAAGTGTCGATTTTGTCTCTTAACTGTCTTTAATGTATAACATTTTTAATTTCGGGAGAATGGTATTTCGCTACATGTTTAAGTGCCAAGATAATTATTCATTTTATGTAATAAAAATACGCACCACAAAATGTTCAATTAATATATTCGATTTAATATGTAAGATATATCAGTTATATAAATTATAGTATTTTCTGTGGGGAAATCAATGGAGTTATTGTTATTACTTATTTGCAATAAAACTGGATTTTTTATTATATTGAAGAGATTTTACAGAAAAAAAGGATTTGAACTATTATCAGGTAATATTTCCTCTTATGTTAAGAATCAATCATATGCAAGCTTTATTAGATCAGCTAACAAATAAATAGTTTCATAATACCACTGACAAGTGCCTAATGCACACCTTCCGGGAAACGAATTTATATGAAACTTTACGTTCGATTTTTGACACCTAAACATGAAGCTCAGATTCCACACTTTTGTTGAACCTAATCTTAAAAACACGTAATTATATTAAAAAAGGATATCTTTATCTAATGCCTATATATTTGCATCGTAAATTAAGAAACACGTGGGAAAAGCCACAATCAGGATTTGAACAGACTGTAAAAGAGTTGGTGCAAAGTAAAACTTGAAATCAGGTAAACGATAAATGTTAGGAAACTGCTTCACTGACGATTGACGATAAGAAATATGGAAATAAGGCGAGTTTACATTATAAGTTAGCTGCTTATTATCCAATATTTTGCCAATACTTACAGAATAATTAAAATAATAAAAATAAATAAAGGACTTTGCTAGGAAATAAAGGAGTTTGCTTCGAAAATACCCTAACTCAGCGAAACCTTCGAAAACACCCTATAACTCAACGAAAGTTTCAAAAACCCACTAACTCAGGCGCGTTTTTTTTTCTTCAATTTCATAGTGGCAGCTTTGCATGATTGTAAAATATGATTTCTGCATAGTAGACGCGATTAGAAATACAGAAAAAACTCAGAATCTATTATTTAACATTGTCTTTATTTTGTGTTTGCGCATGATAAAAATTCATCTCTTTAAATCAAATCAAATTTAATTGCATAGTTTTTTTAATTATTTCTCATAGGTGTTGATAACATTGTCGGTAAGCATATTTTTAAATTGAACGTTGAAACGAAACAGATAATCTATAAAATTAAATCCGATAATTATAAAATACTATTGAGTATTGTAAGCAAAAGAAACTGGACCACAATACAAATCAATAAATGATCCAAATAATGCAATTATTAACTCACAACGAGATGATCAGGAGTGCGGGTCCTAGATTTGGCTTAAACTGTAGGAGATACTTCTTCGTGACAAATAATGAGACACGCGTCTCGGGGTTTTTATAAATGGGCCTTTTTTCTCGAGACCCAAGCTATTTTATATCTGAAATGAACAATTTTCGATAAAAATGGTGTCTCTTTCTTTAGTTATAGCTTTTTGAATATTGGGTTGTATGAATGGGCTAAAAAGTTTATAAAAGCAGGCAAGAAAAGCTTTAGTTTAAGCTGTTTCGTTAAAAAACGTCGATTTTTAAAAAAGTTATAGGTTATCAAAGATATAGTAAAAAGTTAGCTTAAAATACCACCCATTGAATGCTTGAAAAAAATTAGATATGTTTAGTAATTTTCTTACTCTATCTTTGATAGCCTATAACTTTTTTAAAAATCGACATTTTTTAATGAAATACATCTTAAATTAAAGCTTTCTTTGCCTGCTTTTATAAACTTTTTAGCCTATTCATATGACCAAATATTCAAAAAGTTATAACTAAAGAAAGAGACCCCATTTTTATCGAAAATTTTTCATTTTAGACAGAAAATAGCTTAAGTCTCGGGCAAAAAGGCCCATTCACAAATACCCCGAGACACGTGTCTTATTATTACCCCCTGCAGTTTAAACCAAATCCAGGACCCGCACCCCAGATCATCTCCTTATCAGTCTAACAGATATCCATAAGCCTTGATAAAGGTAAGAGCGAACGATGTACACATGGTAAAGAAACATATAAAATGTACCAAGAGAAGATTGGATTACCACAAACGTATTAACGTAATGAATTTCTAAAAAGTAATTTTGAAAATATTTAAAAAAAAATTGAAAACTATTAACAAAAAAGACTAAGATGCGAGTTTCTTTAAATGTACATTAAACAGTGAAAAAAGTTTCCCTTCAGCAGTATTCGAACCCGAAGCAGAAGTGTAAGCACGTATTATACTCACTACCGCTGTGATGCTCAGTTTATAACGTGAGATAGGTAGCCATAAAAAGGAGCGTTGGAAAGAAGTATCCATTGACTTGACTACACACCAGTTTAATGGAGCTGGGCAAAGGAAAAAAAAAGATTCACAAAAAATGTGCTCTGATAGAGTAATTCCTGAAATGTATCATTCTTTTTATGAATCTATTATTCAATAATTTATTTCATTTCATTTTTGTTATTCATCATGTAAATATTGTTTTGTTAATTATATATGTTTATTTATTAATTAATCTATTTATTAATTATTTATTTCAGAGTGAAAAAAAATACATTATCCATTCCGATTTTTTTCTGAATTTCTAATCGCGTCTATTATGCAGAAATGGTATTTTAAAAGCCTACACAACTGCCACTACAAGATCGAAGATAAAAAAAAAACGCGCCTGAGTTACTGGGTTTTTGAAACCTGCGCTGAGTTAGGCTGTTTTCAAATCAAACGCCGAGTTATTAGGGGATTATTCCTCTTCGCCGTCGATTTATAGTACCTACATAATACACTATTTTCACAAAATTTATTTATTTTGGAAAAATAAATGTTTAATGTATTTAAATTTCGCGCACTCATATCAAAGAATATAGGGCACGGGCTCACTCCTTAGGCCTCTTCTGCATTGACTGTTAATGGCCTTCCGAGCGCTCCCGCGCTCCTTGATCAATTAAATTAAACCTCTATTTATATATACTTATCTTAACCTTTAGTAACACTCTAAAGATTTTAGTAGTTTAATATAATATTCTATAACCGTTTTACAATTTGTATTAAAAATTAAAATTACAAAGTTGACAGTAATAATAATGTAATATCAAATGAAGTGAATGACATAAAATAATGTAATAAAAATTAACGCTGTCTATTCGTCAATGAAGCTCAGACTTGTAATTTTTCCGCCGTGGAGTTCAGACACGTAATTTTTCCACGATACAATTCAGACACGTAAGTTTCTAAAATTACGTGTAACTCATAAGGTATATTTTTCGGAAGACAATTAGCTTCAAGCTATGTAAAAGTGAAAGATGCGTCTATCTATGACTTCGAGGGTCTAAAGCTTGCAGATACGTAAAAGTTTAGGCGGATGTAAAATTTCTAGGTACGGGAAAGCTTCCAAACACGTAAAAGCTGTGAGAGCTGTAAAGCTTTCAGACACGTAAAAGCTTCGAGATCTGTAAAGCTTCCCAGAATCGTCAAGACTTCAATTTGCATATATGAAAAAAATTCGATAAACGTAAAAATTTGGAGACGCGTAAGTTTCCAGACAGTTTAAAAATTTGACTAAAAGAAAATATTCTTGTGTGAAAATTATAATACAATACACATTAGTAGAGAGAGTATTATTTCTTATGTCAAATTTCTTTTAAGGAGACACGTACTAGAATGCCACACCGTCGTTTAGTGTCTGAAAAAACGGAAAAAAGGAAGACTTAATGTGATCCAAAGTTTTTACATGCCCCGAAATTTTTAAACGACTTTTTTTTATTTGTCTCAAAAAAGGTGCCTCAAAGGTTTTTACGTGAATGGACTACTTATTGTTATAATTTTATAGTATAATATGCTTTTTACGTGTTCAAAAGAAACGGAAGAGGGGATGATTTTTAAGCACTAAAAGTGCCTCAAAGCTTTTGCGTGACTAGATGTTTTTTTCAGTATTTTTAAGTATTGCTTACATGTCCGAAAGAAACAAAAAATGAAGGTTTTACGCAGCTTT
This sequence comes from Torymus aiolomorphi, assembly GCA_036365515.1. Taxonomy (NCBI): domain Eukaryota; kingdom Metazoa; phylum Arthropoda; class Insecta; order Hymenoptera; family Torymidae; genus Torymus; species Torymus aiolomorphi. The sequence goes on from CM070874.1 coordinate 208,820,232, forward strand.
TACGTGAGTGAACATCATGGGGAAAATATAGGTCATACAGATACGTGAAGTTCATCTTAGAGACACATATCCCATGTATAATTACATGGAGTAGTTGTGCGAATTGACACAGGGTCAATCAAATTATCTTAATACAAACCTGTGCAATAAAATAAGCATGTGATGGATGCGCACTCCGCAAGCCAAAGATCTCATCAGCATTATTTCCCGGTTGTTACTTAATTGATTAAAGATTTTGATATGGTCTCGATAAGCCTAAGTTCTTATCAGCATTATGTCTCTGTGGTCAGTTTGAATAAAGATTTTGATTTCAAAACCCAATGGTTTTAGTTTTTACAAAGTCTATTTATAGTTTTTCCATTATCAATTTAAGAATAGATAATTTCCATTTCGAAACTCAATGGTCTTATTAGAATGCTTTTTAGAAAGTTTATTTAGACACAAATGTTGATTTCGCAAGTCAAAATTTTCATCAGCAAAAGGTTTATCCATTTTCTATTTGAAAAGAGATTTCTATTTCGAAATCCAATGGTCTTTTCACTTTTCAATCGACTCTTTACAAAACTGGTTGCATTTTTCATACATGAATATGATAAATTCAGATCGTAAATATCGATGGGCAAAAATGCAACTTAAAAAAAGCAACGGACTATGCCTATAATTAATGTAAATTAGCCGGAATTACCTTTTTTGCTTATAACTCGAGAAAAACTCGAGATATCAAATCAAGTTCAAATAAAAGATGTAACACCAAAATTTTATACAAAACTTACCTATTATATATATTCGATTTAGATCAAATTAAGCCCGAAGGAAAGTTATAAAAATGAAACTCCGGAGGAAAAAAAACGCCGAAATAGGCTCGCGCACTATACCGTAGGCCCATGGCGACCCAGTTCGGCTACTCTTGGCTCGTTCCGACCTCGATTCGGCGCTTGCTCTACTGGCGGGCTGAATGAAAGCCTAGCTTCGGTAACGAATTTAAAGTTGCGTCTGAGTTTGCAAGGCTTAAGCGTAGAAAAGTTTTTTACGCTTTTCAAGGCGCATTCCAGCCAATGTAACCTGCCATGAAATTTACATTTTTTTTATTGATATTGAACTGTAAAATAAAGAACCAAGAATTCCGTTCGGGGTTGTATTAGCAGGGATACGTCTATAGAAACGAGCCAACAAAATTTCTCTGCGCTAAAGCCGACCATACACATTATTCGCATACTTTTATTCTAAACAATGATAATGAGAGTTTAATAATTTTTATTGAGGGTGTAGTGAATTCGTACACCATAGATCCTTTCGAGCATCATAAATTTATTGATACACCGACGTTTCGGGAGTATAATTAACTCCCCTTATCAAAGCTAAACAAAATGAACATACAGAAAATATTAAACATAACGGCAATTATAAAATTTCATGTCACATTAAAGAAAAAATTTTCTTTTCCCTTACCATTCGAGGTGGTATATCAATTTACAAATTTATAAAGCGGCCATTGCGTGGACTCCGCGTGTCAAACAGTTTTTCTTTTTACAATAGATTTTTAATAAATCACCAACATTTGTAAAGCAATACCTGTATAATGAGAATATTTAGAAAAATTAAATTGTACTAAAGAAAAAACCCATAATAAGAAAAAAGGCATGAAAATTCAAAAAACTTACATGTTACAAATCAGTCGTTTAGTCATAACGTCAAAAGCTGTTTTACCCAGGATGATTTAATCTCACTGTCCAAAAGAGACAATAAGAGTTACAGGCATCTCCGGGGCTATTTATACGGAATAAAGTACTGGGGATAGAAATTTTATAAGGAAATTGACTTAGTGACGCAGTGCCCACCAATGAAAAACTACTCTCTGCTACGTAACCGACGAGAATTTATGAATTTGTTAGGTTTGTTACGAATGTTGGTTGATCTATTAACAATGTCGACTGTGGATTTATAGCAATTTTTTAGTTTGATAATATCAAACTGTCTATTCATATTATTATTGGTACTATAAATGTGTAATATCTCAGAAAACAATCTTTTATTCTTATAACTTTCGTGATCAGCGATATTGACCTTATTAAAATCTATTTTATGATTGTAAAAGTTTGCATGTTTGGCTAAAGCCGACGTGGTGTCAACATTCTTAACACTACGCTTGTGTTCATTAATGCGTAATCATAATTGTCTACCTGTCTATCCAATATATGACCTTTTACAATCAGCACAATTCACTTTGTAAACTACACCACTTTTTTCAAACTTATCAACATTATCCTTACCTAATTTAATGTATTTAGAAAGTTTATTGCATGGTTTTTGTATAACCTTATAACTATTACGAGACAGAGTTGATTTTAATTTGTAACTGAGATGTTTAATGTATGGGATAACGATGAGCGATTTTTTAGAATCATCTGCAGTATTCGAATCGTTTATGTCAGTTTGTAATTTTTTTGTAAAAGATAACCTACGTTGTATACCCTGGTTAATAAATTTTAACGGATAACCATTCTCAACAAGTAATTGTTTTACAATATTTAAATTTTGTACATGAAATCTACTGTGTGATAAATTAATAGCTTTATCAACCAAACCATAAACAATCGCTCTTTTTTGTGATAAAGGATGATGCAAATCAAAGTGAACGAATCTACCAGAATAAGTACTTTTTCTGTACGAATTTGAAATAATTTTATTACCTTCTCTTATTAGAGATATTTCTAAAAAATTGATAGATTTATTCTCTTCATTTTCCATCGTGAATTTCAAATGTTCATTAAACTCATTAAATTCACATAAACATCGATCTATATCATTTTCCTTAATAATCAATAGACAGTCATCAACATAACGTTTATAGAACATTGAGACAATGAAGTTCTAAACATTCGAGAGCTAACTCTCCAAACCACGGACTAGAACAACCACCCATAGGAGCCCCATGAATTTGTTTGAAGTACTTGCCATCAAATTTAAAATATGTAGAAGACATAAGAAAAATAACACCATCAAGAAACTCTTGTAAACTTAAATTAATTCTGCACTTTAAATATTTCCATTTACGTCTGATCCCCGTAAGCACTAAATCAATATTTATGTTAGTAAATAATGAAACACCGTCAAAAGAAACTAATCTACAATTATCGGGTACGTTAATTTTTGAGACAGAATCTAATAATTCGTAACTATTAAGTGAGGATTTAGGTTTCGGCAAATACTTTATAAAAAACGTAGAAATAGCTTTATCAAGTTTATACGTTGGCGAGTTAACCGTCGAAACAATAATTCTGATTGGCAAATCTCTTTTATGGATCTTTATTAAGCCATATGCACGCGCTAGATCTGTATTGTTATTGTTTGTTTTCAAAATGTCAAAGCTGGAATCAAGGTCACAAACGCCACGATTAATCCACTTGTTTATTAATAAATCTACTGACTTTTTTAGAATGTTAAGTGGACGTTTGGAAAGTTGCTTATAATATTTATCATCCGAGAGAACTTCAAGGACTTTTTTATTATAATTTTCCCTGTCAATTGCAATCGTAACATTTCCCTTGTCAGCTTTAGTAAATAATATATTTTTGTTCTCTTTAACAAATTTGTCAGTAGCTGAAATTTTACTCATAATAACTGCATCTGTATGTGACAAATGTAATTTCTTTTTTGCAAAGGAATTTACACAGCTAACTAACTCACCACGTAATTTATTAGATTCATCAGACACGTCTGTAATATAACAATCCAAATTTTTAAGAATTTGAAAATATGTGCTCTGACTCGGATTGCATGTAAAATTAAAATTCTGCTCTAGCCTAGCAATGTCCTGTATATGTTGTGGAATGTGATTTTCCGTTAGGTTTATAAACCATTTGTCATACCTATTGTTATCATTAGTATTATCACAGATATTATTATTAAAGTTACACATTGTTAATACTTGACAGTTTCTCTGTGAGTTATCGTCCGCAGAGCTCCGTTGGAAATTATCATAATGATAATCATAATTATATTTATCATGAAATAATTTGGAAAACTTTTTGTTGTGTACGTTTGGCCATTTGAGTTTGATAGAACAGAGAGAATTCTTATAATGTTTAATAAAAGCTTTAATTATTTTTAAATTAGTAAATTTCTTTGTCATAACAAACAAATCATTCTTTTTCTTTTGCAATCTATTTATCTTTGAATAAAAATCAGTAATTTCCAATTTAAGCAATTTGTTCAAGACTAGATTTGTTAAGCTATTAAGTTTGTTTTCTGAAATATTACTATCCAAATTAATGTAACTAAAAGCTTTGGTAGTATTAACAATGTGTTTAGGAAAAACGGCATATTTCTTACATTTGGATAAAAACTCTATGTCACAGTTGATTTTTGTTATCGAATGTAAAATTTTTGAAAGTTGAATAAACGATTTTTTTGCGTTAATACTAATTTCGGTTTGTATAAAACGAAAAATAACTAAGTTATTAACCTGATCACTCTGTATGAGAGAGTATAATTCAGCATTGATATTCGCACGTATCTTAGATGTCAAAATCCGCATAGATGTCAACGTCCGCTCGGTGTTTATCATAGCCGTAGGCTGCGTCCTTTGTTTATATCTTTGTACAACTGATTGGTTGACTCTTATCATAAGTGCAACGAATGAGGTGTCGTCGTTTCTATGCCAAGCAGGCCGTCATAATGGCGAACTGACCAGCCGACGTAATGGTATATTTATGACTACACACATGTGCCACTTTCTTTACTTATATGTTCCTGATACATGCTGCGAAAAAACTGCAATAAAAATTCATTTATTATGATTTCCAAGTACACAAACTCCCCTTTACATAAACCTCAAGGCAGGATGAGAAAATAGAGAGAGTTTAGTACACTGATCGGCGTATTGGTACGGTATTGGTCCGATTTACTACCGGAAATTACAGTCCGATCGATTCACGGTATTAGACTTTTTTATAAGGTACCATATCTTCTTTTAAATGAAGATGTTTTGGAACCTCATTGCTTGATCGATTTCGTTATCGATACATTGATCAGTCTAATCGATGGTTATATCAGCTCGCGGCATTATACTTTTTTACTGCCTACTTTACCCTCTAACCGTTCCGCATATTTATAACTTTCATTAACAATTAATTTTGTTATTGATTCGGTACTAGTAAGGTATTAGTACAGATATCTTGAAAATTTACATACACATTAATTCGCGGTATTGTGCTTTATTGTTAGGTGCAACATTCTCTTTTTATTGGAGGTATTTTGGAACCTCACAGATCGATTGATTTTGTTATCGATATATCGATTGAACCAATCGATAGTCATTACAACTACTTAAATTCTTTTCGCTGTTTGTTTCTTATGACAAGTACAATGGGTGAGACATTATCACTTGTATGACTAGTAGTTCGTTATAATAGTCATCTGATCAGATAGTATAATGCCCTACTTATAACTATTACATATGTGACACCTCCTTAGCTTATATGTTCCTGATATATGCTACGAAAATCTACAATAAAAATTAATTTATTGTTATTATCAAACACACAAATCACCCCTTCATGTAAACCTCAATACAGGATGAGAAAATAGAGAGAGTTTAGTAAACTGATCAACGTATTGGCTCCATATTGCTATGATTTTCCACTGGTAATTATAGCCAGAACGATTCGCGGTATTAGACTTTTTTATAAGGTACCATATCTTCTTTTAAATGAAGATGTTTTGGAACCTCATTGCTTGATCGATTTCGTTATCGATACATTGATCAGTCTAATCGATGATTATATCAGCTCGCGGTATTATACTTTTTTACTACCTACTTTACCCTCTAGCCGTTCCGCATATTTATAACGTTCATTAACCAATTAATTTTGTTATTGATTCGCTATTAGTAAGGTATTGGTACAGATATCTCGAAAAGTTACATTCAGATTAATTCGCGGTATTGTACTTTATTGTTAAGTACAGTATCCTCTTTTTATTGGAGGTATTTTGGAACCTCAAAGGTCGATCGATCTCGTTATCGATGTATTGATCGACTCGATCAATTTTCGTATTAGTCAAGAGTAACATAGTTTTTACTACACAATATATTCTTCTACCAGGTGTATTTTATAATTTGCTTATAAAATATTATTTATGGATTTTCGTTTGGTTTTTGTAATTCTATGTTTCATAAAATATTTGACGAAGCTGTTCCATTATAAAATGCTGAGTTGTGATTATTCTTGTATGCTCTTGAAATACTAAAAAGTGTCTATCACTTCAAAAGATGTTATTTTGTAGTGCATTCTTTCATCCCACCCCTGTCACCGACTTACGTGGTTTCAAAGCTCTTTGGCGGGTATATAAGCACCTATGGTACCACGTACATAACAGTTCACTCTGTCTGCACTCTTCGAAAACGACCAAAGATTAGTTGAATCAGTAGTCTAGTAAGATACATATAAAATACTTATAAAATTTAATTCGAGGTAAGAAGAGGGAATGAGCATATCGTAGAAGAAGAAGAAAATAGAGAAGAAAACGTAGAAGAGCCACACATCGTAATAACAGACGAGACTACAAGACATTATCGGCGCTTTGGTATTGAAGGTAGAGAAATGCGTGTTCAAATTCGGCTACCACCTTCTGGAGTCAATGATTATGAGTGGCTCGAGTTATGCAATGCAGGAATTGTATGGAAAATTATGTGATACAGCAACATCCGAAGATTTTATTGGCGTAACTCTTTCATCCGAAAGATTTCTTCACGGTCCTGCATGGATTTCATTTAGACGCGTGAGTGATTTATCTGCTAATGATTTATGGGATAAGCTAGCAAGCATTGCACAAAGCGCTGATAATTTTGAAATTGATGATACATTATTAGTATCTTGTAGCATTGTATCTGTCCCTGTAGGTCGTGGTCGCATAGCTTTAACTCATGAAAGTGTTTTTAAGCGTTCTATATTAAAAATAAAAAAGATGATAATTTATGTTTACCAAGATCTTTAGTAGTTGCATATGTGCATACAATACGGGGGCAAATACGTTCAGGAGTACTTCAAGAAGAGTGGGAAAAAATTAGAAACAGTCGTCAAAAGTATCAAACTGAATGTGCACAAAATCTTGTACGCGATGTTGGTGTAATTATACCCGAAGGAGGGTGTGGATTAGATGTAATTCATACATTTCAGACATTTTTTGCTAGAATAGGTATTGCCATTGTTATCTACTCATTTCAAAGATTTGGGCGTGGTGATAAACCATTGTATGACGGTTCAAAATTTGTTCTCGATACGAATAATATAATTAAACATACTCTAAGGATTATATATTACGAAGCATCACATCATTATCAACCAATATTAAATTTGGTTGCTGCTGCCGGTAGTAGAGGTTACTACCATGTAATAAAATTTTTACGCGTGAAGAAAATCATAAATGCTCACAAAAATGTAGCTAGTGTTTTCAAAAACCTCCTTGTGATACTGAAAATGTTAAAATTAACTGTAGATTTTGTGCTAGAGATTTTTTCGGTAATATTTGTTATAAAAATCATCAAAAACCAAAATCTTTTGACAAAAAACTGTCAATCTGCCAGAGTATAAGGATTTGTACAATGTGTAATAAAACAGTTAGAGTAAAAGAAGAAAAACATGAGTGTGGAAAAACATTTTGTAAAGTTTGTAATGAAATATTACCTACAGATCATTTTTGTTACGTAAAACCAATTGAACCAAGTAAAGTTTTAAAGACTTTATTTTTCTTTTATGATTTTGAGACACAATAATGTGAAAGAGTAGATGGTGATGACAAAATTAGAATACATGTACCAAACTTGTGTATTGTACAACAAGTTTGTAGTTTTTGTGATAAAAATACAGACATTTCGACATCGTGTACATATTGTGGTATTCGGGAATATGTATTTGATCGTGATCCTGTCAAACAATTTACAGATTTAGTGTTTGCAAAAAGAAGAGCGTTTAAGCAGATTGTTTGTATAGCGCACAATGCACAAGGTTTTGATGGACAGTTTATTCTAAAATATATTACTGAGCGGGATGACATTCGTGTTAAACCATCTATTATATTAAACGGTACAAAAATAATTTTAATGGAGCTTGTGAATGTTAAATTTTTAGATAGTTTGCATTATCTTCATATGCCTCTTAGTGCTTTACCTAAGGCTTATGGTTTAATACACATTGAGAAAGGCACGTTTCCACATTTATTCAACACGCCAGAAAATCAAAATTATATTGGTGAATTACCACCTCTTTCATCCTATTCACCAGATACTATGAGTGTTATTGAGAGAGGGAATTTATTAGAGTGGTATAACGATAAGAAAGAACAGCATTACGTCTTCGATTTTCAGAAAGAAATTTTGAAATATTGTGAACAAGATGTTAAAATTTTAAGGCTAGCATGTTTGGCTTTTCGAGAAACTTTTTTAAATTGTTCTAAAGTTGATCCTTTTACTGAAGCAGCTACAATTGCATCGTCAATCTTCGTGTGTATAGAAAAAACTTTTTAAATCCAAAAACTTTTGGCATTATACCTCAAGGTGGATGCAGGCGAGCGAATAATCAATCACTTAAAGCATTATTATGGTTAAAATGGATGGAAAAGGTTATGAATTGTGAAATACAACATGCTAATCGTTCTCATGAAAAACGACTTCCGGAGGGACCAATAATTGATGGTTTTCTATCACCTTATCAAAATAACACTCATAGTAAGGGTATAGTATTACAGTTTCACGGGTGCTACTGACACGGGTGTCCAAGATGTTACCGAATTAAGAGAGACACGTGTTTGGTAGTGGGTAAGGAAACATTGGATGATAAATATGAAAGAACCTGCAAAATTTCTGAAAAAATTAGATCATATAATTATTATCTTATAGAAAAATGGGAGTGTGAATATGAGAAAGAGTGTTTGGAAAATGAAAGTATGAGTCAGTTTGTACAACAGGCTAAACTTAAAATGTATGAACCCTTAAATCCTAGAAATGCTTTCTTTGGTGGAAGAACAGACAATACAGTTAAAGTTTATGACGCACAGGATAACCAAAAAATTAAATACGTTGATGTTTGTTCACTTTGTCCGTACATATGTAAACGAGGCAAATATCCTGTTGGTCATCCAAAAGTATATGTTGGCGAAGAAGAGTGTCTTCAATTCATTGGTAATATAAATAATATTCATAAAATCGATGGACTTATTATGTGTACCATATTACCACCACGCAATTTATATCACCCGGTTTTACCTGTAAAAATGCATGGTAAATTAATTTTCCCACTATGTCGAAAGTGTGTAGAAGATAAAGTGCAAGAAGATTGTATGCACGAAAATGAAGAAGACAGAGTATTTATTGGTACATGGGTATCTGAGGAGGTAAAAAAAGCTGTTGAAATTGGCTACAGAATTAGAAAAATTTTTGAAATTTGGCAATATAAAATTACACAATATGATCCTGCTACTGGCCAAGGTGGATTATTTACAGGTTACATCGATGAATTTTTTAAACAGAAAACCCATGCATCTGGATTTCCTGCGGAATGTAACAATGATCCAGAGGCAATAGCACAGTATATTCAAGACTTTGAACGAGCGGAGGGTATAAAACTGGACAAGAGCCAGATAAATCTTAATCCTGGGAAAAGGTCTGTAGCAAAACTTTGTCTTAATTCTTTATGGGGTAAATTTGGACAAAGAGAGAATATGCCAAAAACAGAAATAGTGACAGATCCTCAAAGACTTGTAGAAATGTTAACCAACTCTGAAGTCGAAGTTATGGCGTATTTACCCGTTAATGATTACACCCTGTACGTCTGCTGGCAATACACTGAAGAAGCAATGGAAACATCACATACTACTAACATTGTTGTTGCTGCTTATACCACAGCACAGTCCCGGTTGAAACTTTTCAGTTATTTGGAACCCCTAGGAGAACGCGCTTTATATTATGATACAGATTCAATTATTTATGTGAGAAATACAGATACACAGGAGTATGAACCACCTACGGGAACACTTTTAGGAGAAATGACAGATGAATTGTCATGTTACGGTATAGGGAGTTACATAACATCTTTTGTATCAGGGGGGCCAAAATTTTATGCTTATAAGGTTAAGAAATCTGACGGCACTGAATCTTGCATATGTAAGGTCAAAGGAATACGGTTAAATTATTCAAACGCTGAGAAAATAAACTTTGACTCTATACGTGATTTAGTTACCGGTCAGATTCCACCTATATTATTAACGTTCGATTCGATAAGACGTACAAACTTTCATGATGTCGTAACGCGGGAAGAAAATAAGATATGTAAGCCTGTGTATGCAAAGAGGCGTTTTATAAATATATCTAAAAGTTACCCTTATGGGTATAAAACACCTTAAATAAAGGTTATTTAGTTTAGTATATCTGTGACAACCAAGATGTCGAGAAGTCTGTCCAAAAGAATGGAGTACATTGTTGATATGCAGGGGTTTAAACAATCTACAGATGATTATGTTCTTAAGGAGCTTGCTATATTACCGCTGGAAAAAGACTCTGAACCTCTAGTACTTTTGTTTCAAGAACCATATAATTGGCGTCGACTTACGGATAGACACAAAAAAGAAGATACATGGCTGAAACAATATTATCACGGGCTTTCATGGAAGTCTGGTGAAATTCCTTATGCGAATATAGGCAAGATTCTTCGAGAAGAGTTACATGATGCTAAAAAAGTTTTCATCAGAGGTCAGATTAGAAGGGAATGGTTGAAACGTTTTAAATTTAATGTCGTCGATATTTACGATTTAGGTTACTCCCAAGTTGTACATCAACAAAAATTGTAACTATTTGTATTAACCATAATGGTTCTTATAAAACAAATTGTTGCCTTCATAACGCTAAACTTATGAGAAAATATTATTTCGAAAATATTTGTGTGAATTATGAATAATTTCATATTGTTAAATAGCATAAGTGAATTAATTGTATTCATGTGTCAAAACATTTGTAAATACTTAATAAAACGCTTATCCTTCAATCAAAACTGCTTGTTTTTCAATTAATCTTATTTCAATGTAATAAACCTAACAAAAAAATTAATTTTTTTAAAGCGATGGTGGTGAAAGACTCAAGAAGTGTATTAAACAGTCTGATATACCATATTAAGCTTATTGATTCACATCAAGATTATCGATTCACATTGAGCTTTTCAATTCACATTAAGCTTTTTGGTACACGTTGATAGCGTTTATCACAAGCTTTATAGCTTGAAAATATTGTCACTTCGTCAGCAATCTGATTTCTCGAGCAGCTTGTGACACGCGCGCCGTCGCCGCAAACCTCGAGACTTATAAAAATATTATTTGCTTTGATGAAAACAGTTTTTGTCATGGATCCACGGTGGAAACATCCTTGGACATCTATGGTTTGTGGTCCCACATCATGTGGGAAAACCGTGTTTTTTAAACACTTTTTAAAACATATAGATAGTATGAGTAACGTACACTTTGACCGAATAATAGTTTACTATTCCGAATGGCAATCAACGTATAAAGAACTGAGTGATGATGTCGAATTTCACGAGGGTTTACCAAAAAATTCAGAATTTGTCGACGATTCTAGACCAAAATTGATAATTATAGACGACTTGATGAGGGAGTCTTCGGGTGGTGGTGGTGGTGGCGTTATTGCCAATCTTTTTACCAAGGGTAGTCATCATAATAATTTAAGCGTAATATTCATCACACAAAACCTTTTCCATAAGGGCCAGCGTGAAATCTCGTTAAATTCTAATTATATAGTTATTTTCAAAAACCCTAGAGATAAATCTCAGATACAGTATCTAGCTCGCCAAGGGTGTCCTGAAAATCCACAATTTCTACAAGAGACTTATCTTGATGCAACTAAATAAGCACACTCCTATTTATTACTTGGCTTACGCCAAGATACACCTGATAATTGTCGTCTTCGTAGTAATATATTTCCGTTTGATAAATATCACTATGTTTATGTTCCCAAGAAATCTATAAAAGGTAGCGAACTTGGGAATAGTATACCAATCATACGATTGTAATGGGTTCGAGTAGACGCAAGCGTCTTGCACAAAAAAATTTAAATACTTTAAAATCTCTGCTTCATTTCGATAAAAGTCAACGACGTGTTTTATTACGCGAAGCAGATAAAAAACTTGTTATTCTCATTTGCGAATGTGGCTTAAATATTTTACGTGGTAACGTGCCTTTGAACAAAAACTATAAAAATAAATTGTAAAAGTACGTTTTATTCTTAAGAAAATTAACTGATTCTTCGCAAAGTTTGAAAAATAAAAAAAAGTTGATTATCAAATACCAGACTTGTTTACCACTCATCTTGGTCCCTGTGATAAAACTATGGAGCATGCAAGAAAAATGATTTTGATCCCTGAAGAAAGTATAAACAATTTACACCATAGTTTATCAGGTGAAAAATTGGTTACTATGCAAACACCGGGTACACCTTCGTTGCAACTAGACAAAGAAATGAGCGAGATTATAAATTCGACATCAATTCAAGATGATCGTGAAAAATATGCGATGTACCAACAAGCATTAGACCGTTTTATGTATTATAAATCAAATGATGATGCAAAAAAGTTTCACGTGAGCGACGTAACCACCCCTGGAGATATCGATAGAGTAAGCAGAGTAAATAATAACGAAGATACCAATGAAGATAGCAGAAAAGTAGATGATAACATAATAAACATGATACCATCAACGCTTCGATTTAAAGCAAAGCAGTTATTACTGCGATTGTCTGCTTCTGGTGATGTCACATGGGATGATCTTGGTAAGATTGCCATAGATGGCAGTGTCGTCAAACGTGGAAATATAGTAGATTTGATTAACGATGCTCTGAGAAATAGAAAACAGCCGTTGTCAAGTGGTTATAGGCAGTTTACCGAAGCGCTTCGCAGAGCAAATATACTACGAGAATTTATTGGTTACACTAAAATTTGGGAACTTGTTTCTTCACCACAACCTGATAGTGACGACGGCGACGAAGAAACTCAACAATCTAATAGTGAAGAAACAAATGAAAAACCAGCCAATAGAGCAACACCAAGAAAGTTGAAAAAAAGATTAAACCCCCAAGAAGCACCTAGACACGTTACAAAAGTTCGTATTCTTCCATGGAATCGCCTAGAGTAAATATTGAAGAAGATTTGATCACACACCCAGAATCAAGTCTTGTAGATAATTTAATCAATTCTTTACCTTTTGAAATACATGCTCCAGGATACCATTTTTGTGGACCTGGTACACGTCTAAACAAGAGGTTAGAGAAAGGTAAGAAAGATATCAACCCACTTGACGATTATTGTCGTGAACATGATATAGCATATGCAAACAGTAGTGATCGTAGCAAAGCTGATTGTTTGCTGGCTAAACGTGCCTTTGTCTGAAACAGCTACAACTAACGAGAGAGGTGTGGCTTTAGTCATAACTTGTTGTATAATAAGTAAAATAACTTTTGACAAGTTTTCTTTGTACATTAAAAAAAATAATTAAAAGAAACGTAAAAAAGAAACTAAAAATGTATAAGAATAAGATAAATGGAAAAAACGTTAAATAATTTTTTCTATCGACCACCGAAATCAACAGCCTATGCTGGTGCGTACAACCTTTTAAAAACAATTGGTAAAAAACACGATCGCAAAAAAAATATCAAATGGCTTGAAAGTCAGGATGCTTATACTCTACATAAACCTGTACGCCGTCATTTTCCGCATAGGTCTTATGACGTTCGTAACCCTTTTGATGTGTGGGAAGGAGATCTCGCTGAATTACGATCATTAAAAACCTATAACAATGACAACACATATCTACTTGTGGTTATAGACGTTTTATCAAAATTTGCATGGGTTGAACCTATTCGTAACAAAACATCGAAAAGTGCCGCTACAGCATTTGAACGTATTTTAACACGTTGTAAAGGACAACACCCCATGCTCTTTGAAACTGATAAAGGTAAAGAATTTCTCGGCAAAGAGATGCAACAAGTTTTGAAAAAGAATAGTATAAACTATCGTGTAGTTAGAAATCCTGATATTAAAGCAGCTGTGGTTGAAAGGTTTAACAGAACATTGAAGGGTCGATTATGGCGATATTTTACTCATACAAATACGTACAGATATATTGATATTTTACAAAAAATTGTTGATGCTTACAATAATTCTTGGCATTCTGGTACTAAAATGACTCCTGTTAAAGTTAATTTGTACAATGCCGTAAAAGCATACCAAAACCTAGCCCAACGATACAACACGACCCGTATTCGATACCCTAAATATAAGGTGGATGACTTAGTACATGTCAGTCGCGCCAAACTAGTGTTCAAGAAAGCATATGAAAGCGGATGGACTTTGGAATTATTCCGAATTATACTTATATCTACTAAACGCCAACCGCCTGTTTATACTTTGGAAGATCTTGACGGTGAACCAATCGAAGGTTTTTTCTATGAAGAAGAACTTTCTAGAGTACAAAAAGATTTGAATACAGAATCATTTCAAATAGATAAGATTCTTAAAACTAAAGGTAAAGGGAAAAACAAAAAAATATTTTGTAACTTGGAAAGGTTATCCCGATAAATTTAATTCCTGGGTTTCAGCAAACAATTTAAAAAAGATATAATGAGAGAACAATTTTCCATAGTATTATCTAGTAACAACAGCATGTATGTGTTTTCTGAAAATAAAACAACACATTTTACCACACAGCTACCTCAAAATATTTATTTATACGGTGAGTGGTCTGTAGCTCTATGTGAGATTCAGATACCCCACACATTTCAACATATTTCGCTCGATAACTATGAGGGTATGGTCTGTGTAAAAACAACACTGAGTCGTTTTCACCAAATGATTTGAGACACGAATCAATAGAAAATGATGTAATTGCACACTTACCTCCAGGTATTTACACAGATATGGAAAATCTTTTACAAGAAATAAATAATTTACCTAACATAAAAAATCACTTACAATTCAAAGCACAACGTGGAGGGTTTATAGAAATTGAACGAACTTGCCAGGATACTTGTGACACGAGTTTTCATAGTTTAATTTTGTCTGAAAAACTCTTGAGAATTATTGGTTTTGAAAATCATAATCTTGAAAAAATTAGAGATACAGTTACCGGTCAAAGACCTGCCGATCTTATTAGCGGTTTACCATCAATAATAAGAGTGTATAGTGATATTTGTGAACCTTATATTACGGGCGATGTACACACACCTCTTTTACGCATAGTTCCTCTTAATATGAACGATTATAAATATAGTAGCATTGAGATTAAAAACTTTATCACGTCAATGTATATTCCATTGTTATCTACGTCATTTCAATCGATCACAATAGATATAAAGGACCAAGATGGAAACCCTATAGCATTCGATTACGGTACGTTGACAGTAACACTTCATTTTTAGAGAACAGCATAAGATGGATTATTTTGAAACAATTTATGATAACCAAAGTGCCCACGATCCATTCAATAATTATATTACAATAGTTACATCTATGCAAAAAGGAAAAGGTGTTGGAAGCTTTTTAAAAGGTGTCTATCGTAGTGTTTTACCGTTTGTAAAAAAAGGTGGTAAGGCTCTAGGAAAAGCTGTTGGTAAAGAGGCTTTACGAACAGGTGTAAATATTTTAGATGACATTACACATGAAAAACCTTTTAAAGAATCTTTTCGTAATAATATTCGAGAATCAGGAAAGAATCTCAAAAGAAAAGCCGAAGAAAAATTGGATAATCTGATAAGTGGCTCAGGATATAAAACTAAGCGTCGGGCCCAGAAACAACAGTTGACTAAGAACTCTGATGCCGTTAACACCAAAAGTAGAAAACGTTCCAAAGTTAAACCAAATAAAAAATTTGGTATTAAAAAGAAACACTGTAAAAATAAAAGGAAAACTTTGAAAGAAAAACGTACTGCACGAGATATTTTTGAAGAATAATGGCTTCTCTGCATAGTGGTTCGTGTGCATGTCTTAAATCTGAAGTGAATTTATTTAGTGTACCTCTTACTCAAACAACGATTGAAAATTCAAATTATGTTCAATATAAGCCAATATCTTCGCTAACTGAAGGGTCGCCAATAGAGTTTTCTATACCGAGAACTAGTGAATATATCGACCATGCACATACTCTGCTTAGTGTTCGTGTAACTATCGCACAAACAGTAACACATCCTGAAACCATAGATAAAAATACCTTGAAAAATGTTGGTCCTGTAAATAATTTTATGCACTCCATATTTAATCAAGTTGAAGTGTTTTTTAATCAAAAACCTGCTTCCCCGCCCAATAACGCCTACGCTTATCGATCATACATTGAAACTTTATTAAACTATGGGTCTGCAGCTAAAAAATCTCATCTCACCAGTGCACTATGGAACACCGACATTCCTGGAAAAATGGATGCTACAGATGACGAAAACGAGGGTCTTACAAACCGCCGAATCCTTATGGGCGATGAGAAAAACATAGATATGATTGGGTATTTACATTGTGATGTTTTCAATCAAGACAAATTATTAACTAATGGTGTCGAAGTACGTGTGCGGCTCGTACGATCACGGGATAGTTTTTGTCTTATGGACCTGACCGGACTCTACACCGCTCGAATCACCGAAGCTGCTCTCTTTGTACGTCGTGTCAGACTTAGTCCAAGTATTATATTAGCTCACGAAAAAGCACTTTCGAAAACAACAGCTAAATATCCCCTCATACGTGTAGAAGTAAAAGCTATTACATTGCATAGTGGTATTCATGGAGCAACATTGGATAATGTCATTTTTGGTCAATTACCAAAAAGAATTATTGTTGGTTTTGTAGAAAATAAAGCTTTTAACGGTGATAAGGGTCTCAATCCATTTAATTTTAAAAATTTCAATATAAATTATTTGTGTCTCTACATTGATGGTGTACAAGTACCGTCTAAACCATTACAACCTGATTTTAAAACGAATAATATGTATGTTGATGCATATCATACTTTATTTTTTGGTACTGGTATACATTATTTAAATGAGGGTAATTCTATTTCACGCGAAGCTTATGCCAATGGATATTGCCTTATCGCTTTCGATTTAACACCTGATTTATCAGCAAATCAAGACACACATTGGAATCTAGTAAAACATGGTAGTGTGAGAAATGATGTTCGTTTTGATGATCCGTTAAGCAGTACAGTAAATTGTATAATTTATGCTGAATATGAAAATATACTTGAGATTGATTCGTCACGTCAAGTTCTCGTGGACTATAGTGGGTGAGATGGTGGGGGAAAGTAGTAGTAGTGGGGGGTAAAGGTTAATGGTTTGGAAATGCTTCTGATATGTCAGTCGTTGATTGGACGTTGATTTGTTCAAAACTATGAAGATGGATATCGTCGTAGATATACAGTGTGTCAAAGATTATAAAAACCGTCCGGTACCAAAAGAAGTGGCAGTTCTTTCATTAAATTAAAATTTCACAGGACATTGGTTTGTTTCTCCGAATAGACAAATAACTGCACTATGTCAAGAGGCTAGAAAAGAAAACGATTGGTTATCACGAAACCATCACGGCTTGGACTGGCTTGATCAAGGTGTTTCCGAAAAAGTCTTGTTCAAAAACCTAGAAGAAATTTGCAAGAGAGCAAACAATATTTATGTTCGTGGTGGCATGAAAGTGGCGATTTTACGAAAAATCACTACACGACACATTATAAATTTAGAGTTTGAGGAAGATTGTCCACCATTTCACAAACTTACAGCATCTGGCAATTACTGCATGCAACATTCTTTAAAATACGGTTTTTCAAAGTTTAGTTGTGCTTTGAATAACGCCTCTAAGTTAAAAACGTGGCTGAAAACACGTGGTAAAACTGAAGCTGTTGGTGAAGAGTTTATCTTTGAACCACCTATTAACCTCTGTGATGAACAATATACAAATTCAACGGATTTTATCTCGAATTCCTACTCACGCTGTGGGGGTCTTTGCGGCAGATCAAATTCCCCTGGTCTGGACGAGACCGACAGCTTTTATTTTCAACACCCAAAGGCACGATAAACCTGGCTTGCATTGGGTGGCAATTTACGTCAATAAAAACGGTGATGCCTGGTACTTTGATAGTTTTGGTGTACCTCCTTACATACCCGATCATATAAACCGTATTCGGAGAAATGTTAGAAAATTTCGATGGAATTCACGACAACTACAAAGTGGAACTTCAGATACATGTGGTTATTTTTGTCTCATGTTTTTACATTACATGTCTGTGGGCCTTGGAATTGGACATTTTCTCGAAAACTTTTCTTGTAACTTACACAAAAATGATCAAATTGTTAGAAATTATGTCTCAAAATTGTATAGGGGCACATTTCCCCACTACCATTACCAACCCCTCCACTACTAACACTTCCCGCTACTATCCTACCCTTCCAATAGAAAACCCCTCCACCATCCGAATGAATAGTATAAAAAAGAGCGTCTACCACAACCTATTCATTAGTTCACACGATCACCCCTGCTGAAAATAATACACAAGAATGGCTGATCAAGGCAAGCGTAAAAGCAAGGCAATGGCAGGTCAAGAAAGTGTTTCCAAATATCATTGTCGTCATCAACTGTTGCCAATGATGTACGGACTAAACAAATATTATACTAAGAAAATTACAATTGGCCTAGAAAATAAGGAAATTGATGGTGAATTTCTACCTATCATCCGTCTTAGTGGTGACGACTTTGTTGGTATATTATTTACTGTGTCTGACTGGCGTTTATTTGAAGAATTTTTCCAGTTATTGATAAGTTCTTTGAAACTGAAGATGGTGATATGCTGCATAAAAAGATGCCTTTTAGCCGTTTTAGCATAAGGCTTATTATGAGTTATGGCGACAAGGCAATTGAACTTGTAGAAGAAGAAGATTCACAGACGTCAGGTGATGAAACACCAAAGAAACAGTACCGGCGTAGTTTAGTATTTAAAAAAGTTTCTTTTGATAGATTAAAAATATTAAAACATTGTATACGTGTGAGAGTGAGATTTTTTATTAGATGTAACATGTAACATAGAATATATTATTAATACACTTTGTCATTATTTCAAAGAAAAATTGCAAGAATCGCAATCATCACAATATACACATTTTTCTAAGGATGATTTATTAACTTATGTGGAAAAATTCGGCATACCTGATTCTGATAAAGTTTATGATGAAATAATGATTAAAAAAAATGATATACCGATATCAATACCCATTCATGAGGTTATGTCTTTAATATATGAGCTTGTATCATTACATTTAGAAAATATTATATTTTTAATAAATAAAAAGATTTAAATGTATCAAACTTGTGTTTACTTACCTTTCATACTCCTATTCTAAAATACCACTTAGTTTCTTACAGATAGAGTTTAATATTATAGAGTTAAATTGTAAAGTTAAATTTTAAATCATAGAGTTCAATATTATATTAATTTTAAAGTTCAAGTTATATTTTAAATTTTGAAATCATAGAGTTAAGTTTAAATCATAATTTTAAATTTGGAAATCATAGAGTCAAGATTAAATCATAATTTTGAATTTTGAATATTGTGGCACCATGGGGCAGACACAAAAAACCCCCACCACCACACCCTGGTGGGAGGGGGAGGGGATGTATAATACCCCCTCCTCCAGGGTGTGGTGGTGGGGGTTTGTTGTGTCTGTCCCATGGTGCCACAATAACTACTGATGTGTTATTGTGAAAATTTCAACAAAAAAAGTGCTTAGTTAATATCATGTATGGTTTTCCCAGGGTGTGAGACGCAAAAGTTTAATTTATACAAGAATAAAACGAAAGCTTTTATTCTCAGTGATTATCAGCTCATAAACTGATTGTGTTTTTTTAACAAGATTGTGTGTGAGTAATGCTCAGTTAATAATTTATGTAGTTTCAATCAGTAATAATTTCAAGAACTTATATCTGACTTATTATCTCATAAAAGATTATGTCAAATGAAAAAAGCGAAAGGATGTGTTATTGAAAAAATTTCAACAAAAAAAGTGCTCAGTTAATCTCATGTATGGTTTTCCCAGGTTGTGAGACGTCAAAAGTTTTAATGGGTATGGAGTTTGCATCGTTGGAATGCAACGAAATAATTTTTTACGATTGATTAAAGTTATTTAACAATGGAAATTTTATCTAAACTTTTTTTTTTTTTAATTATTTTATACTATAAAACACTAAGTCTACAAGCGAAATTAATATTATTTAGTATCAACGTGAAGTAAAATGAATCTTTTTTTTATTTCGTTGCACTCCAATGTTGCAAACTTCAGACCCATAAGTTTTATCTATACAAAAATATCAAGAAAGCTTTGATACTTAGTGATTATCAGTTCATAAACTGATTGTGTTTTTTTAACAAGATTGTGTGTGGGCAATGCTCAGTTAATAATTTATGTAGTTTCAATCCGTAATAATTTCAAGAACTTATATCTAACTTACATCTCATAAAAGATTATGTCAATTGAAAAAAGCAAAAAGGATGTGTTATTGTGAAAATTTCAACAAAAAAGTGCTCAGTTAATCTCATGTATAACTTAACCAGGGTGTGAGCCGTTAAAAGTTTTATACAAGAATATCAAAAAAGCTTTGATTCTCAGTGATTATCTGCAGTTCATAAATTGGTTATATTTTTCTAACAAGATTATTTATGGGTAATGCTGAGTTAATAATTTACGTAGTTTCAATCAATAATAATGTCAAGAACTTATATCTAACTTATATCTCATAAAAGATTATGTCAAATGAAAAAAGCAAAAAGAATGTGTTATTGTGAAAATTCCAAAAAAAGTGCTCAGTTAATCTCATGTATGATTTAACCAGGGTGTGAGACGTCAAATGTTTTATCTAAACAAGAGTATGAAGAAAGCTTTGATTCTCGGTGATTATCTGCAGTTCATAAATTGGTTATATTTTTCTAACAAGATTATGTATGGGTAATGCTGAGTTAATAATTTACGTAGTTTCAATCAATAATAATTTCAAGAACTTATATCTAACTTATTATCTCATAAAAGATTATGTCTAATGAAAAAAGCGAAAAGGATGTGTTATTGTGAAAATTTCAACAAAAAAAGTGCTGAGTTAATCTCACGTATGGTTTTCCCAGGGTGTCAGACGTCGAAAGTTTTATTTATACAAGAATTTCAGGAACGCTTTGATTCTCAGTGATTATCAGTTTGTAAACTGGTTGTGTTCTTTTTCACAAGACTATGTGTAGGTAATGCTGAGTTAATAATTTACGTAGTTTCAATCAATAATAATGTCAAGAACTTATATCTAACTTATATCTCATAAAAGATTATGTCAAATGAAAAAAGCAAAAAGAATGTGTTATTGTGAAAATTCCAAAAAAAGGTGCTCAGTTAATCTCATGTATGATTTAACCAGGGTGTGAGACGTCAAAAGTTTTATCTATACAAGAGTATGAAGAAAGCTTTGATTCTCAGTGATTATCTGCAGTTCATAAATTGGTTATGTTTTTTAACAAGATTATGTGTGGGTAACGCTGAGTTAATAATTTACGTAGTTTCAATCAGTAATAATTATAATAATAAGAATAATTTTTTTTATTTATTTTTACTCCCGCAACAAGTGAAAATTTTTTTAATTTATCCATAAGGTACGAGTCAATAAATTGATACTTATTATTTCTGGAAAAAATAAGTTCCAAAATCTTAACCTTATGGTAAAACGATTACTAATTGAATATTTGTAACGATATCATAATTAACCTACAAATATTGAATGTTGCATGGTTAATATTTCGAATAATTGTTATATTATTGAACATGTTAAATAACATTAAAATGTTTGCAGGTTAATTTCAATAGTTTTATGAATATATATGCTGACCGTGATAATAACAAACAATATTAATTTTAAACCTAAATTTTAATAGATGTAATAATGCTGAACGTTTTAACATTAAAAACCCATTGATTATGGTATTTCCAAGGCATAATACTGCTTCAAAGAATAACTTCATAAAACAAAATTAGTCTTGTCAAAAATTTAATTCATCTAAAATTAGAATGTTTTTTGTTATTCTTTGAAACAGTATTATTCCTTGGAAATACCATAATCAATGGGCTTTTTACTCTTAACGTTTCAAATTATTATATGTATTGGATTTTTTAATATTTAGGTTTAAAATTAATCTTGTTTGTTATTAATGGAATTATACATATTGAAACACAAATTTTACCAGTGACTATAAAGACTTTATAATATTACCCGTGAATATAAATACTTAATATTACAAATTAACAAAACGTAAACAATGAATTAATATTTGTAAGAATATTTTGAGAATATTGACACATGGTAGCCCCATACACTCCTTAACCATAAAACTGTACATACAAATCATTAATAGTTTGTTATACTAAAATATGAAATAAAACATTCTCTCATTCAGAATACTAATGCACAAAAATTAAAATTAATGATAAATATATTCATAAAACTATTGGAATTAACCTATAAACATTAAATGTCATATTTAACATGTTCAATAATATAAAAAAATTATTCAAATATTAACCATACATTTAATATTTTTTTTTCTTATTTCAGTACATATGTATTACATTTGTTAATGAAGTTAATAGTTTATCTCGTTGTTTGCATAAGTTGATACAGCTGTAATTAGAATATGATCGTCTGTAGTGAAATTTGACTTTAAGTTTGTCATCTTTTTGGTAGACGTATTTGTGTCAATTTCATGAAGAGGCGATGAGGACTTCCCCTTTAAACTTTTCCTTGTGTCTTTTGTTAGTTCCAAGAGACCATATTTTTCCAAATTTGTCTGCATATGGCGCATTTGAAGCCATTCTGAAAAATTGGAAATATTTAAAGTATATTTTGTGAATTAACTTATATTTTAGTACATTTCATGCAAAGAAGTAAAGAATAGTTAGAGATAAAGGAAAAAAGAAAACAGGAGATTAGGATTTCTGCAGGATGATATAAGACCGACGCTGAACATCTGGAAGGACGATGAGGATCAGAGGACGGGGGGATCAAAAAAAGAGAGAAGGAAATGGAGAGGATGGAGATGAAAATGGAGGATCTGGAAAAAGAGCTGAGAAGATTGGGAGAGAAAAAGCAAGAACGGAGAAGTAAAAAAAGACAGAGAGGTTGATTCAAAAAGGTTAGGGAAAAGGTCTGCTTACTGAAAGTAGAAATGAGGAGGGACAGGTTTAGAGAAAGAGGAGACAGGAGGGCGCAGAGTCAGAGAAGGAAGAAAAGAAAAAAGAGGAGGTAACAGGTTACTTGGAGGCAGAAGTAGACAGAAGTAGGAGACTGGTCATAAAGGTAGGATGAAAAAACAAGGAGAAGATCGAAGAATGGATTAAGAAAAATATGGTGGAGGCCAAAGTGGAAATTAAAGGGATTAAAAATGTGGAAAAGGTGTGGTAGCTGATACTTGAGATGATCACGGAGAGAGGAGTAAGGAAGAAGAGAAGAGAGAAAAATAGAAGCAGATCGAGAAATGAAGGAAAAGAGAGAAGATAGGAGAGAAAATGGGAGAAGAGAAATAGAAGAAAAGCAAATATAGTTAAAGAGGTAGTGAGAATGAAAGAGAGAGAGAAGTGTGCAGATAGGGAGTAAAGGAATCAAAAGCAAAGTTATTATATACATTTTGTGCAATATAATTGAAATATATTCTTACCACCATGAGCTAGTACACGCACAGCATGTTTTTCAAAGTCAACTGTTTTTATTTTGGTCCTCATAGTGGCAGCTGTTGTAATGTCGCAATCCTTTGGCCAGTCCGTGGAAATTATCTTAGACTCCTTGATAACTTCTTCGATATTGGAAGCATCTTTGTCTGTGAGCCAACACATGTAACCCGTCTGTATAAAGTTTCTATTAGATTTATCCACTTCATTGGCGAATTCAACCAATATACAGCGTTCATTGCTCACAGAGTGCAATATATTTTGTTTTTCCTTGAGAGTTTCCATTGTCAATCTGTGAAATAAAAATAAAATAATCAAATACATGAAACTTGTAACCAAGTTTCTTGTACTATAGTCATAAATAAATTATGGCACACATGTATATAGATTAAATCACGGGGCGAGTCAATAAAAGAAAAAAAAACAGAGAATGGAGGAAAGAAAAAAGAAAGGCAGAGAACTGAGAAGGGAGTGAAAAAAAAAACAGAAAGAAGAAAAAAGGTTTGGGAAATAAAGCGAAAAAAATGTCAGTAGTACATGGATAGAGCAGAAATACAACAACAAAAAAAGAAAGAGAGAAAAAGAATTTCGACAGAGAAGGCAAAAAAAGGGAGTGGAAAGAAAAAGAAAGAACGTTTGAGAAAAAAAATGAAAAAACAAAAAGATCAGTAGTACATAAAGCATAAAGAAGCGAAAAGAAGCATAAAGCATAAAGAAGTATATAAAGAAAGCATAGCATAAAGAAGCAAAAGGGAAGAGAGAGAAGAAATGAAAACGCTTAAGTAGGATGTACATCTAATGAAGAGGAAGTCGCAGAAGGCAAAGCAAGACGAAGAGATAATGAAAAATAATGCGAAGAAGGAAGGCGCGTGGTGAGGTGTTAAATCCACTGCAGAGAATGTACAAATGGCTTCAATAGCATGCCTTTAACAAATTGGAATTTGAAGACACACAAGGAGAATAGACATCAGGAACAGGAGGTGCAGAGGCAGCAGAGCATGGGAGAGATAGACAGGATATAAGTGAGAAGAAGAAAAGGAAGGAGATGGAATAAGAGCAGAGCAACAGAAAGAAGAGAAGGTGTGAAGGTGAATCTCCGTATATTTGCAGTATACACACTTACACAAACAGATACATTAATGCACAGACACCCAATTGTTACACACACACACACACACAAGGCAAAGAATGAAAATTTATATTATTTTATAATTTTCTTTTTTATACATTATTTAGGTTATTCATATTACTATTAGTATATGTAACTACACATTGAAACCACGTTTCTTATACTATTATATAACCAGAAATACTTATACAAAATTATTCAAAATGTTATTAAAACTTACCACACAAAAACAGACTTCCTGCAAAAAAGTGATATTTACGATTTTCTTCCAATTAGTTATCGGTATAGGTCGAATTACGTAACAGTAAAATTAAAAGCTCAAATTGTCTGACAATGGAAGAGCATACTAGTGTTACCATAACGGAATCAAACACAGGACAAAGGATAAGTATGATAGCAACAAGTAGGTATTGCTTGTATTCTTCTCTCCCAGACTATTGCGGCCTGCAGGGCGCATCCCCACTCCCCGCTGAGTAGCTGCCTGGTGTAGCCATGAAGGGGTGTCCACAAAGAATGTACACAGCACAGCGCATTTGTGGACACTCCTTAGGGACAATGTACATAAGAGCCGTGTCTTGCTGTGTCGTGCTGTGCCTTGCCGTGCCGTGCCGTGCCTTGCTCTTAATTGCCGTGCCTTGCCGTTTTGTTCCTATTTCTGTCGGTTTATAAACGTGTATTCTATATCTCTGTAGGAACGAAACGGCAAGGCAGGGCAAGAGCAAGACACGACACGGCAAGGGCAAGGCAAGGCACAGCACGTCACGTCACGGCTCATAGGGAGAAAATACAATAGGCGCCGTGCTCTGCTCCGTGCCCAGCTCCGTGCTCTGCGCCGTCTGTGCCGTGGTATAAGCATTCAGCTGATTGGTTGATTCTATTAGGATCATAGAGCATATATATATCTAAGGTCGGGATGGGTGGAATCAACCAATCAGCTGAATGCTTATATCACGGCGCAGAGCACGGAGCAGGGCACGGAGCAGAGCACGGTGCCTATTGTATTTCCTCCCTTATGTACATTGTCCCGAAGTGCGTCATGCGCCGCGCGTCGCGTCGTGCGCCGCGTTCCGATCGCTTAAATACGGCAACTCTATGCTGATTGGTTAATTCCTTTGACGAAACTAGACGGTAAAATAGAATTAACCAATCAGCATAGAGTTGTTGTATTCAAGCAATCGGAACGCGGCGCACGACGCGACGCACGGCGCACGACGCACTTCCATGTGGAAAGGACGTAACGGTGAATCCACATTACGTGCACGGGGCCTGATTCTAAATTTGTCTCGACGTCGAGATACACCAAATCCGGAGCTGTAGACCAATCAGGGAGCTCCTTTAAAAAGAAAAGCAGTTGTCTCGAGGCCGAGACACATTTAGAATCAGGCCCCTGGAGCTGTGCACCGTGCGCTTTGCGCTCTACCAAAAAGAAAGTGTTGTTCGACATCTAAGTACTTATTACCACAGGAAAAAGCGGAAGAGGCGTAGTCTCTTATTGAACAGAGTATAGATGTCAAACATAGATAAGAGTTACATATAGATGTCGAACAACACTTTCTTTTGGGTAGAGCGCAAAGTGCACGGCGCACAACTCCGGGCACGTAATGTGGATTCACCGTTATGGTCGTCGAGCGTCGTAGGCACGCGCCCCCAACCCCCGCTCTCGACCAATGAAGAACAATATACATAAGCGCCACACTGCGAGCCGTGCTGTAACCGCGTCGGCCGTCGGAGCCCCACTGTGTCGTCTGTGTCGCGCCGTTCCGTTGCGATATATCCATACATCTTCTTTTGCTTTAAACGGTTATTAAATTTGAAAGTAAGATAAAAAACGGTTCAGTGTAAAAAAACAACGAATATTAATACCAAACACAAAAATTGAATAATCTTGATCTCTGAGTAAGTATCAATAATTTAAATTGAAATTATTAGCTAATGAAGCTAAATCTAAATTGTAATGTAATATTATATTTTGTGTAGATTAGGTAAAACCAATTGGATACCTGTAGGAATAAAACAATCTATACTAATTGATATAATGGAACATCTGTTGGAAAAAACTGAATTGTCAAGGAAAAGGAAAAAATACAGGTTGTATGCTACAAATTCTGAAATAAATATTCCGGAATCAACAATAAGATCCAGAGAAAAAGTCATGAAGGTTAGTGAATATTATATCAAGTTTGCCAAAGTAATTATACAAATTTATTTAGAAATGGCTCTTGCTAAACGACCGTCAGATTTCACGAGAGCGCATATACCTATATATTAGTAAAACCTAACCTTCAATTTTCTGTAGTTGAAGAATTGACGCTTGAATAAAGAAAAAAATGGACAAGGATTGAGGTTTGACTAAAGAAATAATAGTCCCTTCCAGGTCAGACTCTCAAAACAACGGTTTTTCCGTGTTTTTAAACGTGTTATAGGTTATTTGGCCGTCAGATCTGACTGTCGTTTAGCAAAGGCGTTTAGAAATTATCCAATTGGCAATACGAATTAAAAATAACCATCAATTATTAGAGAAACTTTTGTATTGTTTTGGTATTTGCTAAATCAAAGTGCTTTACTTGAAAAAAAAGCAATTATCTAATTAACAAAAGTGTATATCGGGATCTGATGAGATGAATGACAGCAAGAATTGTTTGGATGTTGAATGTTGGATGTGAATGGTTCAGCTGTCGAGGTGGTTTTTTAAATGACAAAACTAGTTGGTAGTGTTTGCCAACGTTTTGGGCATTCCTTTATGTCCCCTTTCAAGGCTAAACTACATTTTAAACAGCATGTTATAAGCAGTGACTACTGCCAGTCAAAGAGGTCTCTAATAACTGATTTTGTCATTTTAAAAACCACTTCGACAGCTGGACCATTCACATCCAACATCCAACATCTAAAAGTATATATTGCTTTACAGTTTTAAATCCATATCTACTATCTTAAAATTTTAAATATATCTTATCTTCAATTTTAATCAAAAGTGAAAAAAGTCATAGAATGTATATTATAATATGTATATGTACTAATTTCTTGTTAATCATACGAAATCTTTTAGACTTAATGATACATATCTACATCTCTGATATGTTTCACTCAAATACCAATTCATTCTTTCTTTGGGTCTTTCTGTTTATCTGTATATTATATTTATGTAATATTATACATGTATTTACATATGTAATTATATATGGGTAAACCTCCAGGACTTTTGACTATCGTGAGAATTTTTTAAGTTTTTTATTGCTGCTATTAGCGTGGCCTGCGAAGCACATAGACGAGGCTAGGTGTAAAATCTTCTTAATATGGATTACAGGACTTGTTTTCTACGTTACATTGAAGATTTTACACCCAGTCTCGTTTATGTGCTTCGCAGGCCACGCTAATAGTAGCAATAAAAAACTTAAAAAAAAGTCTCACAATAGTCAAAAGTTCTCGAAATTTACCCATATGAATATTAAGTCTAAAAGATTTCGTATGATTAATAAGAAATTAGTACTTATATATATTATATACATTCTATCACGTTTTTCACCTTTGATTAAAATTTAAGATAGATATATTTAGCACTTTTATAATAGTGGATATGGATTTAAGACTGAACCAATACACGTCACTTTTATTAATTAGATAATTGTATTTTTTCAAGTAAACCACTTTGATTTAGCAAATACCAAAACAATACAAAAATTTCTCTAATAATAATTTAAGGTTATTTTCCTTGAACTTACGATAATGTTTTATATATTTGTATCTCCTTTATTAAATGAATAAAATTAGAATAATACATGAAAGAAAATAAAAAATAAAGGCTGATGCTATTTGTACGACAGATTTCCTAACCTCAAAATATATTAATAGGCGAAAGGAGTACACTAGAAAATTTTGAAAATTAGACAAATTTGATAGATGACTAAAGAAATAATATTCCTTATTGTGTGGTAACTATTTTCTTACCTGCTCTATTAAAATTTCCGCACTCAAACGATAAGCATTTCTGTCGTATCTGTATATATAGATATACCGAAAATACAATCTGTCGTACAAATAGCCGCGACGAAAAATAAATTCGTTTGTATTAAATGATGAAATATTTTATAGTATACTGTTACCTGATATGATATTTATGTATTCATTTAATTTATTGAAAGATAATTTACAATAATATATTGAAGAAGAAATTTAAAGTTCATTTTATTATAGACTGTAATTGTAAGATATGTAATAGTAGTATTAGATCAGATTTTGGAATACTTTACAGCTGTTTGTTTATGCCAAAAATAACTTGGGATACACTAATATTTACATTTATAATTTACAACTAAACGATTGAAAAGAGTACTCGAACGATATACATAAACCGTAAACACATTGTCATATTTTTTAAAAGCTTTGCTACCAACATAATTCATATTAGACTCGTACTATTTTTTAAACTTTCATGTTTTAATATTTGTTAGTTTTATAAAAATAATATTTCTGAATGATTTTTTTTAATATTTTACAGTTTTGGTATATGAAAAAAAAACTTCCACTTTTTTAATCTTAAAATCTTTTATATTTAAAATAAACATTCTGAAACTCTCAGTACCTGCCCCTTCAGGCTTGTAAGCTACAAGTGCACATAGTAGCAACAGCCATAGCCACATGTGTCAGTCAAGTACTGTTTAGTGGTCAAATATTAAGTTGCTTTGCTGCTTTTGTATCCACATGTTTTTAATAATCTATTTCACACATTAGGTAATTTATATACTGTAATATTATATACTGAGGAATGTGTTGAGAAATCGAAAATCATAAATGTATATTACAAAACCAGTATCGCTACGGCCTAATGCTTAAAAAAATTCCTATAGATATTATTATTGATTTATATATTGGCATAAATATATAATTATGTAGATATTTACATATTGTATATTTATATTTACATAAATATACAATAATCATGTTTTTTAATAACACAGGAAATAAATACTATAGCTATTGAAAAACATAATAACTGTAATTATTATTGTGATGAAAGGTAATCGTATTAAGGCGGTCCAGAAGCACTCAGAGAAGCTACTGGAAACGACTGCACGGTTGTTAGGGAACTGGTCCCCAGAGTCGTCCTGGAGATCAGAGACCTCGACAGTTGCACTTCCAGTGAGGAAGTAGAGGAGGCCTTAAAAAGAGACCTGCAGAACTACAAGGGGTTCCTGCAGTCTGTCTTGACTCGGCCAAATGCGAGGGCACAACGGATGCCTATAGTGACGGTGGAGACACCGGCTGCGGATAAGCTAATGGCTACCGCCCGCATAAAGATAGACTGGGTCAACTGCAGGATTCGCAGGAGAGCCACGGTTACCCGTTGCTATAAATGTCTGGGCTTCGGCCACCTTAGCCCGGACTGCAAAGGGCCCGACCGCAGCAAGCGATACTATCGAAGTGGGGCAGAAGGCCACACGGTCGCAGAATGTAATGCCACCCCACGTTGCTTCCTGTGTCTAGAACAAGCGGATAAATCTGACTCCCGCAACCATAAGTCAGGATCAGGAGCTTGTGGGGCCTTCCGAGAGGCACTTGCAAATGCCAAGAAAAAATGGCGGTAGTTCTTCAGGGCAATATGCACAGGAGTAGGGCAGCTCACGACCTCCTGGAACAGATCTGTTTCGAGAAAAACGCTGATATTGTACTAATCAGCGAACAGTATCGAAACAGAGACGGTCCGGGATGGTTTGCCGATGACCTGGGCACCGCAGCCCTCTGGAACCGTGACCCGCAGAATATCCACATTGCGGGTCATGGCGGCGGCAGCGGTCTTATTTGGGTGAGGCACCAGCAAACGCACTACATCAGCGTATACCTCACTCCAAACCAGACCATCAGCGACTTCCAGGCCAAGCTGGAGGGCCTGGAAGATGCAGCGCGGGAGATGCAGGGTGAGCTGATTATCACCGGGGACTTCAATACTAAAGCCCTGGAGTGGGGGGAAGCCCGGTCGAACCGTAGGGGCCGGCTGGTTATGGATATGGCCAGTCGGCTAGACCTCGTGGTACTAAATCAAGGTACCACGTCGACCTTCAGACGACCGGGCTACAGGGAGACCATTATCGACGTCTCCGTGACAAGCGAACGCCTAGCCGTGCGAATCGAGACCTGGCATGTGATCGAAGACTACACAGGAAGCGATCACATGTATATCACGTTCCGTGTGCGTGATATCAGACCGGCTCCGTTTTCGCACAAGCGCGGCCCCCCCCAGGTGGAACATCGCCAAGATGGACTCCGAGAGGCTTGCCACGACGATAGAACACGGACAGTGAACACTGCGTGAGATCCCGGAATCACTGCCGCTATCTGCGCGGGCCAAAATGGTGACCGACTACACCATGAAGGTCATCGAAAAGGCCTGCGTAGAGGCGGTTCCCAGGAAGAGAACACGTGGGTCAAGACGTCCTGCTTACTGGTGGACGAGCGAGATCGCGGACCTTCATAAGACGTGCCTGCAGTTGCGACGTAGAACGCAGAGGGTCAAAAAACGCGATCTCTACCCAGGCCCCTTGGCCGCAGAGTACAAAGCGGCCAAGAAATCCCTAAAGAGGGCCATCAAGTCCAGCCGGCAGCGATGCTGGAAAGAGCTGGGGAAGAGATGGATCACGATCCGTGGGGATTAGGGTGTTAAGTCCGGAAATAAGTGAAAATAAGTGGTAATTGGTTTAATATAAGTTTATTATATAAAATACGATAATTTATTACCAATACAATCTGCTGGCTTCTGATAGGTCGAGGTGTTGTGATTTCAATTACAATTCTTTTTATAATGCTTGCTTTTATAAAGTTACTATAAATAACTTATAAGATCTGCTTACTAGACGAGTAAGGCTTACGATTTCAACTTCTCAATGTCGTAGAGGTACACGGAGTTCGCCAGGTTTCTTGTACGCTGTGACTAACTTACGCGGCGCCCCTTGCCGTTTATATAACGCAGAATAATTAGGTTAAAGATGAGGAAGCATGATTACGTGTAGAATTCATCTTTTGACAGCTTACGAGTTTACTGGGTCATCGCACTTGCGAAATGCTGAGTATTGCAAAGTGCGGGTTTTTCGACTACCGAGGAGTCCGATGGCTTAGATTCTCGCTCGACCGTAGCATGGAGAAATGCTGACCCTAATGAAAATATCGTTTTGTTTCGCAAATTCGATGACCTACTGTGTCATAACGCTGTATGCTGTATTTGTAAAAATTGCATCTCGCTTTTATGTGTCAGGAAATATCTGATACTAATAATGTGTTTTCTTTAAAATGATAATACGTCTCCGGACGTAACACCTCCCCCCTTAGACTGTTGAATGTCGTAGAGATTCAACAAATGTATCAGAGATTTCTCGTTACAAAATTTGATTTAATGATAAACATAATAATACGATTTATAATAGTGATAGTAATATTAGTAATAATAATTATAATAATAATAATAATAATACCCGTCAGTCTTGGATCGACATGAATTTCTCATAAATTATGGTTTAAACAATTAATACTTTGATTTACAAAATCATGACCATTGGTTATTTTACATTCATGGTTATCAAGTTGAAGTTTTCTAAATTGTTAATTACTTTGGTGCGCATTGTTTAAATTGACAGTTGTATTTAGCGCATATTATTCTTGCTGGAACATAAAAATTGCTGTATTTGTATTTTGAAGAGTTCATTGACTTGGAGTGTCGCGAGGCCGTACAGTTAAAAGTGCATAGTTGTCGAAATTCGCGTATACATTATTCTGTGTCTTGAAAAATCACTGATTTACGTTTTATTTAATGAATGTTTAAATGATACGTCTCCGGACGTATTACCTCCCCCCTTAGACTGTTGAATGTCGTAGAAATTCAACAAGTGAAGTAATTGAATGATCAATTTGAGTTATTAGTAATTTTTTCGTTACAAAAGATTTAATAATAATAATAATAATAATAATATAAAATTAATAATTTTAAATAAATTTTTGAATCGTCTATATATTTTAAAATAAATTAATTATTTTCTTCCTAATACTAGTTTTGCACTTAACTTACTGATTTATTTTGTACCGATTTTTCTAACGTTCAAATTTCAAAGAATTCCTATAGAGAGATATATATATATATATATATATATATATATATATATATATATATATATATATATATAGATTTCGATAATTTAATTATTTCGTTATCGGTAATATGTAATAATTTTTTTGTTCTGCTGTATTTACATAAAATAGTCATTCGTTAATTAAGCTTAGAAATAATGTGCTTATTAAATTTTTTTTTCTTCTTTTTTTTTTAGTAAATAAACGATGAGAAATATATAGGGAATGATTCAAGTGATCATTCACTTCCCACCCTGCTTAGATATTTGGCAAGGGATATGTTTTTTCTTTCCTCTCTTTGTTTAAGTAGAATAACATTAAAGGGCTTTTGATGTTATCATAACAAAATTATTTTAACAATCGTATTATAATTATTTCCAAAAGAAAAATGCAATTATATATGGTGTAGGTTTTTTTCGTAAAAAGGAAGTGAATAATTGAAATGATATTGATAAATTTTGACTTGTTATTGCTTTTATGCATCATTGTATTTTACCTTTGTTTGAAAACTTTCAGTCATTTCAAAAGTTCATTTTAGAACTTGAACTTTTGTTTGGGCATAGGTAGCATTCACATATCTGCTTTAAAGAATACGCAATCTGTTAGAGTAGAAAAATGTTTTACATACTCAATACAGTGCAGAATAGTGTATCTTATATAGGATGATCATGTTAGTATATGACAGAACTGATCATTCCAAATACATATATTCTATTTAATCTTAGCAATGTGAACGTAGCTACCTGAATAATTTTTTTTGTTCTGAAACTCTTTAATAAATTTTGATGAGTATCAACAATTTTTTTTTTTTTTTTTTTTTTTTTTTTTTTGTAGGTAAATACAGTTTAATTTTGCATAAAATTAGTCAAATTATTATTATCTTTTTTTTTATCGTACGTTAAAAGGTTTAGAAATGGGTTCTACTTCTTTTCCTTTTCGATTAGTTCTATACTTTGTTATTCAAAGATAAAATCATAAGCTATTAAATTGATCATAAGTTAATTCGTCCCTGTAATGTTTTCTACTTTGTGATTAAATAATTACTTTGTATATTTTTATTATTTAATAACACATCATTTTCACATGTCAAATTTTTTTGATTGTTTGATTGTTATAAGACCAAAGTTACTTTGTATTAATATCTAATCGCAATATTTATGTATTATTTCTAAAATTTCATTATTCAAGTGTATCTTATTTCAATCGCATTTTTCTAAAATTATTAGCTTTCATAGGGAATATAGTTGCTTTTCATAAAATACTGACAAGTTGATACGAACAATTGTAGACAAACGAATAAGTGGTTATAATTTTAAATTGTATATTTGGTAAAATCTGGATCACCTTAGGGTTATATATTACTTGACCAAGAAGTAGGATGGTTTTGCTTCAAATGGAAAAGTTCAGCTGCAATTATAATCCTGTATTAAATTTGGAAAAATAAGAAGAGATTATGATAGATGTTAATATTGAGTATGTTGTCCATATCCTAAAACAAAAATATTATGTTATTATTTGTTATAATATTGCTTTGCTTGTTTTTCATAATTAGTTAAGATATTATTTTGTTCATTTTAATAGCGTTGAAAATTCTTATTATGCTGATCGTTTTGAAATTTATTCATATTTGGTTCTTTAATAGGCCATGTTTTGTCTCCCTTTTTAACTCTTTTTCTGATAGCAAATTTATTGTAGTAACCTTTAGATTTTAATTTTAATTTTGTAATTTTTGATAATTCTTTTAAATATTTTTTATAATTAGATATCCATTTTAGTTTTCTGACGTTTTTATTAGATTTTACTTTGATAGGATAGTTAAAAACTAACTGCAATTGGTGTACTTTATTAGGATTTGTATTTAGATTGATCATTACGTTATGATCTTGATTACCCAAAGTTTCTTTTAGTTGATTTTTATTCTCAAGCTGTTCTTGGTGTTCTTGATTATCAAATATTTTTAGATGACTTTTATTCTCTAAATGTTTTTTTAGTTTTTGATTATCAAACATATCTTTTGGTTGATTTTCATTTTCGAAAACTACTTTACTATTATTTAATAAGTTCTTTAGATTTTTTGTATCATTTAATAAAGACTCTTCTGAATGTATTGATGCTATATTCTCTTTTAACGAATTTTCAAGCGAGTTTTGTTGGAATTTAGTTTCCATTTGATCATCTTCGGAAAATGGTTCAGCTAAAGCAAAAGTTATGTCTAAAATGACTTTAAGATCATCATAAAAAGTTACTGTTTCCAACGAATTATTACCTTCTTTATTATTTTCATTCGAAATTTCATTCTTTTGGTTATTTATATTGGATTCATTAAAATGAATTACATTAATTTCATCACAATCCTCATGAGTTTTTAAATTAGATTCGTTGAAATTCATTTCTTCATTAGTCTCATAATTTTTTACAGTAGATTCAATAGAATCAATTAAATTTGTTTCCATAATTTCTTCAATTTCATGATTATTTTTGAAAATTTCGTTAAAGTCTATAAAATTAATTTCATTAGTATTTCCATGATTTTTTATAATCATATTATTATCTTTTGGTTCATCAGTGATTTCATGTATTTTTATAAAAGGTACGATAATTAAATTGATTTCTTTATCATCATTAATTATTGTAGATTCCTCTATGATATTAGTTTCCTGTTTAATTTTATTTACTTTATTTTCTGTAATTAGTTCATTACCATTATACCTTTCAATATTCGTTGTATTAACTTCGTTTTTCTGAATTTTTGATTCGTTAATTGTTTCTTTCGTAACATTATGGTATGATTCATCAGTATTAATACTTGGATATTGTTTGATTTCCTCACATTCTTCAGTAGTATGATCTGGATTTTTAAAAAGATCACAATGATTTCCCATTGCATTATATTGCATCATAAGATTTTTAAGTTTTCTGCAGTTGTCGATGTCATGTCCAATTCTTTTGCAATAATCACATTGAATTCTTTTCCTATTTACTGTATTGGGTTGTTGATTATTAAAAATCGTGTTTCTTGGCTTGTAATTTTGTTCTTGAGTTTTGTTAATGAATCAGTTATAATTTCTTGTAGTATTTGGTAATTGATGAATTTCTTTATTTTCTAAAATTTTGTAGTTTGTGCTATTTTGAGAATGAGCATTTCTTTCTGGGCAATACTTTGCTGTATGTCTGATTCTGTTGCAAATTTGACAAATTATTCTATTTCTTAAAATCGCACGCTTGCAATCTGATGAATCGTGGTCTTCTTCCTTACATAACGCGCACCACATTATTTTTTCGTTTATAGGGCAGTATTTTATCCAGTGCCCGAGTTTATTGCATTTCATACATACTGCTGACAGACAGTCTTTAGTTGAGTGACCCGTGCTTCCGCAATACTCACAATCAAGTTCATATTTCTTTATAACAGGGCATTGAGTAGCTGCATGTCCTATCATTTGACAGTATTGGCAATAATCTTCATTTGTTTGGTTAAATGTACACTTCTCTACAGAATGTCCTCTGTGATTACAGAGTTTACAAAAAAGTTCTATTTTATTTTTAGCATTGTTGCAAAAATAAGATATATGATCTTTACTTTTACAATAAACACAAACTGCATTAGAGCAAAACAATGCTTCGTGACATTGATCTCGGCAAATTTGACAATGAAATACTTTAGTATAATAATGGTTTTGTTGTTTAAAATTATAAAATGTATTAGCTTGATTATTCATCATGGTTTTTTCATTTTATTAAATGTTCGTAATTATTATTGTAGTTTATTTTTGAATTTATCTTTTATTTTGTTTATTATTGTCTTACTTTCATTTTCTCGTTTGAGTATTGTTTATTTTTTATATTATAATATTTAAATATTTTTCATTTTCTTATTTTATTATATTCCCTTTTGCAATGTAATATTTTATTGTAATTTTTTTTTTGTATGATTCTTCATTATAATATTCTTACTTTTATTGTAATACTTTTCGTTTGTTTAGTTATTTTTTATTATTATTTTGATTTCCTTATTTTGATAAAAAATGACTTGATTATTTTATACACTGATTATATCTCTCATATGTTTTCTATTTTGTATTGTGTAAATTCTCTATTATTTATTTCCCTTTATTTATTTCTCTTCATTCATTTCTTATGTTTTGTTCTTTATTCTTTTTATTTATGTATCAGTATACTTAATATTTATTTTTAAATATCTTTTATTATTAGTTCAACTATATATTTTTTTGTGTATTATTTATTTGGCAATTTATTTATTTATTTGCCAATTTTATATCTCTATTCTTAATGTTTTTCGTGTAATTTGATTTCTGATATTCTTATTTCTTGTTTATGTATAATATTTATCCATTCAATGATCATTATTTTGTATTATTATTTCATTTTTCTCCTTCGTGTTGGATTTGTTTTATTTATTTGTTAACATTTTTATTTTAATATGCCTTATGATTTCAATTATCATTTGTACTAGGCTGTATATATTTTTGTATTTGTATTTCTTATTTTTCAAAATACTATATTTATTTATGCAATGGTTTTTTAATTAACCAATTTATTATTATTCACTTTTCTCTATCTGTGTTGATCATTATTTTATTTCTTTATTTTTCACACAGTATATTATTTTTTTTATTTATTTGATAATTATTTTTCAATCTTGTAATTGTAGTTTATTATTGTGATCTTTTGTTTATATATTGCAATAACTTTCTTTTGTTTTATTATTTTTTTCTTTTTAAATCGTTTTATTATTGATTTTTTTTTTCTCAATTTCTTATTTGAACTAGATCGTTTTTATTTTTCACGTAATCTATTTTCATTTGAACATTTCTTTTCACTAACCACCTATTTTTTCACTTTTATTAATTTTCTTGAAATTATAATATGTTAGTTTGTTAGTAACTCGACGAGCCGTACACGTTTTTCTTCGTAAGTTTAAACGATCATGCTACAATGATCCTCTCAACTTCTTACTGCATAACGAGAAGCTCGGAAGCAATTAGTAATAAATTATTAGTATAACCAAATACAATTCGTTTTTCACTATTCCGATCTTATTTTCATATGAATCTAGTGAACTTATGTTCGATTCGTACCGGAACCAATGTTAAGTCCGGAAATAAGTGAAAATAAGTGGTAATTGGTTTAATATAAGTTTATTATATAAAATACGATAATTTATTACCAATACAATCTGCTGGCTTCTGGTAGGTCGAGGTGTTGTGATTTCAATTACAATTCTTTTTATAATGCTTGCTTTTATAAAGTTACTATAAATAACTTATAAGATCTGCTTACTAGACGAGTAAGGCTTACGATTTCAACTTCTCAATGTCGTAGAGGTACACGGAGTTCGCCAGGTTTCTTGTACGCTGTGACTAACTTACGCGGCGCCCCTTGCCGTTTATATAACGCAGAATAATTAGGTTAAAGATGAGGAAGCATGATTACGTGTAGAATTCATCTTTTGACAGCTTACGAGTTTACTGGGTCATCGCACTTGCGAAATGCTGAGTATTGCAAAGTGCGGGTTTTTCGACTACCGAGGAGTCCGATGGCTTAGATTCTCGCTCGACCGTAGCATGGAGAAATGCTGACCCTAATGAAAATATCGTTTTGTTTCGCAAATTCGATGACCTACTGTGTCATAACGCTGTATGCTGTATTTGTAAAAATTGCATCTCGCTTTTATGTGTCAGGAAATATCTGATACTAATAATGTGTTTTCTTTAAAATGATAATACGTCTCCGGACGTAACAAGGGTACAAGATCGTTATGCGTAAGCTGGCGACCTTCGGTTCGTCAGCACCGAAGGATGCGCTAACGATCACCAACATCGTACGTGCCCTTTTCCCCGAACACCCAAGCAGACTGGATTGCCCAGCAACATCTGGCCCGCTCGAAACACCCCTGTTTACGAACATGGAGCTCTCCATCGCAATAAAATCTTTGCGTAGTAAGAGAGCTCCGGGGCCGGATGGATTCCAACCATTACCCTCGCCCTATCTGTCTGCTGGCCACCTTGGATGTTAAAAACGCGTTTAACTCAGTAAGGTGGGACAAGGCGCTGGACGCTTTCGAGCGGGATTTTCACGTCCCCGCGTATCTTTTACGCATCCTTGGAGACTATCTGAAGGATCGCTCGATAGTCTATGACACGAAGGATGGCCCGATAAAGAGGGAAATAACATCTGGGGCAGCCCAGGATTCCATGCTGGGACCCGACATATGGGACGTCTCCTACGACGGGATCCTACGGATGGAAATGCCTAAGGGCGCATTCCTGGTGGGGTACGCGGATGACATCGCGGTGGTCATCGTAGCCAGAGACGTTGACCTCGCTCAGCTGCTACTCAAGAAGGTAATGCGACGCCTCTATTCCTGGCAAGAGGATCGCGGGCTCGAATTAGTCACGGCTAAGACTGAGATCGTGCTACTCACGAAGAGGCACATAAACACCTTGTGCCCCTTCCAAGTCGGAGGCGCGATGGTCCAGGCCAGACACGCGGTAAGGTACCTGGGGGTGACGCTTGACAACAAGCTTACTTTCAGGGAACATTTGGTGATCGCGACGGACAAGGCCGGAAAAGTAACATCCGCGCTGAGCAGACTAATGGCCAACACCACTGGCCCACGGCCTTACAAGAGGCGCCTGCCCATGCATGCCGTTGAAGCCGTCATACTTTACGGAGCGGAAGTCTAGGCCCGGGCATTACGGAAAGAGGTGCACTGTAAGCGCCTCGCCGCAGTATAGCGGAGGGGAGCGCTCCGCATCGCGTGCTCTTACCGCACGGTCTCTGTGCCCGCGATACTTGTGGTCGCAGGGGTAATACCCATCGACCTACTAGCACAGGAAAGACAGTACGTCCACCAGCAGAAGTCCGTCCTAGGGACCCTGGAGGCTCACCGTGTTGCCAGAGCCAACACCATGCAGGCTTGGCAGAACCGGTGGGAAGAGGAAACCAGGGGGAGATGGACAGCCAGGCTGATCCCACTCGTGGATCACTGGCTGCTCCGCAAACAGGGTGATGTGGACTTCTACCTCACTCAACTCTTGACGGGACACGGTCTGTTTCGCACTTACCTGTTCAAGATTGGTAAAGTCGCGCAACCAGACTGTGCCCACTGTGACTGCCCCCTCGACGACGCTCAACATACATTTTTTGATTGCTGAAAATGGAGCGCCGAACGAGGGGCATTGGGGAGCGAGCTCGGAGCGGTCATCACGCCCGACACAATTGACGAGCTGATGCCCAGTGATAACCAGTCCTGGGCGAGGGTCGCCGTCTTTGTTGAGACGGTCCTTCGCTCAAAGAAGCAGACTGAGGACGGACGCGTTGCGGCCACCCACAAGGTATAAGAGAAAGGGGTAAGAGGGGAAATCCTGTTTTTCCCTTCTTTCTTCCATAGAAGACGAAGAAGAAAGAGGAGGAGCCCTGTGGGCGGATCCTGGCTGGCGCCCCCCTGAAGTAATGCCTCGCGGCGGTTCCGGGGGGACAAACACATGCCAGCAGAGGACGGGGGTGTGACTTTTTAGTGGTTAAGAATCCCACACGCCAGGGAGTGTCGGACCCTCCCTGGTGTCTTTTTGAAGATTTTTACACATCCCTTCCGCAAAAAAAAAAAAAAAAAAAAAATTAACACGGTCTTACACCTAGTCGCTTCTGAGGAAAAAATCAGCTATAAAAAAAGAAAAATATAGTTTAAACAATATAATATATATATATATATATATATATATTATAAATATACACTATTTCTCATAAAAGCACATAGAATATGCCCCAGGTCTTATGAAATATGAAATCCCAATCATCCAAATCGAAACTTAAGAAGCCATCACTGTCATAGACAAAAGTACATAAGTATATAAAAGCCAATAAGCCTATTCTTTCAATGATTACTTGATTACACATTTTAAATATTTAATATATCTTGAATTTAATCCTGTATTCTTGTGAGCAGGCTTGACGCTTTTATGTGTATAGATACATCTTGACACTTATTGCAATTCACAAATCTTCTGAATTGAATTATATATCCTATAGTGAGTGCCTCTTCTTTAAAATACTTAATTCAATCCTGCCAATGCACATGTTTTTCAGTATTAATTTGCATTCAGCATTCTCATCTTGAACTGAAACTACTTTCCAAATTTAAACAAAACTGTCACTGCACTGCTTGTATTATAATTACACTTACACTTACACTTTTCAGACATATATCTTCACATACACAATACATTAAATTTTTAGTCCTAAATTCACTTATGAATACAAATAATCAAGCACTAAGAAAAAAATCTTTCTCTATCAGAAAGCAAAAACTCTGCAAAACAAACTGTTGAAATCACATGGTTATGTATCTTGGCTTATTTGAGATTTAGAACTGTCAGCTGTGCAACTGTATTGACACTATGGTATTATAGTTTTATGAGTAAGTATATAGGTATACACAAAAAGGAGTATTAATATAGGGTAGATGTCCGTATTAGTGTGGGTTTAAGAAACTCTTCAGTTTTGTCGCATAATAATAGACTATTTAAGCTGTATCAGAGATTCCGGGTGGTTTATATAGATAATAAAAGTAATAATCTACACGAAACAATTTTCTTTATAGAAAAATATTAATATTTACGAAAGTTACAAGCAATATAAAAAAAAATTTTTGTACGCATTTGTGTGCCCTAGCAGATAGGCCAGTCAAATTAGTCTTTTTTTTGCCTGTTTTGAAACCTAATTGTACGCCGACCTTATCAAGCGGGTTATGATTGGAGAGGTCATCAGGAACAATAACCCGGTGAATGAGTATAAAAATTTACATGTGAAATGTTTTTAATTAACAATTGAATGCTCGGAAAAACAGTTTTTCGACTGCTACAAAAAAACTACTGACTTTACAGAAAAAAGTTCAAAGTAAACTTTGTAGATAGTAAAAAGATCTATCAAACGCAATTTACAGATTTAAATTTAGTTAATTTGTTTATCTGCAAATCGCAAAAAACCGTTTAAAAAGGCCATTTTTACGATTGTTTATTACTCTGTTAAAAATGTCGCTAGGTGCTTGATAACTCGTTTAAGTATAGCTCTTATAGCATTTAATAAGCAGTTAAAATTTTAGCTAAAAATATTTAATAGTTTTTGCATAATTCCATTTATTTATTAGATTTTGGTCATTTGTGCGTGATTTTTCCTAAGCCGTGGGACGTCGTACGAGGATGCAGTAAACGGATTTTGAAAGTTTAACATCTCTACTTTCACGAACAATGAATAGCTAAGCGATTTTTTCAAATTTAATTGTTTAAAATCGCAAAATAAAAAGAAGTCATTTTTTTGTTATAAATAAAAGCAATTGCGCCTCGACTATTGGCCGTAGATAATCGACAGTAGGTTCGTTGGAAAGATGGCATTTTTTCACAAATTTTAAGGGGTCTACGAACTCTCTAAGTGCTCTGGGAGCCAAGATAATTTTTTTTTTTTTTTTTAAATCGCTGTGTCTTCAATTATTAATATTAAGAAACGAGACAGGGACGAAAAATCGAATTAATAGTTGTACTAACAGAAAAAAAATATTTCGTCACATTTACTGCAAAATTACATTGTTATAAATAATCACGAAGGCACGGGTCTAAATTGGAGAAGGCTACAAGTGTCACGCGCAAAAACTGAGCGTAGGAACTTCAAATCCGACGCGCTCGAAATTTTTTTCATATCTCAGTATATAATTGACGTAAACCCTTCATTTTTTTTTTAATTTGGGGTAGCTCGCCAAAATATTAACATACAGCCTACTCATTTCCCCGTAAAAGTTTATTTAACAATACTTAATTAACAACAATTATTTTTATTAACTTTTTTCTGTTTTTTTATAAATAAAGATGAATTAGTTATGGATAAATGCTGGGGTGTCTACTACTAGTTAATGAAATAATAAAAAATAATGTATTTGTTTTGAAAAAATCATTTATTGCAGATTTAACACTTAAATGGTTATTTTACGTTTTTTTGCCTTTGTTGGGCGTGATACTAACTCATTCAGTTCTTGATTATGTTCTTCTATTTCTTCTTCTTCATCTTCATCTTCATCTTCTTCTTCTTCTTCTTCATCTTCTTGATCTTCTTCATCATTTATTTCTTGTGTACTTGGCGGGACTTCGCATTCGGTTTCGAATTGCTCATCATATTCTGCATCATCATGCATGATATCTGCCATATCAATAACCATTTCTTCCACATTTGTGTAGGTTTCACCAGGGCATGATAAGCATATGTTTGAGCATCGCAAGTCATGCTTTCGGCAGCTGCATGTCTTTTTCTGGCACCCCGTTTCACATCTACAGCTAATTTTCGGCTCTACATGGTTTTGCGTTATTGGATTGTTTATAGTTACATCTTCAATCACAATATTTTTAAGCCCCGCGTGCACTCCTCTTGAAAGTTTTGAAGAGGGACGAAACCAAAAGCGCCTACGTTATTAGCCGAAGGAATACGAGCTAAGCGTTCTATTTTAGTATTTGTTGATATTTCGGAGGCAGAAGTTGCACAGATAATACCACCCATCGCATGGAAAGTATTCCGACCATCTATTGTGCACGTGCTGTGGTCGGCATTATCGTATACAAACTGAAAATAAGCTGCACCGGAGTCATAAGTTTCGGGCTGACAAACTATAGAAGATTCAAAAAGCTGCGTTTTATAATAGGAAGCACATAATCCAAGATAAGCCAATGAATATATGAGATTTTTCGATGCATGCTTTTTATACATCATAGTTGACAAACCCAATAAAATCGGGGATAAAAATGACCGAGGTCTTACGGAGGATATAATAATATGACAAAGTGTAATGACTCTTTTATCCCACATTTCATTTTTTCT
Organism: Torymus aiolomorphi; assembly: GCA_036365515.1. Taxonomy (NCBI): domain Eukaryota; kingdom Metazoa; phylum Arthropoda; class Insecta; order Hymenoptera; family Torymidae; genus Torymus; species Torymus aiolomorphi. The sequence continues at coordinate 208,864,118 of CM070874.1, forward strand.
TTTGTTACTTCTCATCAAAATATCGAAAAACGATTGGCACGTCGGTGGTATGTCATCTTTGATGTTATCAAAAAAATGATCAGGCGCAGGATAATTAACTGTATCATAATACTTCGATGTTATATCTTCAAGAAGCAATTCCGCTGCTGTATCAATAATCCGTTTGCGTTCGGCTTTAACATCTGACAATTAGAATTTTTTTTTTAAGTTAAACTTACATTTTTTTTGCGATTTTTTGGGGTAAATGCAGATGGATGGGGTACTTACAGCGTTGCCAATTTTTGAATAGCATCAATTTGGATTGTTTTTTTATTTTTTGCATAGCTCATCCTATTGTCGCATCGTTTTAGTCGACCCTATTGAAAACAGCAACGTCGAAAATCAACGTTGATTTCAACGTTTATTCAACCTTGATTTTCAATGTTTTTGAACCTTGAGAAAACCTTGATTTAGCTTGATTTTCAACGTTGATTTCAACGTCTTGCAAACGTTCGCCTCGAACGTTGATTTTCAACATTGATTTTCAACGTCCTGCAATCCTGCGCCTCGAACGTTGATTTTCAAGGTTGATTTCAACGTCTTGCAAACTTTCGCCTCGAACGTTGATTTTCAACGTATTGCACTCCTGCGCCTCGAACGTTGATTTTCAACGTTGATTTCAACATCTTGCCCACCTTCATCTTGAACGTTGATTTTCAACGTTGATTTCAAGGTCTTGCAAACCTTTACCTTGATCCTTTATTTTCAACGTTCATTTTCAACGTTCAAGTTGAAGGTGGGCAAGATGTTGAAATCAACGTTGAAAATCAACGTTCGAGGCACAGGATTGCAAGACGTTGAAAATCAACGTTGAATATCAACGTTCGACGCGAACGTTTGCAAGACGTTGAAATCAACGTTGATTTTGAATGTTAAATTTGTTAATTTCCATCTTGAAATGAAAATTTAGGAAAAATAAAAAATAAAACAAGAAATACCAATAAAACTTTTATTTTATTAATTAGACTACAAAGATACAAATATATATAATTCTTTTACCAGATTTATGGAGCCCTTTTATACACATGAGCATATTTATGGAGCCCGTTTTCTTTTATGGAGCCCGGGTCCCATAAAATATTCTTATACGGCATTTATGGAGCCCGATCTAGAGTTTCTATACCCAGAGAGGGATTATTTCTTTAGTCACTTGTATACGGGAACTCTGGGCGTAGGTACTAATATACAGGGATGGGCTCCATAAAGGGGTTAAGTGATAATTATATATATATATATATATATATATATATATATATATATATATATATATATATATATATATATATATATATATATATATATATAATCATATGAACATCGACTTATGCTGACACCAATGTATAAGACCACGTGACCTGTCTGCATAAGTGTAGTACCGTTTATACGAGTGTCTGCACAAGTCTAGCGTGACTAAAGAAATAATCCCTCTACTTATGCTGACGTCTGCATAAGTCGGTCTCTGTCTGCATAAGTCTATTTAAATTTCGGAAAGTGTCTGCATAACTAGCGTTTCATATATTTATATATATATATATATATATATATATATATATATATATATATATATATATATATATATATATATATATATATATATATATACACTTTTGTTTTAACAGATTTATGGAGCCCTTTTATACACATGAGCATATTTATGGAGCCCGTTTTCTTTTATGGAGCCCGGGTCCCATAAAATATTTTTCTCGGGCGTTTATGGAGCCCGATCTAGAGTCTATAACCCCAGGGTCCATTATTTCTTTAGTCACTTGCCATAGGGATCTCTGGGCTATAGGTACTAATATACAGAGATGGGCTCCATAAACGGATGGGGGGATAATTATATATATATATATATTTGTATGTATATATATATATATATATATATATATATATATTTGTATGGAACGTGACTTATGCAGACAATTTCTGAACTGGTGCGAGACTTATGCTGACTTTGCGGTACTACGTCCGCATAATTTTTACGTGTTAATTTTACATAAGTATTAACACGCGATGTCAACATAAGTCCTGTTTCATATATATATATATATATATATATATATATATATATATATGATCTCCGTAATAGCAACTAAAACTAACGCATTCTTTGTTTTGATCAGTCTTACGTTATCTCAGACTTCAACAATAAATAATTATTTATTATTTAACATATATCAAGGAAAAAATAAACACTACTGAAACTTTTATTAAACGGGTTTTTTCACATTTGCAGAATCGTTTGTTTTGCGTGAATGACTAAAAAAAAATTAAATATTTTTAAACTTAAAAATTCAAACTTCAATTAACCATCTTGATTCTTACATGAGTATAAGGAAAGATAAACCTATTAAGCCATCTATGAATCTCAACCTACACGACGTTTTCGTTTTTGTCTGGTGTTATATCACAAGAAAATAAAAATAAGGATTTACCTTAACTAGAATCAAAATTTGGAAGACTTTTTGTTTTCTTCCCATAACTAAAAAACAATATTTCTTATGTGATAAATAAAATGTTATATTAAACTTTTTTTTTTTAACTTAAAGTGAATTTTAATTCACATTTGCCAAAACGTTTGTTTTGCGTGAATGAATAAAAAAAATTAAAGTTTTAAAATGAAAATGAAAACAAAAGATAAACATATTAAGCCTTAGCTATGAATCTACACTTACAAGACGTTTTCGTCTTTGCCTCGAGTCATAATATAACGAGAAAATGAATAAAGATTTACATAACCTTAACTAGAATCAAAATTTGGAAGTTTTTGTTTTCTTCCCATAACTAAAAAGACAATGTCTCTAATGCGACAAATAAAATAGTTTGACTGTTAAGTCCTTTTTTTAGCAGCAGAGTAAATAGCATATATAATATAAACTACTATTTAAATTAATGAGTTTTCTTTGGAGACTCTTTGTCGGATTTGCCTGATTTTGGACTATTGCACAATTGTGATGACTTAGCTAATTTCTCGGAATCTTTACTTGGCTTGCTTTTCATACTGTTCACGACCTTCGCAATATGTCCTGTCATATATTTACTTTTTTTAGCCATTTCTTTCAATAGTTCTTTTCCTGTTAGCTTACACTTCTTTAGATAATACTTTGAACATTCTGCAATACAATATATGTATATATAGTAACGATTAGGATACTCAAATTTCCAAAAATAATTTTTATGTAGTAAAAACTTACTTTCTATAATTTTTTTTTTTTTGGCATTAACTGCTTTCGGGTATTTACTCCATTTGGAGTTTTCCAGGTGGAACTATCTGAAACTGATCTCTGTGGTAACTCTTTTGGTGTATACATAAATCTTAACAGTGCCACAGTGAAACGATTAGCTGTCGGAAGAGACATACTCATTCCATGTATCTTTCCTGATCGACAAATTCTCATCCAAATGTAACATAGCTACCTGGAAATCATCAAATTTACTTTAATAATTTGAATTTATTGTTAAATGTTAAATAAAATCATTACTATATTAAAGATTTAGATTTCTTCTTTCAACATATGTGTTTATATTCTAAACATCACTACTTTTCCTAATTTTTTGAAAGATGCATTATATCATTGATTATATCTGTAAAAAATCTATAAAATTTTAATTGAAATAGTCACATACCTTTTCACCATCATCGTTAACATAAAATTTTTTTAAAAATTCGGGATCCTCAGAATTTTGTGTATTTTCTTCTACTGGTTTGTTACTTGGCTTATTTTCTTTACGATATTCCTCTGACATTTCCTTTGTTTTAGTCGATTTGTGCTCTTTTCTACTTTCATATTGATTTTGTTCAGTTTTATTGGATTTTTTCGCGCATTTTTTACCATCATCTTTATTTCTGGAAGCTGTACCATTTTCTTTCATACCGTCAAAGTTTAATTTTTTAACAAAATGACGATGATCATGTTCCTCTTCAATTGTATTGTTCAATCCTATTAACAATAAAATAAATAATTATTTTCTTGTTTTAAATAATTATTTTTCATTAATTTTTAGTTCACTTCAATAAATTTTTTTTAATATTAAAAAATAATTAATTTTTTGTAAGTACAATAAAATTGACATACTTTGTTTTTTGCTTGGAGGGGTGATATCATTTGGAGGGGTGACATCATTTTCATCGTAACTAAATGAGCCAGTATTAGTAGTAATCGAACTACTTATTCCTTGTGACAATATTGGACTTGAAGTTATTTTAAGATCACTGAACTATATTATAATAACAGTCATATTAGTCACAAGAATCAATATATTTTATTTTTATTTTAAAATTTTGTGTTCATTCTTACTTTTTCAGGTGACACTTCTGATAACTCTTCTTGTGACAAAAAACTCTGTGACACAGGTACTGATCCAACATTTACTTCTTCATTTGTTTGAAATCCTATATTTTGTTTAGAAGAATTAGATTTAGACTCTTCAATGGGATATCTTAGCTCATCTGAAATTATTTACAATAGCACTTTTAATTAAATAATATTATTTTAACTGCATAAAAATAAAAATTTTAAATTAAATGCATACAATATTACCTTTGTCATTTCTACTCTTACAAAGAAGCAGTTTTGCTTGTAAACTTTGGTTTAGAACTTTCAGATTTTCATTTTCTCTTTCGAATTTGCCTTATTTCATTTTTAAATTATCATGTTCTTGTACTAATTCATGAAATCGTAGCTGCAAATTTAAATTATTTTCTCTTACTTCCTTTGAGCCACTATCTGATAATGTTATATCAGTAATCGCTTTTGTAGATGGTAACTTAACCTTTGAAGGTAGATCGAAAGAAGGTGGAGCGTCACAAAATTTCTCCAATCTTTCATTTAATATTTCTTTCTGTACTCTTTTTTTTTCTGCAGCTATAGCTTTCTCATTATCCACAGTCTGTCAATAATAAAATAGTACATTTTTTGAAAACAATATATTATTTATTTTAATAATTCATATTATTAACATTGAAAAATTCATAGCAAGAGGAATATGTAGTATTTTATTATATAAAATGTTTACAATGTTAAACTTACTTTTTTCCTTCGTTGCTCATGAACCACTTCGTCGTCATCTGATGCATCATAAAATTCATTTACAACCGTATCATTTAATTGTGGAAAAACTCCCCTTTTATGCTTTAGAGACTCCAAGTCGTTGTTTGTCTTGATAACTAATATTATAATATAAGATATTAGTATCTTAACATTTTTATAAAAAATTTGTATTTTTGTAATATAAAAAAATGACTAAAAATTATATATGATGCAAAATTTGAAGTTGTTTTTTTATAACTTAATTACCTGAAAGATCTGAAATTTGAACTGCTAACTCTATTTCTTCTGGATTCTTCTCATCAGACCATAGGCACGTATATAAGACTCTGCTATCAAATGCGTTTATATCTGCTGGTTCAGCATCTCGAAATTCAAGTATTTTATCAATTGGTACTATTTCAACACTTTTATCCTGATTAAATTTCACATTTGCATGCGTAACCTTTTTATCAGACATTCTATCAAAAAAGTAAAATTATCATTTTGATTCAAATTTAATTATAAACAGTTCAGCATACTTCATGATGTGCATGATAATTTTTGTAAATTAACATTTTTAATTTCAAATATTCTACACACTTTAGCAAAATTCACTATATGTATAATACAAATTAAAATAATAGTAGGAAAAATTTAGTTTTGTTATATTAAGATATAAATTTAAAATATTTAAGTTAACTTATATTTTAAGAGTAAGTTTTGTTAGCGTAGAATATCACATATGTAGAATAAAATAATAGTATGAAATCTGAATTTTATTATAAAAACGTGTTAGTTCAAAAGATTGCGGTTAATTTTCGTTTTATGAGTAAATGTTGTTAACGTAGAATATAATATATATATATTATTATAAGAAAGTGTAAATTCAAAAGATTGAAGTTAACTCACATTTTGATAGTGAATTTTGTTAACGTGGAATATTTAAAATTAAAAATATTAATTTAGAAAAATAAGTAACGTATTTTATTTGTATTTATTATTTTGAAACATATATAAATGTGCAATTTACCTGTTGATGATTCCAGATCAATGTTTCATTACAGTATACGTCTTTATTAGACAAAGTGAATTTTTGATCAATCAGTCCTCTCTGTTCTCACAATTGACCTTTTATGTCTACTAGCTACTTTTAGCGCGCTTCGCGCGTATCATTTATCTCTTTGTTTTTTTATTTTTGAGGTTATAAACATGATCAAGTTTCATTTTAAAAGTTTGTTTTAAATAGTTTAAATTATACGATAATAACGTAAGTCTCATAAATAAAATCATGAAATTTTTCTTATACTATTCAGTTTTAAATATTCAAAGTCAAGAATCCAATCTTCAAAATTCAAACATACTCGATTTTGGCGCTTATTCTATGTAGACCAATCAAATGAGCCAGCAACAACCAATCAAAACAGTCTTATTGTGATGACAGATTTCCTCCATCACTTTTTTAAGAGAGGAAAATATCTCATTACACACGTGCCGTATTTTGTTAGTGAGCATGAAATACGCGCTGTAACCTGCAAGTGCTTTTGACTACTGATCGTTCTCGTGGCGATAACGGTCGAGGGGAACAGTGAATTCCGTGCAATGACTAACTACATGAAAACTGCCATATTTCTACTAGTATTATATACCTATATATAGCGCGCTTCACGCGTCTTCCTTTGTCTTTTGTTTTCTTTCATTCGTAGGGAAGAAAATGTTCACGATACTAGAGGTAGCTGACAATAACATTTTTTAATCTTCATAAAGGAAAAGGAATTCACTCTTAAAAGAATGATAGCCTGAATTAGTGGCTCATTTAAAGACTCGATGTGATTTGGTTATTTGAAAAAAGCGCGAATATTTGAAATTGTTTAGATTACAATTGTGCTAGATTTAAATCGAGATTTAAATTTTGAAACTCGAGTGTTTATAGAACTTCTAAATAATTAAAATAGAATAAAAACATTTGACTTTTTGCCTGAAACATGTATATAATTATCTTATCATTTAAACTAATGAAAACTAAATCATTAGCCATAGAGTTATTACTTCTCCTACTCTATACTTAAATGTGTTCAGCGCCGACATCTAGTCTACACTATTTCTGTAGTTACTGTATTAGCATGGGTGCCGTGTGCGCTTAACTTCTATTATACTTCTAATATTATATTGGTATATAAAATTATATGTAAAAGTATTTCACACGAGTCATTTTTTAATAATCATCTGAAAATTGTTTTTACAATTTCATAGTTTATTTAAATTATTAAGTTCTGATGTAAGTGGCAATTCAAAGTAGGCTGATGCTATTTAACGACAGATTGCCTAACGTAGAAATATAGGATATATCAATATACGAAAAGAAATTAAAGAATTTTGATTATTGTGAAACGTAGATATACAAACGATAAGCTTTAAAGCTTTTACCAGAAATTACAGAAATTTCTGTCGCACAAACGCAATCTGTCGTACAAATAGCAACGCTGTTAAATACAGTTTTAAATAGAAGCACGTGATATAAATTAATTTTTTTCTTAATATATTTTAAACAAATACGAATATGGAAATAAATCATGGATTTGAAAATATATCTGACGAATCTGATATTAATGGTACAACAACTGCTAGTATTCGTAATTTATCTAGAATTAATATTTCAACTGATGATAGAAACACTGGAAGTGTAACTGCTAGCTTGCGGAGATCACCTAATTCACTATTAACCAATAGGACAATAGGTATTGGAGTTATTAATTGCTTCTGTTAGCTCTTGTATGCGATGATATTTCTTTCTTCCTTTCACCATAAAAAAGAGAAATTACAAGTCATAGAATCCAACACTCAAGGGTGTTTTTTTGGTCGAGCCAGATAGTCTGAAAATTTTGATTATTTTTGATGGTTAAATATGTATTTATTAATATAATCAAAATGTTCAGACTATCGTATGATATAAAAGTATTGTTTTCTCAAAAATTATTTTAGCCATTTAATGTTTAACCATCTAATATTTTTATCTAATCAAATTTATTGGCCCCGCTGATGTACGTAGTTTATTCTTATCATTTGACTTTCTCTGAGTTTATATTTTCATTATAATTAAAACAATTTATGTATGAATAGGTTATGAGGTTGATTGACCAGATACGTGTACCTATATAAATCTTTCAATCTTATTATATGTATTTTCAAAATTTAATTTAATTTTAGTTTAATCATATACATAGGTCAAGGTGATGTTAAATACGAACATAATATGAAAATAAATATTTCTTGTCCAATTACTGGTAGAATCATTCCAAAAATTCCTTAGTGCAGTATTTATACATATACAGAGTGCCTAATTGACGTGTTTTTCCAAAAAAATATTAACAAATTGTTTAATTAAATAAAACCAGTTAATGTCGATAAGTAGGAATCTCCATTTTTATCTTTTTATCTAATTTTAAAACAAGGATATCTCATGAAAATAGTAATAGAATCATTAAAAAAAGTATATTATTTTCATATACATAGGACTTAATTGACGTATATTTTTCAAATAAACGTTTAGTCTGTTTCATAAATAATGAATTTGGGTTGATTATGGTCTTTGCATCACCTTAAATATTACAAACAAACAAGGACTGGATGAAGACTTACATAAGAATACTTACATAAGAATACATTCTTTTTATTTACATTGTAATTAAGCATTCTATAATTGTAATAATTCTTATTGATTGTAGATACTTTGTTACAAGCAAGTATGGAAAGTAATAGTACAATCAGTCTTGAAAACATAACAAATCTCCAAGACAATATTCCGTATGATGACTATGTACATAATATTTCACATGATGAAGGGGCAGATCACATTCCAATTGAAGAAAGTGCAGAAAATATTCCATATGAAGCTGCAGATAATCACAATGTATGTCAAATAAAAACGTTTATGGGGCTCACAGTTATTAGGATAACTGTGAGCCCCATAAAGGTTTTTGTATCTATTGTAGAATTGTGTCAATTGCAGTACATCATGGGTACTGCGGCTTCGTTTGCTCTCTTTTAAGGTGATGTGATACTGACACTATTACCCAAAATTTGGTTCCCGTTTTTCTCATTCAATTTTTAATTTTAAGAAAAAAACTCTTTAATACGTTGTAGTTCTTTATTAAACTAAAAACGTGTCAAAGTTTTTTTCAAAAAGTTTAAAATTGAAGGAGAAAAACGGGAACCGAGAATTTAGTAATAGCGTGGGTATCACATCACCTTAAATCGATGAATGAAAATAATTTTTATTAATTCAATAGTATTTTTCTTTTGGAACTTATATATTATTTTATCGGTATCTTTGTATACAGCTTTTTATAACTAGCAAATTTTGTCATTGTCAAACTTTTATTCATTTCATTATAAAATTAATTAATTACTTGCATCTCAATAATTCTATTTTGCTAATTTTGGCAATTTTATTAAATAAGTAGATCTATCGTTAAATTATAATGTTAATCCTATACAAAAAAGAGATGGACTTGAAATTGTCACCTATAATGATTACCCTACCGAAAAATCTCATCTAATTATTTTAGACAATAATAATTAATTTTCGCTATTAAAACTATAATTGGGTCGTGGATAAAACATTTTGTACGGGCTCTTACACAGAAAAAGGAACAGTACACAGATATAGGATTTAACATGGGTAACGATATCTATATATACAAGGAACAGATATAGGGAACAAGATTTTCTCGTATATATATAGATATAGGAACCCATGTTAAATTCTATATCTGTGTGCTGTTCCTGCTGTTCCTTTTTCTGTGTAAGCGCCCTAAGTACCATCATCATCATAGCTGAAATAATTTTCAAGTACAATATTAGTTGAAAGATTTTTTAACTACGAAATAAAACATTTTCTAAGTGTTTTGTGATTTTGCAGACATTCGCTCCCCAAATGGTGAAATACCTGCATAGTTCGGATAGTCATTAGTGATGTCATATTACCGTTCACTCCTACCTAGTGAAATTGTATATTTTCCCGTTGCTAATTTTATTTGTATATATTTTGTATTTTTTATCAACTTGATCTAACATCACTAAGATTTGCATAAATAAATGTGTAACATCGAACAAGGAATTCAAATGATTGATCAGGCTTCTTTTATTGATTTAACTGTTCTTTATTCACGAATCAGAAGTTAAGTGGTGTGTAAATGCTCGAGTCGTCACAAGACGATTTACATGTATGGCGCTGCGTAAATACGAATAAGCGCCGGTTCTTTGTTCGATTGCGACTGTTACCATTCCATTCCTTCCCCAATGCCGGAATCGCGAATTGCGGATTTCTCCGAATTCGGGTTGGTCGGCTGAAAACCGCGGTTTCGCTCATCGCCATCGGAGGCGCTCGTGTATTTCGGCTGAGGATGCACGACATCCCGCCGGTACGTTGCGGCCGAGGATGCACGACATCCCGCCGATACGCTGCGGCCGAGGATGCACGACATCCCGCCGGTATGCTGCGGCCGAGGATGCACGACATCCCGCCGGTATGCTGCGGCCGAGGATGCACGACATCCCGCCGGTGTGCTGCGGCCGAGAATGGACGACATCCCGCCGGCACGCTGCGGCTGAGGATGCACGACATCCCGCCGGTACGCTGCGGCCGAGGATGCACGACATCCCGCCGGTACGCTGCGGCCGAGGATGCACGACATCCCGCCGGTCAACCGATTACATCTAGGCATCTACCCAATTCCCTCCTCGTGAATCGGGCACCGCAACACGGCCCCAATCAACAGTGCTAGGCACACGTCACCGAGCGCTCTCTCGAGAGGGCCATACTCAGTACGCTCACCCTCATGCCGCGTCTCTCGCTCCCCACACTCACCTCCTCGCAGGAAAGCCGCCGCTCGTCGTGGCTCGCACTCGGAAAGAGACCCTGCTGTCTACTAGGCGAACTGCCGAATGACCCAATTTCGTTCGCGAGGATTCAGAACCCCTCTCTCTTGTTCCCTTTTCACGCTAAGCTCTCCGGTGCCACTCAAGCACGTCCCTTGCTTACAACGGTCGGCCGTGGACTGACTTCGGCCGCGCCGTGCCCGCGCGCCATGACACCTCCTTCCTCCAATGCCTCGCGCATGCGCAAGACTTTCGACGTAACATCCTCCCCCTGTTGCGAGGGTGTGCGAGCAACAACCCTTTAACGATTAACATTTATAAATCTAGATCAACTCAATGTATTAATGATGGACGACCAGACGGCCCACCCGCAATAACTAAGCCGATATTTAAAGCCGATTGCTTGCAACCTCATAGTGAACGCTCGGGTTCGCTGAACAATTTACACCAAACCTTTATTCTCTCTATCTAATGCTTACATACTAATAGCGCACATGTCACGCTGAAGATTGCGCTTCTACAGACTGCTCGGTCACATGCGGTAAAGGGCAGAGTCTTGTAATGTTCCTAACATACTCCCCCGATTGGGTACGAATTTTCGCAACTCTAGCAACACCGTCACTTCCTGGGTACACCTCTACTACCACCCCTAACGGCCATTGACTGCAAGTTCGATCTCTCTCAATTTCGATGACCACCGAGCCGGATACAATTTCGCCCTTACCTTCCAACCATTTTTGTCGCCTTTGCAATTCGGACAGGTACTCGATGTGCCACCGTTTCCAAAAATCTTGCCGCGCCCGTGTTATAAATCGCCAGATGGAGAGACGATTTTCGGGGGTTGAAGTGTAGTCAGGTTGAGGAATAATGTTTAGGGGACGGCCTATCAAAAAATGCGCCGGCGTGAGAGCAACCGGATCGTTGGGGTCGCTTGACATTATCCCGATAGGGCGGGAATTTAATACCGATTCGATCTCAATTAATAGTGTATTCAATTCTTCGAAGATCAACAACTTAGTCCCGATTACGCGGCGCAAGTGATGTTTACATGATTTGACAGCCGCTTCCCATATGCCTTCGAAATGCGGTGACAGAGGGGGGTTGAAATGCCATGCGATCCCGCGACGGTTTGTAAACGCTGTGACAGAATCTTGAAAGGGCTCGGTGGCATGTACTCGATACACTTCGCTCAACTCGTTGTTGGCTCCAACGAAGTTAGTTCCGTTGTCGGAATAAATGTGTGACGGTACTCCTCTGCGCCCGATAAATCTCCGTAATACAGCCAGAAATCCGTCCGTTGATAAGTCGCTCGCTAACTCGAGGTGAACGGCTTTAGTGGACATGCAGACGAACACACAACCGTACCCCTTTAAGACCGTTCGATTTCTGAACCTTTTTTCCTTAAGCGACACCGGGCCGAAAAAATCTACTCCCACGTGATCAAAAACGGCTGATTGCCGAACGCGCGACGTCGGTAGATTGCTCATTTTACCTTGCAACGCGACCGGACGATGTCGAATACACGTGTTGCATCACCTGACTATACGTCTAACTTGACCCTTGCCATCTAAGATCCAGAATCGATGCCGGATCGCATAGAGCGTGCCGTGTATGCCTGCGTGCAGTGCATCATTATGAACCTCGCGAATAATCAAATCTGTAACATGGTGGCGGGAGGGAATCAGAACTGGATATTTTTGACAATTCGGGATTGAGGCGTTGACCAATCGACCGCCGACGCGTAAAACTCTCCCATCGTCGACGAACGGGCAGAACGCGGCTAACCGAGTGTTTTTGGTTGTGCCCGTCCGTTTGATGCAATCGAGTTCCCCACTGAATTGCTCGTTCTGAATCAACCGTCAAAGCGTTCGCTCCGCTTCGTCTCGTTCCGATCGTTCCAGACGTCTAGACGGATATCCATAGGGGTGCCGAACGCGGAGACAATACGCAATCACGTTAACCAGCGTGTGATAGGAAGAAAATCTTTTATAGAACATCTCTCCACTGGAAGTGGTGAGCATGCAAACATTTACATTAACGACTGTTTTCTTTAATCCGGGTAATTCAACTAAACGCGGGTTGATTGTGGTCGGCCAAAATGAATCGGCCCATCGCAACCAATCAAAGCCCTTCCACCAAGACTCGTTGCGGAGAAATTCGGAGGGAGTTTGTCCTCTGGATAGTGCGTCGGCCGGATTCAATCTACCCGGTACGTGTCGCCAGTCTATTGTGCCGGTTAACCGTTGAACCTCCGCGACTCGATTGCCTTCGAACGTTTGTAAAACTTGGGGTGCCTTTTTCAACCAGAGCAACACAATTTCGGAATCAGACCAGAATACAGTTCGTTGCGTCGGCAAATTTATCGCGTCTCGAACTTCGATGAACAATCGGGTTAGTAAGACGGCGCCGCATAATTCTAACCGTGGGATTGTTAATTGCTTAACCGGAGCTACTCGTGATTTTGCACATACTAATCTGACCATCACGCTTCCCTCCGCATTCGTTGACCGGATATATAAGCACGCGCCGTATCCGAATTGGCTGGCATCGCAAAATCCATGGATTTGCACCTCCGTGTAATCAGATGAAACTACGTGGCGAGGAATGGCGAGGTTCTTTATCAACGGTAATTGATTCGCGATGGATGTCCATTTAGTATGCAAGGCTTGAGGAACCGTTTCGTCCCACCCGATTTTTAACCTCCAGCACTCTTGAATTATGAGTTTCAGCGCCATTACTACCGGTCCTAATAACCCTAAAGGATCGAAGATTCGAGCGATGACAGACACGATCGCGCGCTTCGTGGTCTGTTTTTCGTGATCGACCGGTTGTACGGAATACACCAATTCATCGGATAATGCATTCCAACGAATCCCCAATGCCTTGCGCATTCCGTTATTTTCGTCTGGAGCCGTGAGATCTAAATCCTTCTGCTCCAAATTGTCGAGCGCATGCCGATGATTTGAGGCCCATCGACGAATGTTGAATCCGCCGCGCCGCAGTAACCCGATAACCTCATCGCGCACCTGACTAACTTCCTCTAACGTGTCTGCGTCGTAAAAGAAATCGTCAACATAAAAATGTTTCTTTATCAGTGAGCTCGCGCGAGGATACCTCTCTTTCTCGTCGTCGGCTAACTGTTGGAGCGTTCTAATGGCCAAAAATGGGGCCGCGGCACTCCGAAAGTCACGGTATTGAGCTCGAACACTTCTACCTTGTCGCGCACCTGCCACAATATTTGTTGGTATCTGCGATCACGCGAATCTACAAGGACCTGGCGGTACATTTGTTCTATATCGGCCATCACTACGAATCGGGGGGTACGGATGTAAACAAGGTGCGTGAGTAATTTCGGTTGAATTGAGGGCCCCGTGAACAGCAATTGATTTAACGAATAACCTTTGTCCGTTTTCGCGGACGCGTCAAAGACTACACGCACCTTCGTGGTGACGCTAGTCGACTTTACTACGGCGTGGTGTGGCAAGAAGTATCCTCGAACGGCTCCCTGATCAACGCGTGACATATGTCCTCTTTCAAGATAATTTTCCAGAACTCGACCGTATTCATCGCGTAACGATGGGTCCGATGCGAATCGACGTTGAAGCGAACCGAGTCTACGAAGGGCCTGTTGTTTTGAGGCTCCTAATTCTGCACCATCGGTTTTGAAAGGCAGCCGAACGACGTATCGTCCTTCGCTGTTTCGTACGGTATTGTTTACATAATGCTCTTCGCAACGGACATCATCCTGACTACGCGCAGTTTCTCCTACACATTCTTCGACCTCCCAAAACCTCGTCAATTGCCTATTTAGTTCACTTAAATTACACGACGCCGATTCTTCTGACGCGTCACTCATTCCTCCAACGATTACCCAGCCGAGTTGCGTTTTTTGCAGACGCAGATCGCACTGATCTCGTGACAAATCGATTTGCCCTATCGAAAACAGTGCAGCAGTAGTTCCCCCACAAACGAGTACGTCGACCATCCGTGGCATGTGAAATTGCGGATCTGCGAGAGGAACGTTGGCTGGTATTGATACTCGATTCCGCGGAAAAACTGCACTTGGTACGCGATCATTGATCTCGTGCACGACTAGACAATTGAGAGATCTCCGATATTGGGTAATACGCGATTTAATTTGAACTTCCACGCTTCCTTGAGATTCCGTACTCATATTGTTCATTCCGCCCACGCGTAACTCGCAGGGTTGTATTTGCAATTGTAACCTTCACGCAAGCTCCCTGGTTATGAAATTCGCCGTTGAACAGGTGTCCAATAACGCGCGCGCCTCCATGTAACGGCCGTTTTGTCGCCGAATGAGAATGACAGCGCTCATCAACAATTGAGAATGTGGAATGGGTGCGATCGTCCCAAAATTATTGCGTTCTAGTCATGCCGGTGGGGTAGCTCCAGATGAGTGAGCAGCTGGATCCTTGTCGGTGACCGATAACCCTGGTGGAGCTGAGTCAGTATTTGAATGTAACAGAGTGTTGTGATTTTTACTACATGCCTTGCAGTGTCCCATTGTACATTTGCTCTTGTGTTGACGCAAGCAATTAAAACACAATTTATTTGCTCTCGCGAAGCTCCAACGTTCCGGCACCGACAAGTCCTTAAAGCTCTCGCATCGATAAAGCTTTGCATCGAGTACATAAATGATCGACATTCGTGACGAGAGCGCGAGCGCCGTCATTTCGTTTTCTAAATTTGTTTGAATTCAGCTCGTCACGCGAATGGCCACTTATTGGAGAGGCCTTATCGCGAATAGCGTCGGTTTCGAGAGTGCAAAGCCGGAATACAGTTTCATTGACAAACGTGTAAAGCCTCTCCAACGTGGGCAATTCATCCAACCCGACCTTTTCTTCCCATTTCTCTCGTACAGATACGGGTAATGCTCTCTCGATTAACCTGATAACGATTCTACATTCTACCGCAACTCCCAACGATTTGAGCATGCTCAAATGCTGCTTCACTTCATCTATTAACCTCGATAATTCCGTAGAGGTCGCAGTTTTCACGGGGAGGATGCCCAAGATGGCGTCTACGTGTTTAGAAACTAAAATACGTTTCCTTTCATAATTAGCCACTAATGTTTGCCATGCCTTTACGTAATTCTCACCACGAACGTCGTAAACTGCTATCTTACGCAGAGCTTCTCCCGTGAGCGAGTTTTTTAAGTATAAGAATTTGACTATGTCGTCGATGTCGTGGCGGGCGTCGACCATGCTTACGAACGCGTTTTTGTATGACAACCAGTGGTCATACCCCCCGTGAAACTTAGGCAGTTCCGCGATCGGAAGTCTCAATAATTTTTGCCTTTCTATGAGCGTTGAGTTAGCCGCTGGATTTCCGCTCGGTAATGTTTGGTCAGCGGAGGTCGTGTCCGCTGATTTGAGTTTGTTGATCTTCGCTGCAGTTTCATAATACGACTCGCGAATCTCTGACCACTCTGCAGCGTCGGTGGTTTCCTTGTCCACAATATACAGACTCTCGTATAATTCCTCATACTTATGAAACGAAACATTCAAATCCGCGAGACGAAGGAGAAGATTCGACTTGTCCACGACATCCGCCGACAACATTGCATTTATCGTCGCTACATGTTCGCGTATAAACTTGGCCTTAATGCGCACTACTGCGATTGCTCTATCGCTCATGATTCGCTCGCACCGGAAATTACGCACTGGACGTCTACTTGTGAAGTTTCACGCTTCGCTAGACGAGGTCAGCCGACGATCGACGTGGTATGATGAGAGCGATGTCCCCGTCGGGGTTGCACGTCGTTGGATGCGCTGCGAGACGTTAGGCTTTCCTGGCCCGACGTGTAGCTTTCCGTTTGCTGCACTGCTCTGGACGAGACGTGTTGACGTGTGGAGGTGCAGGTCGCACACCTCACAGGAGGCACCAATGTTTCGTGATTTTGCAGACATTCGCTCCCCAAATGGTGAAATACCTGCATAGTTCGGATAGTCATTAGTGATGTCATATTACCGTTCACTCCTACCTAGTGAAATTGTATATTTTCCCGTTGCTAATTTTATTTGTATATATTTTGTATTTTTTATCAACTTGATCTAACATCACTAAGATTTGCATAAATAAATGTGTAACATCGAACAAGGAATTCAAATGATTGATCAGGCTTCTTTTATTGATTTAACTGTTCTTTATTCACGAATCAGAAGTTAAGTGGTGTGTAAATGCTCGAGTCGTCACAAGACGATTTACATGTATGGCGCTGCGTAAATACGAATAAGCGCCGGTTCTTTGTTCGATTGCGACTGTTACCATTCCATTCCTTCCCCAATGCCGGAATCGCGAATTGCGGATTTCTCCGAATTCGGGTTGGTCGGCTGAAAACCGCGGTTTCGCTCATCGCCATCGGAGGCGCTCGTGTATTTCGGCTGAGGATGCACGACATCCCGCCGGTACGTTGCGGCCGAGGATGCACGACATCCCGCCGATACGCTGCGGCCGAGGATGCACGACATCCCGCCGGTATGCTGCGGCCGAGGATGCACGACATCCCGCCGGTATGCTGCGGCCGAGGATGCACGACATCCCGCCGGTGTGCTGCGGCCGAGGATGGACGACATCCCGCCGGCACGCTGCGGCCGAGGATGCACGACATCCCGCCGGTACGCTGCGGCCGAGGATGCACGACATCCCGCCGGTCAACCGATTACATCTAGGCATCTACCCAATTCCCTCCTCGTGAATCGGGCACCGCAACACGGCCCCAATCAACAGTGCTAGGCACACGTCACCGAGCGCTCTCTCGAGAGGGCCATACTCAGTACGCTCACCCTCATGCCGCGTCTCTCGCTCCCCACACTCACCTCCTCGCAGGAAAGCCGCCGCTCGTCGTGGCTCGCACTCGGAAAGAGACCCTGCTGTCTACTAGGCGAACTGCCGAATGACCCAATTTCGTTCGCGAGGATTCAGAACCCCTCTCTCTTGTTCCCTTTTCACGCTAAGCTCTCCGGTGCCACTCAAGCACGTCCCTTGCTTACAACGGTCGGCCGTGGACTGACTTCGGCCGCGCCGTGCCCGCGCGCCATGACACCTCCTTCCTCCAATGCCTCGCGCATGCGCAAGACTTGCGACGTAACACTAAGTCCCATATAAATATATGAGAAATTGTGTAAAGCCTCCCTCGGTGTTTCTCGCTGTTCTCGTTACATATAGAAATACAACCAATGCTATTTCTTGTATGTGCATTGTTCTTTTTTTCGTGTGTCCCATCTTAAATGAAAAAATTTCTAAGTCCCTATCGACTAGGTATCGACGGAACACCGGGTGGTGCACTCCGTAGGGTCCAGCTATCAGAACAGATAGGAGACGCGTTCTAGGTGTTCGAGGTGGCCGATGATGGAGTCCAGGTGGTGCGCTCCGAAGGTTTTTCGGTCCAGGTGTCAGAATAGATCGGAAACGCGGTCCAGGTGTTCGAGGTGGCTGATGATGGAGTCCAGGTGTTGCGCTCCGAAGGTTTTTCGGTCCAGGTGTCAGAATAGATAGGAGACGCGGTGTAGGTGTTCAAGGTGGCCGATGATGGAGTCCAGGTGGTGCGCTCCGAAGGTTTTTCGATCCAGGTGTCAGAATAGATCGGAAACGCGGTCCAGGTGTTCGAGGTGGCCGATGATGGAGTCCAGGTGGTGCGTTCCAAAGGTTTTTCGGTTCAGGTGTCAGAATAGATAGGAGACGCGTTCTAGGTGTTCGAGGTGGCCGATGATGGAGCCCAGGTGGTGCGCTCCGAAGGTTTTTCGGTCCAGGTGTCAGAATAGATCGGAAACGCGGTCCAGGTGTTCAAGGTGGCCGATGATGGAGTCCAGGTGGTGCGGTCCGAAGGTTTTTCGGTCCAGGTGTCAGAATAGATAGGAGACGCGGTCTAGGTGTTCGAGGTGGCCGATGATGAAGTCCAGGTGGGGCGCTCCGAAGGTTTTTCGATCCAGGTGTCAGAATAGATCGGAAACACGGTCCAGGTGTTCGAGGTGGCTGATGATGGAGTTCAGGTGTTGCGCTCCGAAGGTTTTTCGGTCCAGGTGTCAGAATAGATAGGAGACGCGGTGTAGGTGTTCAAGGTGGCCGATGATGGAGTCCAGGTGGTGCGCTCCGAAGGTTTTTCGATCCAGGTGTCAGAATAGATCGGAAACGCGGTCCAGGTGTTCGAGGTGGCCGAAGATGGAGTCCAGGTGGTGCGTTCCAAACGTTTTTCGGTTCAGGTGTCAGAATAGATAGGAGACGCGGTCTAGGTGTTCGAGGTGGCCGATGATGAAGTCCAGGTGCGGCGCTCCGAAGGTTTTTCGATCCAGGTGTCAGAATAGATCGGAAACACGGTCCAGGTGTTCGAGGTGGCTGATGATGGAGTCCAGGTGTTGCGCTCCGAAGGTTTTTCGGTCCAGGTGTCAGAATAGATAGGAGACGCGGTGTAGGTGTTCAAGGTGGCCGATGATGGTGTCCAGGTGGTGCGCTCCGAATGTTTTTCGGTCCAGGTATCAGAGTAGATCGGAGTCGTGATCTAGGTGTTCGAAAACTCATGTGACATCTCATGTGAGATTTTTTGGTAGTGTTTTGATTGGTCGATTTGAAACGGAAATGTAAAATTTGAATGGCCCACGATACGGCGCGCGAAGCGCTCATTAACACAACTAGTATTCTAAAAAATAGAGATTATAACAATTATGAAAATAATAAATATATTTTTGTAGAACTTTACGTTATACGACATGGACGATGCCGATAGATCATACAGCAGCAATGAAACAAAATACACTTTCAGTGAAACAGAAGATGAAAATGATTATTGTCCGAATCGTCTGCAAACATTATTAGAAATGCTAGAAAATGATGACTCTAACCAAACCATAGATGCTTTGTTAGTGGTTAATATAATTGAAATATTGTTAGCTGTTTTAAAGTTCTCTGTAGTATACTCTTTACCTAATTCAGCCGTGGCTGATTTATGTAAAATGATAAATAGCTTTTTCAATAAAAGTATTATTCCAGAATCGCGTTATAAAATAGATAAATTATTTTATCCACAAGAAGGCAAACAGTATCATGCAGTCTGCCCGAGATGCAAAATATACACTGGTAAGTTCAAGCAAAAAGATCGGCCAATATTTTGCAGAATATGTGAACAACACATTAACTTAAAAGATCCCTCATTTCGGGACTTCTTCGTTACTTTAGATGTGAAAAATGAAGTTCGAGATTGTATTGAAAGTAATGAAGAATATTACAACTCAGTTATTTCACGAGGGCCCGAAGCAAATTCAAATTTTAATGACATTTATGACGGGCAAATGTACAAAGAGTTTCTAACTTCTTTACCGGAGAATAAAAAAACATCTTATGCCACTGCAGTTTTTAATAGTGGTGGATCTCCCACCTTCAAAAGTTCAAAGTTCGCTGTGTCGCCGATCCAGCTTATAATAAATGAAGTTCCGATGCAAATGCGACTGCAAAATCCTATAGTTTATGCATTATGGTTTGGTCATGAGAATCCAGATATGACTTACTTTTTGCGTTCATTTGTAAATGATAGCAAAATGTTTTCTGAAGAAGGAATACCTTGTAATTTAACTAATGGTGTACAAAATATTTACCTACATCCTTTGTGCTGCTGTGTTGATTCAGTAGCACGAGCACCTATGCAGGATAGGACCCAATTCAATGGACGTTATGGCTGCAATTGGTGCTACCACCCCGGTAAAAGTATTTTTCATGTTAGAAGAACTGCTACGAAATTCCCTTTACTCGATCATATTCCAAAAACACGAACTGGAGAAGAAACTTTTCAGTACATGTTACAAAGTGTTGAATCTTCGAAACCAGTTTTCGATGTAAAAGTAGCAACACCTTTGATAAATTTAAATAATTTTAATATAATTCATGGTTTTGTATCAGATGCCATGCATGCCATCGATCTAGGAATAGCTAGACAATTTGCAGAATACTGGTTTAGCTCTTCAAACGAAGGATATACGATACCTAAGGAATATATCAATATAATTGATGAATACATGAAAAGTTTTAAAGTGCCAACCAATCTTGCCGGCTATTGCGTTCCATAAAGGATAGAAAGTATTGGAAGGCAAAAGAATGGATGAATTGGGTACTTTATTATAGCGTGCCAATTTTAACAGACATTCCGAATTTTGGACCGTACTTAAAACATTGGTCTTTATTAGTTCAAGCTTATTATCTCTTATTGCAAGATTCAATTACCGAAAGAGAGTTACTGCAAGCAGATGCCTTATTGAAACGATTTGTTGCGTTTACAGAGTATTTTTATGGTCCCGATGCAATGACATTTAACATCCACCAGGGACCTTATCGAGTGTTCGGTACAAGGCGAAATTTTTGAGGTGTTGAGAAATTTGATTGGCTATTGAAAAATTTCCAGCTCGCTGATTGGCCAGAAATGAAAACAGCACTTAAATTTTGTTTATCTCGATAAAGCCCCAGCTTGACCATTTGACGCAAAGTGTAGCCAATTGGGGACCTCTGTGGGCTCATTTTGGTTACCCCTTTGAAAATGGCAATGGTAAAATAATTAGATACGTACATGCAGGTAAAGGGGTATTGTTCCAAATATGCAGAAATCTTTCATTTACGCAAAGTGTTGCTCTTTTAGAAAAACATGTTTCTTTAAAAGAATATTCACCAATTATAACTTATTGTAACCAGTTAGTTAGTACATGTACTCAACAGAGTAAGAAAATTGGATCTAACAGATATTTCGGCAAGAGTACACAAGTTAGTGAAGTTGTATTTCATCAATTAAATTTGCCTACAGATCGAACGACAGCTTACACAAGGATGAGAACAAAGACATGTTTATTTGAAACCTGTAACAAAGTCTCTTATCGATCAAATAATTCGTTTGCGTGTTTGGAAGATAGTACCTTCATTGAAATAGAGCAATTTATAATTAATGAAGATGACCGCCAACAGTATACTGTATATAGAGAAATCGTGGTAGATATAGAAAACATATGCAATGACTTGAACAGTATGAAACGAATAGTTCAAATAATACCTTAATTATCTGTTGTACAAACAAAATTTATTGATAAAATATGTGTTTGTATGCAAATTAATTTGCAAAGATATATAGCACAAGTACCCAATATGTATTGTTACTGGCTGCAGTTTTCAGAGTAAAAGAATAAAGTTAAATAATAAGTTGTAAAAAATGTATTTTTATATAAAATAAATATACTGTACTAACAGAAATTTAGAAACACTTACTTTCAATTTTTATTTCACAGAAAATGTTAGTACTTACAAAAATCGCTGCTAACTGAATTAGCAGAATGCTTTCTTAAAGACTATCTTCAGATTGATTTTAGCTCAATTTTAATAAAGTTTCTATTTTTTAAAATTTGTTAGTCATTAACATTGAATCTATCTCTGAATACCAATCTGTAATAAGATTTTTTTAAATTAAATATGCCGGATCAAAAACTACTAAATATCAAATTTCAATAAAATTGAAAAATAAAAATTCTGATCTGACATGTTGAATCCACCAAATTGAATTAGGAAATTCTTATTACAGATTCGTAATCACCTATAAAAACACTCGAGAAATTAAATAAAAAAATTTCAATCAAATTGAACAATTTTCAAAATTTTAGTCCTACAAATTGGATTTACCATATTGAATTTCGAAAATCTTAACAATTTATAATCAGCTGTAAAAAAATTTTATATAAGCATTTAACGTTTTTGAATAAGGTGTAAAAAATTCATGCATCAAAAGATAGACAATAATTATTTTTGAAAAACAACTTGTATGTGAAATATTTATTTTATTTTATTTAAAAAACAGCTTCAAACATGCATTTGCTCCAAAATTTCATCAGTTCTATGCTAGGACATATTTAATACGCATACTACATTAAGCTCATTACATGAATCCGTTGAAGAGATATGGTGGGGACAAAAATTTATTTCACATATACTTTATACACACACGCGCATTTGCGCACGCGTGTACATTTTTTAAAAATCTACTACTCTGACTAACGAACCTCAAGAACATCGAGATTCATCACAAAACGTTCCTTTTATAAAAGTAAGAAGGCTAATATTTCTACTGGAAAATTAAAAAAAAAGATCTCGGAAACGTTGAAATCAATATACAAATCAATTGTTAGGTTTAAGGGAGTTCTATGGTAAACAGAAATAACGCTAAGACAATTCTAAAATTTCGCACATTGGTTAACTTTTACATGAAAAGCTCTCATATAAATTTTTAGAAGGCTAGGGTACCTAAAAGTCAAGAAATAAATGTTTTAATTTTTCACTTTTTAACATGAGCTCTTATAGGAAATCACGATTTCGTTGTGTTCATTTGCGTATAAGAAAGAAATTAACGCTAAGATATTTTTGAAAATGTATGTAATAGAAAGAAAAATCTTATGAAGATTTATTTTCTTGCAAAAGTATCATTGGATGCCTCTAATTTACGGAAAAAAAGTTTAAAAGCGAAAAACATACATTTAACCTCAAAATATGAGTCAAATCAACTTCTCAATGGAACTTTATATCGATATTTAAGATTATTAAAATAGATATAATTATCTAAAATGAAAATATTATTGGTATTTAGTGTAAGTTTATTAATAACAACATCTGTAATAAAGTAAATCAACAAGAGATAAAATGTGTACTTGTTTTGACTAGTGTAGTTACCATAGAACTCCCTTAAGGTGGTTTCACTGCGTGAATTGGGATGATTAATAACATTTTTTACAATCGTTTGTTGACATGGTATAATATAGAAAACGATATCACATAATAATATGATTCATAAAGTAACAAAAAAAATTTTATTCCACACCCGACTCAAATGGCCACCTTTTGCCCCGAAAATCGGGGCAAAAGATGCATATTTTTCCCGCAAATCCGATTTGCGGGTCGAATATAAAATTTGCGAGTCAAAAGTAAAGTTTGCGGGTCGAAAGTAAAATTAGCGGGTCGAAAGTAAAATTTGCAGGTCAAAAGTATAATTTGCGGGTCGAAAGTAAATTTTTTTTTTTTTTAATAATATTCTTTAAAATACTTTAAAATTAAATTCTTTAAAATTTTAATTACAGAATAAAGTAAAAACGTGTCAGCCCCGCTTTTCGGAATCAAAAGGTGGCCACAGTCGAGTATGGAATAAAATACTATATGTAACACGGGACGAAAGTAGATTTTTCCCGCCGGTGGGTACTGCCCTCACGAAAAGATTTTACCCTCGGGTGATTAATGCCCTCACTTCGCTTGGGCAGTAACCGCACCCTCGGGAAAACTCTTCGCGCGGGCAGTAAACGCACCTGCGGGAAAAATCAGCTACTTTCGCCCCTTGTTACATAATGTACTATTTTTTAACGAAAATTCAATATTGCAAAAGCAGATATCGACCATTAAAAAAAAGTTCAATTATTAATGATAATCTTTTTTGTTTTTTATCCGATTCAAAATTGGAAGGGCTCATTTTGTTCCTCGTGCAATTTCATGCAGAGTAAACGATGTCAAAATTGAAAAATTTTCAAAACCTACAAAGATACACCCACTTGTTTATAAATTCGTGTATGCTTTTTAGACAATTGAGTTAAATAAATAGTTTATCTTTGCAGGTTTTGAAAATTTTTCAATTTTGATATCGTTTACTCGCTATGAAATTGCACAAGGAACAAAACAAGCCCTTCCAATTTTGAATCGGATCAAAAACAAAAAAGATTATCATTAATAATTGAACCTTTTTTTAATTGTCGATATCTGCTTTTGTAATATTGAAATTTCGTTGAAAAATTTTTTTTTTCTTACTTTATGAATCATATTATTATGTGATATCGTTTTTTTATATTATACCATGTGAACAAACGATTGTAAAAAAATGTTATTAATCATCCCAATTCACGCGGTGAAGCCACCTTAATATTCGAAACAAATGTTTACAAAACGTTGAAAATCAACGTCTAAGGCGAAGGTTGGCAAAACGTTGAATATCAACGTTCGAGGCGAAGGTTTGCAAGACGTTGGAAATCAACGTTGAAAATCAATGTTAAAAATCAACCTTGAAAATAAACGATCAAGGTGAAGGTATGCAAAACCTTGAAATCAACGTTGAAAATCAACGTTCAAGGTGAAGGTGGGAAAGATGTTGAAATCAACGTTGAAAATCAACGTTCGAGGCGCAGAATTGCAAGACGTTGAAAATCAACGTTGAAAATCAACGTTCGAGGCGAACGTTTGCAAGACGTTGAAATCAACGTTGAAAATCAAGCTAAATCAAGGTTTTTTCAAGGTTCAAAAACATTGAAAATCAAGGTTGAATAAACGTTGAAATCAACGTTGATTTTCGACGTTGCTGTTTTCAATAGGGGACATACAATCGATTTCGAATAAGGACTTTTTTTTTGAGTTGCAAATGTTGAAAACTTCAACCACATTTTCGTGAGATCTTCGCGTAAATGCGTACACACACACGCACACAGACACACACACACACAGACACAGACACGCACGCATACACAGATACACACAAACAGACACAGATACACACATACACACGCACGCGCGCACACACACACACGCATGCCCGCACGCACACAGAGACACACAGAGACACATACTGACACATGCATACAGACACATAGGCACACACGCGCCCACATACTGAAACATCCACGTATACATCAAAATATTGACACCTACAGACAGGTACACATACAGCAGACACACAGAAACAGACACAATTCAGAGCCGGATTAATATGCCACGAGGTCCGGGGATATCTAGGCCTGAGGCCCTCTTAAGGAAATAATTTACATGTCACTTTAAAAAAGTTATTTTGTAGGCGGAGGATATGAGGTCCACGAATTACGTAGACGTGCAACAATACGCAAGACAATAATTTAGACAATTTTTAAACCCAAGTAGGCGGGGGATATGAGGTCCACGCATGCTAGGGAATTACGTAGACGTGGAACAAAAAGCAAGACAATTATTCAAACAATTTTTAAACCCAAGTAAGAGGGGGATATGAGGTCCACGCATATAAGGGAGTCATGTAGACATGAAAAACTAAGCAAAACGATTATTTAAATAATTTTTAAACCCAAGTAGCCGGGGGATATGAGGTCCACGCATATAAGGGAGTCATGAAAAAATAAGCAAACAATTATTTAGACAACTTTTAATCCCAATTAGGCGAGGGATATGAGGTCCGCGCATATAAGGAAGTCATGTACACATGAAAAAATATGCCAAACGATGATTTAAATAAATTTTAAACCCAAGTAGCCAGGGGACGCTAGGTTCACGCATATTATAGAATTACGTAGACGTGCAACAAAAAGCAAGACAATTATTCAAACAATTTTTAAACCCAAGTAGGCGGGGAATATGAGGTCCACGCGTATAAGGGAGACATGCAGACATGAAAAAATAAGCAAAATGATTATTTAAATAATTTTTAAAACCAAGTAGGCGGGGGATACTATAAATAATTGTCTGGTGCACATCTACGCAATTTCCTAATATGCGTGAACCTCATATCCCCCGCCTAATTGGGTTTCAAAATTATTTAAACAATCGTTTTGCTTATTGTTTCATGTCTTCATGACTCCCTCATATTCGTGGAACTCCCGTCCCCCGGCTACTTGGGTTTAAAAATTATTTAAATAATCGTTTTGCTTGTTTTTTCATGACTACATGATTCCCTTATATGTGTGGACCTCATATCCCCCGCCTACTTGAGTTTAAGAATTATTTAATGAATCGTCCTGCTTACTGCCGCAAGCCCATACGTAACTCCCTTATTTACGTGGATCTCGCATCCTCCGGCTACTTGTAATATTAAAAATCATCTTAGTGAATGAAACGCGTAATCCTTAAGATGTATGGCAACGTGCACGCGAAAAATGCCGAAATCGCATATCCCAACTTGAGAAATTATTTTTAACATGCACAAAGTAAATAAATAATGAGTTCTTATTCGTATAGGTAAATTATGTATTAAAGATCTGCGCAGTTGGGTACATAAAAATATGTCGACGGGTACAGTGACCCTAGCACACTTACCCTAGCCATTATTAAAAAACAATGTATTTTGTCTTTCAGTTAAATCTTGGCGATGATTCTTCATCTGGGAGTACCCAAGAAATAGAACAAAATATATCGCATAATATCTCTTCCCTTGATGTACAACCTGATTCTGAAGGACTTACACATAATTTATCCACAAGCGATAGTCTGCCCGACGACACTATTTATTGTAATAGTAATGAGACTGACAATTCTGTAAACGAGAGTAATATTACAGATGATGAAGCGGATGACGAATTGACAACAGATTCAGAATGTGTTTCTGATAGTGATAATGAAATTATTTCAGACCAAGAATCATTCAATAATCCAAATTCGTATAGTGATGACGAAGATGATACGAGCGTAATAAACGACAACTCAGATGAGGAGATAATTGGTTTTAAGGAGGTTCAGGGGGTTTGATTGACGTCAACTTAAAGAATTTTTTACAATGATTTTTACACATACCATGATACAAGCAACGACATACATTGAAAGTAGAGGTGTTAAGTAGATGAAATTTTTGTTTAATGACATTTTTTTATTATTTAAACTAGTTACCGTCATCTAGAAGAAAATTCAACAAAATATGACAAACATTTTGAATTTTTATCCAATTTAGATTTCAAAACGGTCATATTCTTCCTTGTCCAATTTCAGGGGTAGTTACCACAGGAAAAATTGGAAAATTATCTAAACCTGGATAATTAAAGTCAATTATTTATAAATATGTGAAACTCTCTCATAAACAATTGATTGTAACTTTGCAGGTTTAGATAATTTTCCAATTTTTCCTGTGGTAACTACCCCTGAAATTGGACAAGGAACAACATGACCGTTTTGAAATTTAAATTGGATAAAATGTCAAAATGATTGACATATTTTGTTGAATTTTCTTCTAGGTGATGGTAACTAGTTATAATAAAACCGCTGCCAATATATGAGGCTTTTTCCACCGCTGGGCGGTGCTACTGGGACAGAGAGGTAAATCCTTTGTATAATATAAAATAATATAATAGAAAATAACTTTGTAAAATACGAAAATATTGAATATCAAGCATCTCAAAAAGTAATCGTACGATCTTGATAAAAATTCACATACATAATATCTATATCTCACACAAGATTGTCTATAAATCTGTAGCTGATTCATCAAACCGTTCACGAGAAATTACGATTTGGAAAAAAATTTTAAAAAATCTTAATCTTAAATATCTCTGAAATTTATGGACCAATCATTTTGCCCAAAGAACTAAGCCGAAAACTACCAAAAATCTACCTCTACAAGGAATTTTGAAGCAATTAAGTCAATTTTACTCCAGTAACCGTTGGACATACAAAACTTTTTTTTCATTTTTCATTTTTCAATTTTTTTCTTAAAAACTACCTAAAAGAATGAATTCAAATTTTCACAGATTATAGCTATTTATATTCTGCATTTTCATGATTTTTCTCGAAAAAATTGACTGTTTAGTTTGGAAGTTTTATGCTTTAAAAAAAAAAAACACATTTTTGGTAATAACAAAAGAACCGTGATAGCTGGAGAAATTATTTTTTTTAAATATAGGTTTTTTATGCTCTTTCGAATGCTACCAATTTGATTTAAAAATTTTAATCCGACTATTAAAAGAATTCAAAAATAAATTTTTCAAAAATCAAAAGTTCGACATAAAACAAAAACGCATCAGTGAATCATAAAAAATTATTTTCTTTCCGAATTTGAAATAAAAAAACAAAAAAAGTAAGATCCACCCTGTTAAAATCGACCGCGTAGATCCGGAGATAAAGCGGTATACACACACGCACACGTACACGCACACACGCATGCACGCACGCACGCACGCACGCACACACACAGACATACACACTTCCACACAGACATTTTCTAAAATCATGTGCTTCAAACTTCTAACATCTCTGATCATGTTTCTAGAGAGATTAAACGAAACTTAAAATTTTATTATTACAAAGCTTCCTGTAGGAGGAAGCAATAATTAAATGTCGATAAAAAAAAATTTTCATCAACTTAACACCTCTACCTTCAATGTATGTCGCTGCTTGTATCATGGAATGTGTAAAAATCATTGTAAAAAATTCTTTAAATTAACGTCAATCAAAACCCCCGAACCTCCTTAACATAATATTTTTATTGAAAATACGTGAGATTTATTAATAAAACTTCTAAAAAATATAAGATAAATGTCTATTTAGTTGCTGAAGTAATTGTGTAAGAAATTTTTTTTAAACTGCAAGCTATTTTAACGACCAATAATTTTCTTTATTAATAATTGTCATTGATTTTATTTTTACTATTATTTGTTTTACAGAAATACGTTCCACTTTACGATAAAGAATCTCAAAAAAAGAGTGTGAAGTACTCATAATGGCTTATACGCTAAGATTCAAAGCATCAGATGTTGGTTTGGATAAACTCTTGAAATTATTGAATTGTCATCTCCCAGCTGATGTTTTTAGATCAAAGTATTTATTTTTAATTTTATTTCCTTTAATTTAATTTTATTTCCTGATCCAGAGATGACGGAGTTTTATTATTGCGAGGTGTGTTTAATGATTTTGAATTTTGAGGAGAGATTTACAAAATGTACGAAATAATGCGACAAGAGATATGATCAAAGTATTTTAAAAGAGCAAAATAAATTTTTTATATATATTCCACTGAAAAAACAATTACAAGAATTAATGAATAGTAAATTATATACAAGTTTTCGGAAATCGTGCAGCGAAAATGATATTGTAAACGGTAATGTTTATTTAGATTTGAGAGCGAATAACATAATTGGCGATAATGATGTTTCCATTCAATGGAACGTAGATGGCGTTAACTTGTTCAAATCATCGAAAATGAATACGTGGCCTATTTTGGTCACCCTAAACGAATTGCCGTATAAATTAAGGAAAAATAATGTTATGTTGTGTGGTTTATATTGTGTGGTTACTATTAAAAGTATTATAAAAGAGCAAAATAAATTTTTTATATATATTCCACTGAAAAAACAATTACAAGAATTAATGAATAGTAAATTATACACAAGTTTTCGGAAATCGTGCAGCGAAAATGATATTGTAAACGGTAATGTTTATTTAGATTTGAGAGCGAATAACATAATTGGTGATAATGATGTTTCCATTCAATGGAACGTAGATGGCGTTAACTTGTTCAAATCATCGAAAATGAATACGTGGCCTATTTTGGTCACCCTAAACGAATTGCCGTACAAATTAAGGAAAAATAATGTTATGTTGTGTGGTTTATGGTATGGTCATAAAAAACCAAATATGATCTTCTATTTAAAACCATTTGTGGAAGAATTGCAAGAACTGTATAACGAAGGTATTTGGTGTACCACATTTGAAAATAAAGAGACGATTTTTGTAAAAGTTCATACTCTTGTATGCTCAGTTGATACGGTAGCTAGACCAATGTTGCAGAATATGAAGCAATTTAACGGCAGATATGGTTGTTCATATTGTTTGCACGAGGGTGTGCAGGTATCAGTTGGAAGGGGAACTGTACGTATCTACAGAGGACATAAGGAACAAATGAGATCAATTACCCAGCACAACGGACACGTAAATGCTGCAATTCTTTCTAAAAAAACAATAAAAGGCGTTAAAGGTGCATCAATTGCCAGTATTATTCCTAATTTTAATATTCTATATTCATGCCCACCGGAGTATATGCATTCGTGTCTCTTAGGCGTTGCAAAATTATTCGCTAGAGCATGGTTTGATAAAGCTAATAGCTCTAAAGCTTTTTATTTAGGTTCAGAGTTATTAGAATTCAATAGTAGATTGTTAAACATTAAGCCACCTTGCGAAATAACTAGAACACCTCAATCAATAACTGAACACTATAAAGCTCACGATTGGAAAAATTTTACTCTATACTATTCCTTGTTTAGATGGATTGATGCCAAAAAAGTATATTCAGTACTGGCATCTTTTCGTATACGGATTGAGCAGACTTTTACAATCTACCATATCAGATAACGATTTTCAATTAGCGAAACGTTCCATTTATAAGTTTGTACAGGAAATTGAAAGTTTGTATGAGAAAAAGTTTATCAGGTACAATGTACATCTGTTACTACATATTCCGATGTTTGTTAAACTTTATGGTCCATTGTGGGCCTGGTCTGCGTTTCCACCCGAATATTTCAATGGTGTTATTAAGAAACTATTTTATGGAACGCAATACATTCCGCAGCAAATTAGTAAATGTTTCTCTAGACAACGACATGTGAAAAATAATAGTAGTATTTTCAAAGATGAACGTTCCAACAAAATAGCTATAGATATGTTTATAGAATTAATGAACGAATGCAGAGTAAAAAACTGTATTGGGTACGGAGATAATTTACGGATTTTCGGGAAAGCAAAACGTAAATCTTTGTCATTGACTGAGAAGGTAATTATTGAACAAGCGATAGGGGAAGCAGTTCAAGAAAAATGCAAATCATATCAAAGGTTAATTTATAAAAATGTATTATTCCATACTATCACTTATAAACGTTTAAAAAAAAGAAATAATAGTACTGTTTTATTGTTAGACGGTTCATTAATGATAATAACAGATTTATTGCAATTGAGGACTGAGAATACTGACAATTTAAACTATTTTGTTATGGGTAAAAAACTATGTATTTTAAATGAAGTATTATGTAAAAATTCAAGCTTCTCATCTAACACTTATTCATATGTAGCGAAAGAAACACCGAGTATTATAAGCTGCAGATTATCATGCATAAAATCAAAATGTGTTAGCATAATGTATAAAGATGAAAACTTATGTATTTTTCATTTAGTGAATACATTTGAAACGGACTGATTTGGTATACAAAATATGTAAATAAATTTCAATTGTATATTTAATAAGATTAATTTGTCAGAATTTACCTCATTAAATTGATTTTAGACAAACAAAATTTCTTATAAAATTTCCTGTGCAGATGAAGCATGTTAACTTTCCCTTTGGTAATATCGATTAACCATTCGCAAAATGAGCGACTTTGTATGTTAATTTATATAATGTGTCGTCCCATTTACACGAATGAACGTATTTATTAGCGTGAGTGATGAATGTGAGTGAGATTAGTATCTCAGGTAATTTTGAATTTCTAGTTATAAGTCTTATTTTGTACGACCTGGCTATGTCAGCGATCTTTTAAGTTTTTTGACGACAATAGTCACTCTATGTATTTTATTTTCTAGTCAACTACATTTTCTAGTCATCTGTGATATCACTAATTCTAGTCTTTGACTTACTTTTTAGTATTATTAGCTATTAAGAATTTGAATCTGATATCTTATATTTCAAAATAGACTTAGAGCATCTAGTTGTCTAGACCAAACTCGTATTGTATTTTATAGATTTTATTTTATTGTATTATATGCACGATTAATTTGTATTTATATTTATACACGATTTATTCACGAATATTTTAATATACCGTTTGTAAATGCTATTTATTTACAATAAATGACCCGCTCCCAAAACTTGTAAAAGTGGGTAGCGCCCCACCTAGTCACTCGCCAATAGTATTAATTGATTCTCTCGGCTATGCGTCGCCTACCAACACAACCATTATCAAAGACTGTAATACGCATACACACACTGTTACACAATTTTGTTGTATATATAGCGGTAATTCGCGCCGATCTTCGCATTGACGAGCGGACAGTTTCCCGCAAACATTTGACATTGTATAAAATACATTACTGTAAGTAGTCGTTTATTTGGTAAACTTATGTGTTGAATTGTCCCATTGTTTACTAATAATTGTAAAACTGTTTACTAGATTCGTGAAGAGGGACATAAAATAAAGATGTACGAAACGTTGAAACTCAATTAACTATTGTTGTTCATTTTTATAACATGAAACGGGAAGCCTGGGGAAATCTTTTGTAATTCCGCGAACCGAACCCTAGAACACGGTGCCGTCGAGTGCTACTTCTACGACGAGCACTCGGGGTTGATGTTCTCTGGATCCCTGTTTACAAATGTCGAGTCCACGATTGAACTCGACTTTTCCGTGTGCCGGAAAGGGTTAATACTCGCGCTAGCTAGACGCGAGGCGCGGCCACTCAGAATGATCGTCGTCTCGGTTCGACGATCCCGCGGAGGCGGCGGTATCCGGGAGAAGGTTAGGTTAAGGTCGATAAATGAAGAATAGCCTCAATTACTTCACAGAACAATAACAAGGTCTATTCTTAAATTATTACAACATAAACGCGTCGCGTTGCGCGCCGACAAGAAGACGTGATCCGCTGACGGCGCGGGCGGATCAATGTATTTATTCTCGCTGGGCCGGTGAACGCAACACCGGCCGCTCGTCGCTGCGAGTCGAAAATACAAATCAATCGCTGCGCGGAAAATAGGCGAAGAGTCTTACCGGGAGGGGAGTGCACTCCCCTCGTCGCTCGCTCACGAATCCGCTCCTGCGTCAGGCCTTATCCTCCGGTCGACTTCGGAGTGTTCAGGCCGAGTCCTAACGTCCAGCGTTCACCTACAGACGCTTCGGACCCCAGGAGTGGCTCGGATTGCTCACGTGCGCTGCTCTTCGTGGTCGGTACGTGTACGGGCGCTGCTCTGCACCGGCGAGGACGCACGATACCGTTTTCTTCGCGGACGATCAAATTAACTCGCGTACGCGCGGTTTGACAGCCCGAGAGAATCTGATTCAAAAAGAATCGGGCGCGACTTAGCAACGGTCAAAGTCGCGCCTGCCCCGCGCGTAGCTAACGCGAATACATCGTCCGAGCGATGTCAATACTCGCTCGAGATATACGAATTCGCGGGAACGAGAGCCTAACGGGTTCGATAGAATACGGAGGACCGAGATACTTATCTTCTCCGTATTTTATCTTGGAACCTCGTTATACCCCTCTCCCAGACGTTGCGTAGCGGAAGAGAAGCAACTCGATACTGAGGCTCTCGTTCGATTCGAGTTTATGTCGTCATCAGCGGCAGAGACGACAGTTCCGGATACGCGCGGATCAGCTCGTGCACTAATCGGCTGATCAAACGATCCACATCGAGGGATCGTCCCGCGCACGCACACGGTGGGTCGCTCATCACCGTAATTCCGCTGAATTCCAACGGCGGTCGGGACCAGTCCCATGACGATTGATGGACCGGAGACGGTTGGCACTTCTGGCGCTGGGGCTCCGGTCGACAACTGCCGTCATTCCTCCTAGGTTGACTTGGCAGGTCGTCTTGCCTTCTTCTTGTCTCACTCTTCGGGCCCTTTTTCCGCTCCGGGCAGGCCCAGTGAAGATGCGTTGGTGACTTACACGTCCAACACAATTTTCTGGTTGGACTCGGTGGTGGGGAGTTATATGCTCCGAGCGCGTTCCTCGATCTTGACGAGCGGTATACTCGACTATCCAACCCCTGCTGGATATACCGCTGTTTGGGACGTCGAGAGGCTACCGTCGTCCAAGGATTCGAACCTGTTCCTTGATTCGAACCCAGTCCACTCGAGGGTTTTCTGCCTTTATCTCTTTCAGATAACTTTGGAGATCGTTGCGTGGCCGCTGCATACGCCTCTTTTTCCCTGTAGAGCTGGACTGTTGAGGACTTCGGGACGACTTCTTGCTGTCTTTAGTCCCTAGGTCCGATCGAGGTTGCTTGGCATGGCGCTTAGTTGCACCTGCGACTCGTTTCTTGTTAGGCACAGCGGAATTGTGAAGCGACGACATTTGCGCGCGTAGCTGGCGCAGCTCGTCGTGCAGTCGCCTTACCTCTTCGCTTAGGCGCCTAACTTTCTCCTCCTCCAATTTACGCGTCTGATTACATTCGCACTCGCAATGACGCTCGCCTTCTGCTTGCGTCGATACGTCGCGAAATTGCGAAGTAATCAGCGTTCTGTCCACCGGTTGTGTCGTCACCAGACTATTAATCTCTTCCTCGTTGCTCCTTGGAAGGCTTGTCTGCTCTTCGTCTTCAGGAGTCTGGGAATGAGTAATACAGCCGTCCGATGCCGATGTATTCCATAAACGGGCCATATCGGACGCTTCGGACCGGGGGAAGCTTGGAAAATCTCCCTTCCCCCAGGCTGCATTTGCTCCGTCGTCGTGAGCTTGGGAGTATTCAGCACAGCCGTTCGGTGCCCTCAGGCGGTCTGTATACGCCAAGCGACGTGAAGTATCAGACTTCTCGAACAGGGGGAAGCTTGGAGAATCTCCCCTCCCCCAGGCTGTGCTTACTCCGACGTCGATTTCGTGGATGGAAGCTGAAGATGATGGCGATGGTGCGGTTGCTGCACAGCTGTCCGAAATCCATGTGCGGTCTGCATTCCCCGAGTGACTCGCGTTCTCGGATTCTTCGGACTGGAAGGAGATCGGGGAATCTCCCCTCCCCCAAGCTGTGCTGCACCTTAGGTGCACCTGGACTTCACCCGGTCCTCCCGCTGGAGATAAAGTGCTCCGTGGTGACGTAAGAGCCTCGTGTCTTACGTCTGGAGGACTACCTGCTCTCTGTTCCATATTCTGGTAGACGTATCTCCGTATGGAACTCAGCAAGTTGTTGTCTACTGCTTTATTCGACATCAGTTGCTGAAACAGGCTGTGGGTCAAGGGGTCGGCGATTCGGTTCACTTCTGGAGCGCCGCTTGCATTGAGGGTCGTCGTGTTGACGAACTTATTCCTCCAATCGAGCCTCCTTGTGAACTGCTCGTAAGCACTTCCACTTATTTCTTGTGTGAAGTGGGCTGGGTTGTAACTTCCCATTAGCCACTGAGCGATTCGCTTAGAATCCCCCTCGAGATGTCCGGTGCTTCTTAAATCTAGAGCTATATTTGCTTCTATTACAGCTTCAAAGCTCAGCTCTAGATTTTTGCGCCAATGCTCCATCCTTTCGGCTAGTTCTTCTGGGGTCGATGATTCCATCTTGCGAAGCTAGACCGACTGTATAAAATTGTGTGACGAATTGTGTGTGTATGCGCAACTAACTGCTGAGATTCTCTCTCAAATTGGCCGTCTGTTACGCAAATTACAATGTTAGAATTCTAACTACCACACACAATTGTCCCAAGCTGCTCGAGAACGACGTATCTCGATGCAGCTAGCTAGGAGAGCGTGGCTATTCCAAAAAAAAAATTCGCGACGATAACGATTTCAATACATCACGCACCCAAAAACAAAGGATGATAGTACTCTCACTTCCGCCCAGCTGCACGCACAGGCACCGGCAAACCAAAAGAAAATCGGGTGAAAATCGCTTTAAACCTCGCGTCAAAACAAGGAATTTAATTCTCGCCACATATGACGACGAAAACCACGATAATCGTCGTTTAAATGCTCTCGCCCTGGCTTTACAGCAGTTTAAAAGACTCGGGACAAGTATACACAATACTGCCCGAGCATAAACATAAACACCTACAAAAACAAGCAATCTGCTGTTTTGTGTTTATGTTTCTATGCGCGCCGCGAGTCTTCTTGTCTGTTTGTTTACGCCCGGCACCTCGACTTGGCGAGTTTAAATCACTGCGCCTATCAGCTGTAACGGCTTATGGCCACTGGCCGTCTGCTGATTAGTCCGGTGCAGTGATTTGCGCGCGGGCGAATTTAAACGAAACGCGATTTGAATAGGCCGGTTTCGAATGTACCGGCCTCTAACCTTCTCCTTAAACCCAACACGTTAGGGCGCCATTTGTAACACGCGGACTAAAAAAAGACTTTACAGAAAAATAACTCGACGCGTTGCGCGCCGACAAGAAGACGTGATCCGCTGACGGCGCGGGCGGATCAATGTATTTATTCTCGCTGGGCCGGTGAACGCAACACCGGCCGCTCGTCGCTGCGAGTCGAAAATACAAATCAATCGCTGCGCGGAAAATAGGCGAAGAGTCTTACCGGGAGGGGAGTGCACTCCCCTCGTCGCTCGCTCACGAATCCGCTCCTGCGTCAGGCCTTATCCTCCGGTCGACTTCGGAGTGTTCAGGCCGAGTCCTAACGTCCAGCGTTCACCTACAGACGCTTCGGACCCCAGGAGTGGCTCGGATTGCTCACGTGCGCTGCTCTTCGTGGTCGGTACGTGTACGGGCGCTGCTCTGCACCGGCGAGGACGCACGATACCGTTTTCTTCGCGGACGATCAAATTAACTCGCGTACGCGCGGTTTGACAGCCCGAGAGAATCTGATTCAAAAAGAATCGGGCGCGACTTAGCAACGGTCAAAGTCGCGCCTGCCCCGCGCGTAGCTAACGCGAATACATCGTCCGAGCGATGTCAATACTCGCTCGAGATATACGAATTCGCGGGAACGAGAGCCTAACGGGTTCGATAGAATACGGAGGACCGAGATACTTATCTTCTCCGTATTTTATCTTGGAACCTCGTTATAAACAATACGATCTGGTAGTAACTAGGGCATTGCTTCATCTCTACAAATAAATGACTATTCTATTCTATTCTAATATTATCAGTATTTTTTTTTTAAATTCCTATATAACACAAGCAAAGACTCGGACAACCTAAACAATACGATTTTTTTTACACCTCTCCAATAGAATTTCCTGTAGGATAACACAGGATCACCTGTAGAATAGGCTCGCAAAACCGATTTAGGACGTCCTATAGAAAACCTATGGAAGTCCTATTGAATATCTACAGGAATTCCTATAAAAAACCAGTAGGAATTCCTGCAGGATTTCACAGTGGGAAAAACGTGCATTGTTTCCTATAGATTTTCCTATAGGAATTCCTGCAGGTTGTCAAAACCCCTGTAGGATTTTCTATAGATTACCCTATAGGAATTCCTGCAGGATTTTACAGTGGGAAAAACGTGCATTGTTTCCTATAGATTTTCCTATAGGAATTCCTGCAGGTCGTAAAAACCCCTGTAGGATTTTCTATAGATTACCCTATAGGAATTCCTGCAGGATTTTACAGTGGGAAAACTTGCATTGTTTCCTATAGATTTTCCTATAGGAATTCCTGCAGGTCGTAAAAACCCCTGTAGGATTTTCTATAGATTACCCTATAGGAATTCCTGCAGGATTTTATAGTGGGAAAAACGTGCATTGCTTCCTATAGATTTTCCTATAGGAATTCCTGCAGGTCGTAAAAACCCCTGTAGGATTTTCTATAGATTACCCTATAGGAATTCCTGCAGGATTTTACAGTGGGAAAACGGGCATTATTTCCTATAGATTTACCTATAGGAATTCCTGTAGGATTTACTCGCGAAATAGCTGTAGGAATTCCTATAGGAAAATCTGTAGGAATCCTATAAAATCCTATAGGAATCCTATAGGAATCCTATAGGAATCCTATAGAAAATCCTATAGAAACTCTATAGGAATTCGTACAGGATTTTTTCGTAAGAGGAACATCCACATAAAATAAGAAATGTAGATGATCTAAAAGAGTGTATATCATATGTGTCAGATACTGTATTTTCTTGTCAGAATATTAATGGCATTAAAAAGTAAGCAATTAATATATTATTATTCATATCTTATTATTTAATAAAGTAACAATTGTAATCTTAAAAAAGTTAATATTTCGTGCTAGCCTGAAAAAGAATATTGTTTATTTGAAATATGTTGTTAACATAAATTTTTTTAACTTTTAGATTTGAAGAATGTCTTGGTTGCGTACTTCGAAAGAAATCATCAGGTCCGAAGGTCATCCAATGTAGTAAATGCATTGCGATAAAATTGAGCATCAGAAAAAACGTAAATCCCACCCAAAAAACGCATAAGCTAAAAGAGCAAAGTAACAATTATGTATTCAAATTGAAGAATTTTAAATGTAAAACAAAAAAGCTCAAACAAAAGGTAATGAAATTCGCAACTGTATTTTTTTTAAATATAAAGTAATAGTTACATCGTAATAGTGCGCGCGTCTTTGTAACAAAGTAAATAAAAAATTTCAGAATTTCAAGGTAAACATATATTAATTGTAAGTGTATTTTAGATTAATACTTTGAAAAAGAAAATTGCTTTTGTAAAAAAAGAATGTGGTAATGCGGATGTTAAGGCACTTCAAACTGCTTGTGAGAAATTGCCTGAAAGTCAGCAGTTAGCTGTTCAAGCATGCTTTAATGCTTCTAAAGTAGAAGACAACAGGGGTATAAGATACACAAATCAATGGATTTATGAATGTTTACTTTTGCGAATTAAAAGTAAAAAACCTATAATCATTTAAGAACCCATAAAATTTTATGTCTACCTTCTTTGGAAACTTTATGTCGCTATATGAAAGCTATGAAAGGCGCATATGGATTCAATGAAAGCATATTTAAAATTTAAAAAATGAAAACAGACTATGGATTCTCGTGATGTAAGAGGTATGTTATAATTTTTAACTAAACGATGACCCCATTGATTGATGAAACATTCATTAATTCGCACGTACTATTTTGTTCATGGCGTTATGAATACTATTTTTAACTATGATTTAGTTTTAATTAGTTTAAATGATAAGATAATTAGATGCATGTTTTAAACAAAAAATCATTAAATGTTTTTATTCTATTTTAATTATTTAGTAGTTCTATAAATACTTGAGTTTCAAAATTGAAATCTAACACATTTTCAATCTAAAAAATAAATTCTTATCTAAAAAATTCAAATATTCGCGCTCTTTTCAAATAACCAATCACATCTAGTCTTTAAATGAACCACTACTTCCGTCTATCAATTTTATTTTTTATCTTTGTATTTTACAGGTGTTTTACTCCTTGATGAGATGAAACTTTCGAAAAGTCTCAATTTTACAAACCTTGGGAAATATACTCCGAAACACCAACAGGGACAAAAAGGTGATCACGCGTTGGTGATTATGTTCCAACCATTTAGAGGGAAATGGGTACAAACATTAGGCTGTTTTTTGAGTAAAGAAAGCGCCAATGGGTCCGTTTTGTATCAACTCGTATTAGAAGCTATTATATTAGCCGAAAGAGCTGGATTAAAAGTAGACGCGGTTGCCAGTGATGGTGCAAGCTGGGGGGTCCGATCTAGGGTAGATGTCCGTATTAGTGTGGGTTTAAGAAACTCTTCAGTTTTGTCGCATAATAATAGACTATTTAAGCTGTCTCAGAGATTCCGGGCAGATTATGTTGATAATAAAACTAATAATCTACACGAAACAATTTTTTTTTTAGAAAAATATTAATATTTACGAAAGTTACAAACAATATAAAAAGAAAAAATTTGTACGAATTTGTGTGCCCTAGCAGACAACAAAGTACATTTTTGTGTGCCCCGTATGAATGTGGGTGTACACAACCTGTGCGCAGACAACCTAACCTAACTTTTCTGTTCAAGCGCCGATACGAGCATGCTCGTATTGTATTCCCTTACGAAAAGATGCTGTAGTTATTACTACACAAACGCTGTAGTAACAGTTCTACAGTAGTTACTATACAATAACTACTGAAAAATACTGTAGTAATTTCGGACTGTAGTTATGACCACACAAAATTACTACAGGAATTATGTAGTGACTACTACAGGTATTTTGTAGTTACTACTACAGGGATTTTGTAGTTACTACTACAGGAATGTTGTAGTTACTACTACAGACAATTTTCGTGAAAACATCTTATAGAGGTTTAGCATCTTATTTAGCGCTGTGTCATCGCACAGCAGAATCAGTAGCAAACAATCCTAGGTAAGAAGTAGTACCCGGGGGACTGCCGTGCATGACTGTCGGCTAGTGATGGGCGATTATACTCGATACTTCTAGAATCGACCGATACTTTTTGAAACGAATCGATTATTTAATCGATTATTTTTATAAGTCGATTCTGGAAGATCGATTCTTTTTTAAACGAGAATCGATTCAAGTTGGAGTCAGAATTAGAATGACTAAGGAAAAATGCGCGACTGCCGCATCAGAAACTCAGAATGATACGGACCGACGTGCGAGACGCAGTGCGTCGATACTTTACTGTAGTCTGCGAAAGACGTGCGAAACTAAGCGAGACAATTATTAAAATTATTTCTAAACCCAAGTAGGCGGGGGACGCTAGGTCCCCGCATGAAAAAGAGTTGCGTAGAACTGCAACAGGATTATTTAAATAATTTTTAAACCCAAGTAGCCGGGGGACGCGAGGTCCACGCATATTAGGGAATTACGTAGACCTGCAACAATAAGCAAGACAATTATTTAGACAATTTTTAAACCCAAGTAGGCGGGAGTATGAGGTCCAATCATATAAGGGAGTCATATAGACATGAAAAAATAAGCAAAACGATTATTTAAATAATTTTGAAACCCAAGGAGGCGGGGGATATGTGGTCCACGCATATAAGGGAGTCATAAAAAAATAAGCAAAACGATTATTTAAATAATTTTTAAACCCAAATAGGCGGGGGATATGTGGTCCACACATATAAGAGAGCCATGAAAAAATAAGCAAAACGATTATTTAAATAATTTTTAAACCCAAGTAGCCGGAGGACGCGAGGTCCACGCATATTATGGAATTACCTAGACGTGCAACAATAAGCAAGACAATTATTTAAACAATTTTTAAGCCCAAGGGACCTCATATGCCCCCACTGAAAAAAAATTCTATTTTCAAATAAATATTTATTTGAATACTACTATATAAATATTTATTTAAATTAAAACAATATTCATTTAAATTTAATGAATATTTACTCAAATCAAAATTAATTTTTTAATTTAAGGTGGTTCCCTCGAGATAAGAGTTGATTCAACACATACTTGGAATTACACATATAGGTCAATAAAGACATAACGAATGTCATATCCAAATTTCAGAGCATTTTATCGTTTGGCTTCTGAGTAATTGCTGTGCAAAGTTCCACGGATTACACGGGAGATATATCTATATATATATCAAAACTGTCGCGTTTTGTATCTGTTTACAACAATATCTATGCAACGAGATTCAAAACAAACTTGGAATTTTATGTATACATAGAATATGTAACAAGGAATATTTTCGCGCAAGAATGAAATAGATTCATCGCTTCATTATTAAAATAGAGCGTCTTAAAAAATCTCGCTTCCGCAGACTTGATATGTTTCGAGGGTTATGGACGCTCAACGCGCCAGCGTGCACTCTTTATCTCTCTCGCTCAAAGCTGTCTGTCTCTCTTTTACCGAGGGAACCACCTTAAATGAATATTTTTTAAATTTAAATAAATATTGTTTTAATTTAAATAAATATTTATATAGTAGAATTCAAATAAATATTTATTTGAAAATAGATTTTTTTTTTCAGTGCCGCCTACTTGGGTTTAAAAATTGTTTAAATAATTGTCTTACTTATTGTTGCACGTCTATTTAATTCCCTAATATGCGTGGACCTCGCGTCCTCCGGCTACTTGCGTTTAAAAATTATTTAAATAATCGTTTTGCTTTTTATCATGACTCCCTTATATGCGTGGACCACGTATCCCCCGCCTACTTGGGTTTAAAAATTATTTAAATAATCGTGTTTCTTATTTTTTCATGACTCCCTTATATGCGTGGACCTCACGTCCCCCGGCTACTTGGGTTTAAAAGTTATTTAAATAATCGTTTGGCTTATTTTTTCATGACTCCCTTATATGCGTAGACGTCATATCCCCTGCCTACGTGAGTTTAAAAATTATTTAAATAATCATTTTGCTTATTTTTTCATGTCTACGTGATTCCTTTATATGCTTGGACTTCATATCCCCCGCCTACTT
The DNA here is from genome assembly GCA_036365515.1 of Torymus aiolomorphi. Taxonomy (NCBI): domain Eukaryota; kingdom Metazoa; phylum Arthropoda; class Insecta; order Hymenoptera; family Torymidae; genus Torymus; species Torymus aiolomorphi. The sequence goes on from CM070874.1 coordinate 208,906,829, forward strand.
GGGTTTAAAAATTGTTTAAATAATTGTCTTGCTTATTGTTACACGTCAACGTAATTTCCTAATATGCGTGGATCTCGCGCCCCCCGGCTTCTTGGGTTTAAAAATTATTTAAATAATCGTTTTGCTTATTTTTTCATGTGACGTAACACGTGACCAGTGCTCCGCAACGATTCTCCGATCCTTCGATACTTTTTTGAAATAATCGATTATTCGGTATCGATAAAATTTCAAAGGCGATTCTAAAGTATCGATACTTTTTAGGAGAATCGCCCATCACTACTGTCGGCACCTTATCGATTAAGCCTAGTGAGCTCAGATATCAAAATCAAGGTAATCCTTGTCATATTGACTCTCCATAAAGAGACGTTCGAACGGTTGAATCTCACGGCTTTACATACCCTCGCGGTTCCAATGTGCTGATGAGAGTTCCGACTGCTGCGCTGCTCTGCGGCATGCGGCAGAAGCTTGCTTGTCCAGAGCCTCGTTTATGCATGTTCGCTGCTATGCCGCTATAGAGCGCAGCAGCTGGGACTCTCATAAACACATTGGAACCGCGAGGGTATGTAAAGCCGTGAGATTCAACCGTTCGAACGACTCTTTACGGAGAGTCAATGTGAGAAGGATTACCTTGACTTTGATATCTGAGCTCACCGGGCTTAATCGGTAAGGTGCCAACAGTCGTGCACAGCAGTCCCCGGATGCAACTCCTTACCTAAGACTGTTTGTCACTGACTCTGCTGTGTGATGGCACAGCGCCAAATAAGATGCTAAACCTCTATTAGATGTTTTCACGAAAATTGTCTGTAGTAGTAACTACAAAATTCCTGTAGTAATTTTGAGTAGTCATAACTACAGTCCGAAATTACTACAGTATTTTTCAGTAGTTATTGTATAGTAGTTACTACAGAACTGTTACTACAGCGTTTGTGTAGTAATAACTACAGCATCTTTTCGTAAGGGTTTGTGCACACACAAATCTGGACACGTCATTTTTCACTGCCCTATTAGTAGACACCATTAATTAAATATTAAAATCAATTGGAAATCTTTATATTAAGGTTTATTATGTAACATAGTATTATTTTATGATGTAATCAATTGTATCCCATATTAAGGCCATGTGATACTCAAGTGAAAATCCCTACGTTACCGATATGTCAGTAACATATAATATATTAAACAATAATTTAATTAACAATAATTTTTATGACAAAAACGCTTAATTAGGTCCTCGGAAATTCTTTGAAGATGATTATATTAAATTTTCAGAACAGAAATGATGATTGTCATCGAGATATTTGTATTTAATTCACATTTTTTATCTAAAAAAAGGATTTTAGCTCGAATATACATCGGATTTGCCTGAAATTTTATACACATGCTCACCATAACATTTGCGAGTGCCTAATTACGTGCTTTTTTTGAAAATCAACAAAAATTATAATTTTATTATTTTCCACATATACTTTCGACAAGAAGTTGTGAGGTTGGCAAAACTGTTCAGTACACGGAAAAAAATTAAGGACTGGAAAAGCACTTATGATACAAGACTGCTTCGTTAAATAAGAATTAGTGACACGATAGCTCTGAATTTTGAGCGCGTAAAGCTTGTTGTCAAAAGTGCCGAAAAAGATAGAAGACCATCGCTGTTTTAGCACTCGCTCCGAACAGAACAAGCTCGTTGTGTTTAATGCCGGATGGGATATTTCGAGAGAGCGCGTCCAGCTCGAAACAAGTACCGACAGAGTTTGTCACCGCGGCGAGGTATACGAGCTCAGCGTACTAGTCGAATAGACTCGCGGTGCTGGCCGGGAGAGCACAGGGTATTTCGAGCGACATGCCGTCGGGCGGCAGAGCGCGCTCAGCACGAGACGAGTAGGGGAGAGCGCTCCCCACTCCAACTAATCCAGGAGCCTACCGAAAAGTGGCCGCTCGCCACTTGCGACTATTTGGAAGACCTCGCGGCGCTCGGAGCCCCATACGATCGTCTAGCCGAGCGCGTTCAGTACGGTAAGAGTGGCGACAGCCCTCCGCACTACAGCTACCTTTGTCAGCTCGATCAACTTGTGCATTTGTCTACCGCGGCAGACATCCTTTATTAAATCGGTTACGCAGAGAAGAAATTCGTTTATTAAATCGGTTTAATTTATTATATTTATTGCTTTTACATTTATGAATATGTTAGGTAAAAAAAAACAAAATTTTCAGAAAATGCTTTTATTGGACAAATAAGTCAAAATTATAATTTTTGAAAAACCTTATTACAAATATATTGAAATGAAAGAAAAACAATTTATCTCGATTGATTTATATTTTCAATATTTTCAATAATAATGCATAACTACTATATTTCTTCAATTCATTTCAAAATGCATCGCAATCATTACACTCACATTTTGTTATCTTTCCTATAAAATAAAATTAGGAAGTAGTTTTTCTATTACTGATCTAGGGAATATGCAAATAATGTTCGAAAAAGGGTTTCATCGTGCTATTAATTAGACAGTTTTACTATCTATTTTCTAACTTATTAGCCTTTTCATATAAATAAATTTCTACTTGGATAATGTGGCTTCAGCTATACCTGTATTAAATTGAATAAACAAGGTATCAATTCAGAAATCTTATTTCCGTGATTCTAGTAATCAATTATAATAGTTTATTGTTGATCGCTGCATAATATCCACTTACAAAATTGTATACGTTTCTATTACAATCTACGTAATTCCCACAAATACACAATTTTTTTGCGAAAGAGCGAAAATTTAAAATTGATTTCAAATCCTCGCTAAAGAGCACGCCCAGCGCGCTTGAACTGGCTAATCTTTTTAAACATATGAACTGCATCGCATTCTCTTATCCCCATCGACAGATTCAGATATTTCTTTAAAATAAGTGTTTTAAACTTATTTTTATTACATTATTATAAAGTATTTCCTTGATTACATTCATATTGTAAATATTATCTTCTATATTTTCGAGAAGTATAATTTAAATGGAAGACTTTATTATATATAAGTATTTTTATACCACTCTAATCTTAACATCATAACTTTAATCATTATTCGGCTCTCGTGGTATAAAATACGGTCCGAAACTGCGGTGCTTAAGAGAATTTTTACTTCATGCGACTTTTCGCACGAAAAATTTGTCTTCATCTTGAGTGATTAAATGGATTGTATTTTTAACCCTTTTCTTACGTTACCTTTGATTGCTTATATTTTCCTGAAAAGTCAATATTTTTTAACGAATCAGAGCTTAAATTTTAGCTCTTATTATCCACTTTTATAATTTTTTTTCTCGTTTTCGTATCTTAAATACTTGCAATGTGACAGTCAATACAAGAGACACCATTTTTTTAACGAAATAGAGGATATTTGAGATGAGATTGCCCATATCTCAAGAAAAAGAGCCTATGAGATGGAATTTGTCAGACTGGGCTTCATTTTTAGATACCAGAAATCGACTCTCCAATGCTCGCGAAAATCTGTTTCCCGGAGGTGTGCACTCTCCTTGTAAGATCTCAAAACGTTTTCACAAAAGGCATTTTTTTAATAGTTTAAAGAAATAAAAAATTCATCCAAGTGCGCACAGAAATAATGAAAAATTGATGTTTGTTTTTAGTTTCATGAAAGTGCGTTCGTTCATAATTACCTTTATGATAGAAGGACATGTTCATACAACCATAATTTAGTAAAATTTCTTTTTCTTCATCCCCTAGCCGAAAGTACGGTCTTCCCGGCTCGATTTCGCGCCGGGAAGAGCGACTTTGTGGCCGCTCTTTGTTGCTCGTTGCGTGGCAAAGTCCGCGACAGCGCACGTGTTGTAACCCTTCCAAATGTGATGACAAGAAAATCAATTGTAAAATCGGAAAATTGAAAAGATATAGGGGTATTTAATTAATTTTTTGTTATTATTAATATATTGAACAATATATTTATAACTCTGATAATCAATTATGTTCTTATATTGCATACACGTTGTCAGAAAGCTTCTATACATATATATAGACATGATGTTTACATTTTGAGTTTCAAGACATGGTGTAGCTATATACTTAAATGTGAAAGTTTTTTGAGTCTCATTCTATAATGTATGGCTTATTGGATAGAAAAAGACAAACAGAGGAACCATTGAGAGTTTGTTCTGTAGTTGAAATGAGTATCAATTAAGTATGTACATATTGTTGGTCCATCATCTTTTTTAAGTATCTTTTGCTAGTGCTTTTGATGCCCGCCCCGACCAGCAAAACCTCGGTTTCGCCTCGGTTTTGCAAAAGTCGGGCGGGCATCAAAAAAAGCAGAAGTCGAGCCTTACGCTCCGCGATATGTAAAGTGGCACTGAAGAAGGCCTTTTATACATATGGCCGAGCCGTAGTTAGCAACCAACAACGCTATTTTATTAATTAATATCAAAATTATATGGGCGTACTTTCGGCGGGGGATGAAGAAAAATAGTATACGACACTTGGCCAGAATGTTGGATGCCCTGGACGGCGCGCATCGACGCCCTCGGCTTCGCCTCGGGCGTCAAAATGCCTTGTGTCGTAATATACTATTGGTCTGCAAATGTATGCAATCACTTCTTTAATTAGAAACTATGCAACGGTAACACGAATATTAAAAGTTTCATAGATTTGCCCAAGGGAGTCATGTAATCAACGAACGCGGGAGCGCTCCGAAGGAAAATTATAGAAGAAGCCTAAAAGGAGCGACCCGTGCTACATATACATTGAAATGGGTGTAAGAAAAATTCAATGCGCTTTTACGTATATTGCGTTAGTTTTTACTATATAACATATCCCTCTTAATCGAAAGCCATTTCATTGCTCTACTCAAATCAAAAGATTTTATTTAAAAAGATTATCTCGTTCAACAGATATAGATGGCTGAATTTTTGTATGTGCAGTTTCTTTTCCGAATTTTTTCTTCTCCTTATTTCGATATCCGGTTTGCAGCTCTTACGACACTTCCGGTTGTCGTCTATCTTACGCTTATATATCTATATATATATATAGTTATAGCATATCGTATAGTAAATAAATCTCACTCGACTCGAAAAGAAAAGAGAGAGAGAGAGTATATAAGAACAACAAAATTTTGTGACTACAAATGACTACAATAACCTCAAAATATCGTATGGTATTTTTATTCTCTTATATAGAATCGAAAAGAAAGAGAGAGAGAGAGAGAGAGAGAGAAAGAGGGGAAGAGAGAGAGAGAGTGAGAGAGAGAGAGAGAGAGAGAGAGAGAAGATATAATAAAACGAACAACTGTAATTCTAAAATAACTTCGAAATATGGTATGATTATATATATTTTTATAATTACAATCAGCTGATGGTATGGCATCATATACTTTTATATATAGATAAGTATTCTTTTTATACTAGAAGATATATCATGTAAAATATAATACAATAAAAAATCGAAACTTTGTGTAAACTTTTTCATTTTCAGATTATACAATTCTCAGTCTTTGGTGAATTTTACATATCATGTTATATTATAACTAATGATATTGAAAATCCCTAAAATAACACTTTTTAAAAAAAGTAAAACTTTGGCGAGTATAAGTGTATTTGTAATCTCTCTCTCTCCCTCCCGCTCTCTCTCTCCTATCTCTTTCTCTCCCTCTTTCTCTCCATCTTTCTCTTTTTCCCCCTCTCTCCCCCAAAAGAATATCATAGTTTAAAACAAACACATGAAAGAAGTGGAATCAATTATTATTTTATATAGACAAGTACATTTTTGTAACATAGAAATATGGAATTATTTTTATAACAAAAAATTGTAAGTACTACTAAAAATAAACTCATGAAACCAGTGGAATCAATTAAGTGCAGGCAAGTCAATTATTATAATAAAGAGAATTTTTAAAATGAAATTTATTTAATATATATTTACTATAAATATTTGTATAAAAAGTAATTACGTCTAACAAAAAATATTACAAAAATACTAACATAATAACTGTAATTGAAACACAAAAAGTTAAAAAATTTTTGCGTAAACATTTTCGAAGTATAGATCATAGAAGTCACCACCCTGTAAAATAGTTTAACCATGAGCTGTTATACATCATAAATTCATGTAAGTTTTTCTTACACAAGTCAATCTACCTATTATCTGCAAATATGAATTTTAATTAAACATCTTCTTAAACTGTTAATGTAATTTTCAAAATTTTCGGAAATTTTCTTTTAAAGACAGAATATACTTGCCGGACGCATCGTTTTGTAGTATTTAGGTAATCTATCAAATATTTATTTTTATATCATTATTTTTTGGAATAAGATTTATGTATTATATTTTATAAAAACTTTTCCATTATATTATATCTATCTATTTATTATATCTACTAATTTTACAAAAATTTTATATTAGTCTTTATAATTTCTATAATTATAATTTCATTGTAATATCTTCATTATACAAATTCATTATACAAATTGAATTATTATTAATTCTATAGTAAAATAATAACATTTCTTTTACATTGCGTATGTACATCTATATATTACGTATGCTTGTTCCTAACATTATATAACGAACAAGTTTTGTGTAAGTTTTGCTCTATTCAAATATCGAAATATACTTATTTTCTTGAACTGTTATCACCATTTTATTATAATTATTTACATACTACGTGATCAATAACTAAATACATAGAAGGTTGCGATTCCCGTCCTACGCACCTTGAACTACAAAACGATGCGTCCGGCAAGTGTCTTCTGTCTTTAAAAGAAAATTTCCCAAAATTTTAAAAATTACGTTAACTGTTTAAGAAGATGTTTAATTAAAATTCATATTTGCAGATAATAGGTAGATTGACTTGTGTAAGAAAAACTTACATGAATTTATGATGTATAACAGCTCATGTTTAATAGTACATTTCGACACGGGTGGGGAAGTCGATTATTTAGCTGGTGTGACTTTTTCCACGAGCGAAGCGAGTGCGAAAAAGTCACACCACCTAAATAATCGACTTACGCACTAGTTTCGAACGGTATTTTATACCACGAGCGCCGAAAAATCATATCAAAGTTGTGATTTTGAGGTTAGAGTGGTATAAACTATTTTATAGCACGGTGTGACCTAAGTCCGCACTTAGGTCACGCCTATCCGTGACTTAAGTAGTCGATTATTGCACCGTGTTTATCGCGCTCGCTGCGCTCGCGCGCTAATCTCACGGTGCAAAAATGGACTGCTTAAGGGACGAATAGGCGTGACAGCGGACTTGGGTAAACATGCTATAAAATAATATACGATACTTATGACTTGAGTGGCCCATCACACGACTTGAATTATCGCCCTCGCTACGCTCGGGCGCTAACCTCACGCCGTGCCATAATGGGCCACTTAAGTCACATGTATCGTAATGTGCTATTACAGGGTGGTGACTTCTATGATCTATACTTCGAAAAAGTTTACGCAAAAATTTTTTAACTGTTTGTGTTTCAATTACAGTTATTATGTTAGTATTTTTGTAATATTTTTTGTTAGACCTAATTACTTTTTATACAAATTTTTATAGTAAATATATATTAAACAAATTTTATTTTAAAAATTCTCTTTATTATAATAATTGACTTGCCTGCACTTAATTGATTCCACCGGTTTCATGAGTTTATTTTTAGTAGTACTTACGATTTTTTGTTATAAAAATAATTCCATATTTCTATGTTACAAAAATGTACTTGTCTATATAAAATAATAATTGATTCCACTTCTTTCATGTGTTTGTTTCAAACTATGATATTCTTTTGGGGGTGAGAGGGAGAGAAAGAGAGAGATGGAGAGAAAGGGAGAGAAGAGAGAGGAGAGAGAGAGGGAGGGAGAGAGAGAGAGAGAGATTACAAATACATTTATACTCGCCAAAGTTTTATTTTTTTTTAAAAAGTGTTATTTTAGGGAGATTCCACAAGTTTCTAAGAGCTTCAATAATAATTACAAAGTTTTATAACGGTAAAGGATGATGATACCATATTTCATAGATTTAATTTTCGTGTGGGTACATGATGATAATTGCATCGTGTGAGGCTGCTGTATTTGTAAAAAAAAATTGAATAACACTTTCATTGTATCAAGAAATCCCTTTTGCTATATATAATAATAGTATGTATACTCTTCTTTTTATAGACAAATTAATTTATTGTATAGAACCGGTAAGATAAAATTGTCAGAAGAAAATAATTATGTATTATTAGAATTCCTTTTCATAGATTTTTTATTCATATTTTTATATATTACAGAAACACCTTATACTTGCCTTACATTATACTTTCGTAGAAAGTTTTGTTATAAAAATAAACATTGCTATCTTCATAATTGTAAGTAAAATAAAATAATTTGAATTTTTTTTCATATCCGTTGTAATGACTACTTTTTAACAAATGACTTATGGAAATAATTCATTCCAGTACAACTTTTCGAATCTATGATTAAAATGAAGAACTATAAAGAACTATATGATTAAAATAAAGGACTACTTGTTTCCATTTTTAAATAGTGTATTATTATATATTTACCTCAATCAGTAATGCAAACTGTTATACTTATTAACAGTTTGGATTTTACATCAGATATCCCCTTCAAGAATGAAGAAAATATATAGTTAGAATTAATTGCAAGTAATTTGTCACATTTGACATTATCTCTCATAATGTAAGCTAAGTGAGAAGCTCCAAAACCTATTTCATTAATCGTAAAGGATTTTCAATGTTTTATTTATGCAACATGACCAGTCGGGTGAAGGCTTTTCTTGAGATAAAGTTTATATTCTTTGTATAAATGGTTTATAATTATGATTTGAAAAGTTAGAAAATATAAAAATTTATTGTGAAATGGCATTGTGAAATAACTTGTTTTTAAAAATAACTAAAATTAAAAAATTTTTATGTTTGATACTTTTTAAATCATAACTATAAACCATTTATACAAAGAATATAAACTTTGTCTCAAGAAAAGCCTTCGCCCGACTGGTCATGTTGCAAACATAAAACATTGAAAATCCTTTACGATGAATGAAATAGGTTTTGGGGCTTCTCGCTTAGCCTACATTATCAGAGATAATGTCAAATGTGACAAATTACTTGAAAATTATACTTATCTTAACTCTTGTATTGTAGTAGCCGTATAGTTGGGATAGACTCAATTTCTAAGATCTGATCTGACAGTACTTAAAAAAATAAAAACAGAACTACATCTTGATCACTCATTTTACCCAACATTCAAAATGCAAAGATAAAGTTGCGTACTGGACTCTTGCCAGTATTTTCAACGATTACCAGTTTGTTTGGTGATCTTGGTTATATTTGTGAATGCAATTAAATCAATGGTTCTGTCGACGTTCTTGAACAAAAATAACATAAATAAAAATATTTTTGGTTGACAGACAACATAACGCTCTCTCTCTCTCCGCAATCACACACTGACACAGACTCTCTCTCTCTCTCTCTCTCTCTCTCTCTCTCTCTCTCTCTCTCTCTCTCTCTCTCTCTCTCTCTCTCTCTCTCTCTCACTCTCGCTCTCTCTCTTTCTCTTTCTCTCTCTCTCTCTCTCTCTCTCTCTCTCTCTCTCTCTCTCTGTCTCTCTCTCTCTCTCTCTCTCTCTGTCTCTCTCTCTCTCTCTCTCCCATGATCAAGAATCAAGCGCAGTAGCGCCGCGCTTCGTACGCCGTTAGTACTGAAATATAACTATATTCTGATACGATTTGACATCAACTACAGCCAGGCTGTCTTTCCCATTTTCACTAGAGGGTGAAGGAAAAAAATATTTTGATTTCGCGGCGACAAAAACTTTATAGCTTGATAGCTTCAATACGAAAGCATCTTTCACGAAGAAACTTCACAAGTACAGGGAAAAAAATAAACAGTAGTTCTTACTGTTTCGCACAAGTAAAATCTACTTTCTTAAGAAAAAGTAAAAATTGCTTTATAAAATCAGTAAAATCAACATTTCATACAGTAGAAACTACAGTTTATTTGAAAAGTAGAATCTACTTTTTAAAAAAGTAGAATATACTTTTTAAAAAATAGAATCTACTTTTTAAAAAAGGAGAATCTACTGTTTAGATGAATTAAGTTCTAGATGCTCATTGTTAATGAATTTGCAATGGTTTTATAAAAAATTATAAATAAATAAAAATTATAAAAAATTACATGCTAACACATACTGCGTGAATATGAAATGTTTTTATTGGTACATGAGCAAATCTTTGAAACCGTCACAGTTTTTGTGTCATAGAACTCGAAAAAAATTTTTTTTGGAGCACATCTTTCGGACAAGTTTTTTCTCAATCTCTATACCATATATTATAAGAAAAAATAGTTGAACAAGCGAAAGCGGGTTTGTGACAAAGTTTTAAATGCATATGAATTTTTGTTTGGGAATTTAACATGGGAAAAATTGACGAAAAGTGGTCATTGATGATTAACCGATAACAAGCTATTCAGTAAGCCAAACCAAATTCCACACAGAAGCGATTCAAGTTGAACAATAGAGCTTTAATTTAAGTTGTGAATCGCTAAAATCGATCGATTCTGTGCAAAACTATGTGAAATTGAAAATGGCGAAAAATGACAAAAATTTGGAAAATTACGCGGACTTAGAAAAAATCGCTCATTCCGAAATTCCATTTTAGAAAAAGTAGAAACTACTTTTCAGAAAAAGTAGAAACTACTTTTTACTCCAGAAAGCAGATCTTATTTTACCGAAAAGTAAATTCTACTTTTCTATAAAGCTGTTTCTACTGATACTTATGAAAGTAAAATTAACTTGCTATTTTACAGTAAAATTTACTGTGTAAAAAGTAGAATTTACTGTTTATTTTTTCCGTGTAGAATGTAAATGAAAAATGCTTTCTAATTGAGTACCTCATGCGCGGTATCTCCGTATATAAAAAATAATAAGGTAAATATGACAAAAAAAGTAGGGTTAGAACATCACACCAAAGAATAAAGGGTGCGCCGACGCCCCGCTTGCTCATCTGTCACTTCGTTCCTTATACTTGCCAAGCAGGGCGCTGCCGCGCCCTTTGATAATGAAATAAAAGAAACTGAGTCAAAATTGAGTTTAGCTGGGAGAATTACTATATATGGAGACTCAAATTGTATTGATGATAGTCATTTCCAGAAATTTTTTATCACCATCCAAATTTTTATAAATTTTATTGTTGGTGGTATAGCATGCTTCTGGATGTTCGATGCAATTTTGGAATATACTACTACTGGACGAATTCCATCAGTCTTCATAGAGGAAGAAAATAGGATTAAAAAAAAAAAAATATTATGGCATTAGGCGCAACAGCCCTTCCCAGACGCATGGAAGATAGTCACCTCAACCGTCATAGTAAAGTGTTAGAACCACCAGATTCAGACAAGGTTTATCGAATACTCCCTTTGTGTACAATTTCAACTTTGGCCACACCAGAACCAGTTAACGAAACTACACCAGTGTAAATATATTATTTAAATAATCAAAGATCTCAGGAAGTTGACTGATTAAAATAATTTTTATCTATGAGCATCAACGGGGAAAATCAATTTTTTTAGATAAGTATATTAAATGGCTAAATGTTAAAGGCTAAAATTATTTTAAAACATAAAAGAGTTGATACTTTGTGAGAATTTTTTATTATTTTTTACAGATATATACCTACAAGAAGATTTTTTTTGAATCATTAAAATCTCACTAGTGTATTGGAAAAAGAATCTATAAAAAAATCTTTGAATAAATATCAATGGGCAATATCGATCATGTGTCTTATAATATTATTAAATAATGTGGGATGATAATATGCATTTTTTTTTTGCTAAGTTTTCTTTATTGCAAAGTTTTGTGTCAAGTGAAGTACATCTGTGAGCTTTTCTGTCAACGGAATATAGTGCAGTTCATCTTTGTTTTTTACTTAAAGTAATAGTAATATTTGATCTTATCACGCTAATTTTGATTTCATGCTGATGCTGTTTGCCGATATGGAGGAAATGGAAAAAATTTGGATTTCATGCTAATGCTGTTTGTCCATATGGAAGAAATGGAAATCTACAAGTGACGTACAAGAAAATAACTTAGAAATGTCCTGATTTGATTCTCCAATATGTAACAAGATCTAATAGATTCTCAAAATGTGAGAAGAGCTATTAGAAAGCAAGTACAGAAAGTACTTACAGAAAGTAAGAAATAAAAAGTATTATGAAAATGGTAGAATTTGAATTAGAATACAAGTTTTGAAAAGTTATAAGTTTTCAAAATAAAAAAAGGAAATATAAAGCTGTTGAAGTTTTTGAAGACTTATGGAACAAACTCAGCCTGTACTTTTCTTGGGGGATTTTGAAAACTCACTGATAACAAAAATAGTGTAGTGACCTGCCCGATACAAATATATTATTGTGTTCATAAATATAATATAATTAAAGTGAAGTGTCAGTGCAAGTTCCCAGATATAATAAAATGTTTTGTGTAATAAATAAATTATTTTTATTTTATACATCAAGATGGGAGTTGCTAAAAAGCATGGAATTCCATGAAAATTTCAATGGTGGCAGGCAGTTATCAATGATTCCATTACCACTTGATGGTAGAGCAAACTCAATTCTGGCAGTTTTAACATCAGATTGTACATTAAATTAAAAAAATTAATAATTTTAGCTACATCTAATATTGAAAATTGTTGTGAATTAGGAAATGGAATGAAAAAAGTTATTATTTCCCAAAAAGGCCATTATGTATATATTAGTAAACATGGCTTTTTAGATATTATTCTTTTGGACACAATACTAAAAGTAAAACTTAGGTCGAGTACGGAAAAACCAAGAGAACAGAAAAGAATACATACTCAAAAACTTGTGTATTATTGTCCATGCTTTTCCAATAATCGAAAAAACAAGCAGCAATGGTTACTCGTAAAATATTTGCAGCTGGGACTTACTCTAACCAAATGCCTGCGTTCAGAGCTTTTTGGATTTGGTAAAATTAAAGAACAAAAAACTATTTGTATCAGCTGCTGCTTTGAAAATGGTAGTTGGCATGAGAACTCAACTTCTTCATCAACTTTTAGATTCAAGCCTTGTAAAAGCTAGAGTGTCGAATGATATTTTGTTTATAACTATAAATAAATCTTGAAAATAGATCCATGGCTTGTGTAACATCGAGGCTGATCATTATCTTGTAAATATTGATAGAATCACTACTCACACAAATTATATATTCTTAACATATAAAATATAATTGAATATATGTCATATTTCATTAATCAAATTAAAATTATTTATAAAAAATACAAATGTAATTGAAAATAATCTCTATATTTATTATTAATAAAATTTCATATTATATATTTTGAATTACAAAAGTTAAAAGTACATAAAAAATATTTTTTTACAAAAGTAAAAACTTAGCAAGAATAAGTTTGGTTTAGTATTTCATATATGTACTTAATTCCTTACTAACAAACACCTTAACTTTTGCCAACTAGGTCTATAAAAATCTTTTCAAAAATTTTGTATGAAAACAAATGATTTCTTAACAATAATTATTATGAAAGATCTACAGAATCTATGAAAAATGTTTCCTTCAAAAAGAAAGCAGCATTAACATCTTTTTCTCTAAAATATATTTAATTTATTTGTTTATCATTTATCTAAAATTAATTTGTAGAAATCAGAAAACTTTCTACGAAAGTATAAAATAAGGCAAGTATAAGTTTTACCAGGAATCTATAAGAATTAAAACAATTATTTTCATATGACTTTACAACTTCCCTGCCTTTCTCCCACCCTCTCTCTCTCTCTCACTCTCTCTCGCTCCCCTCTCTTTCCCTCCCTCTCCCTCTTTCTCTCCCTCAACATGTGTCAAACTCTGTACTAAGAACTTTAATGTAGGCCTAAATATTTTTTAAAACAATCAGTAAAACAAATAGTATTGTTAATAAAACTTTCTACAAAAGTATAAACTAATGCAAGTACAAGTTTTCTCTGTATAATTAATACTTTTACTCTTAAAAAGTTGTGAAATCTCTCTAAAAGAATTTTTTAACAAAAGTAAAAACTTAAACAATTATACACAATGTAATTATCACCCCTCCCTCTCCCCCCTTTCTCTCTCGATCGCTTGCTCCCTCGATCTCACTCTCCCTCAACATATGTCACACTCTGATCCAAGAACTTTAATGAGAATCTAAATATTTTTTTAAAACAATCAGTAAAACAAATAGTATTATTAACCTCTCTCTCTCTCTCTCTCTCAACATCCGTGAAACTGAGTACCAACAAACTTTAATGAGAGCTTAAATATTTTTTTTAAACAATCAACATGTTTTTTAAAAACTAATTTTTTAAGTGCGTTCTATAACAACATAATTTGTCCAATCCTTTTAATTCTTCTACTCTCTTCTATTCAATAAGTACTCTTTACAAATGGTAATAATTTTTTTCAAGACTATAATAATATTGCTAGAATATAAACTTTCTACGAAAGTATAAAATAAGGCAAGTATAGACGTTTTTTCTGGATAATCTATAACAAACAACACAATTTGTCTAGTCCTTTTATTTCTTCGAATCTTATCTATTCAATAAGCACTCTCTACAAATGATAATAATTTTTTTCGTGACTGTACAAATAATCTATAAAATAATAATATTTATGATTTTGTAAAAGAAATCAAATAAATACGAATGAAAAAGTCTTTTAATTCTTTGAGTCATTGTATGCTGAACAAATTATATGTAAGTAAGTACATTCAAATTGTTCACTGCAAATCAAACAAACGAAAGTTGTGAAATGAATTATCGATAGTCAAGTAATGCAAACAACTCCCGGAAACTACTGCAGGACTGTTCTCAGAAATGTATTCAAATTTGTTCATCTTGGGAGATCGGAGGACCACCCCTGCTAGAGCAGCTCTAGACTTCTCTTTTCCTCCCAAGGTACATAATATTATAGAAAGTTCAAAATTGAGTAAGAATAATGAAAAATAGTGATGTGTTGGTAACTATATGATTTTTTTATATAGGCTTTGACTTCTCGTAAATATCTGAACAAATTCTTATGAATTTTAGAAATAAAGAGAAGGCATTATACTTATATAATTAAAATAATTTTCACCCACAGGTTCTATAAAGTTAACCCACAAGTCTATAGGTTCTATAAAGTTTTGTAAGAGTATGTGAGCTATTGGGCCTCTTAGGCAGTAAGTAGTATTTTATGCCCGCTGGCTGAATAATTTTGAAGTTACAACGTGGGCGTAAAATGTAATTTTACACGCTAGATACGAAAAGTTCTATTATGTCAGTCAAGTTAAAAGGTGTGGTACTCATGTACTCTATTTTACCGGCAGAACACGGTAAATTCTATATTATTAAAATAAATATATCGAATTAGGTCTTATAAAGAGATAGTTGCCCTGCGCAATGTAATAATCTACCAGCCTACGCAGTTTTGAGCTCAAATGTCAACGGCACCTAAAAAATTTTGCGAAAAAAATAACCGAAATTTCGTTCGCAAAATTTTTTAGGTGTCCTTCATATTTGGGCTCAAAACTGCGCAGGCTGGTAGATTATTACATTGCACAGGGCAACTATCTCTTTTATGATGTAATTCGATATATTTATTTTAATAATATAGAATTTGCCGAGTTCTGCCGGTAAAACAGAGTGCATGAGTACCAAACCCCTTAACTTATGGCCGGTACTTGACTACAATAAATTGATTTCAGTACTTTCTTGTGTTTAATTTGTATAGCTCAGAAAGATGAACAAATTTGAATACATTTCTGAGAACAGTCCTACAGTAGTTTCCGGGAGTTGTTTGCATTACTTGACTATCGATAATTCATTTCACAACTTCCGTTTGTTTGATTTGCAGTGAACAATTTGAATGTACTTACTTACATATAATTTGTTCAGCATACAATGACTCAAAGAATTAAAAGACTTTTTCATTCGTATTTATTTGATTTCTTTTACAAAATCATAAATATTATTATTTTATAGATTATTTGTACAGTCACGAAAATATTATTACCATTTGTAGAGAGTGCTTATTGAATAGATAAGATTCGAAGAAATAAAAGGACTAGACAAATTGTGTTGTTTTTTATAGATTATCCAGAAAAAACGCCTATACTTGCCTTATTTTATACTTTCGTAGAAAGTTTTATATTCTAGCAATATTATTATAGTCTTGAAAAAATTATTACCATTTGTAAAGAGTACTTATTGAATAGAAGAGAGTAGAAGAATTAAAAGGATTAGACAAATTATGTTGTTATAGAACGTACTTAAAAAATTAGTTTTTAAAAAACGTGTTGATTGTTTAAAAAAATATTTAAGCTCTCATTAAAGTTTGTTGGTACTCAGTTTCACGGATGTTGAGAGAGAGAGAGAGAGAGAGAGATTAATAATACTATTTGTTTTACTGATTGTTTTAAAAAATATTTAGGTTCTCATTAAAGTTCTTGGATCAGAGTGTGACATATGTTGAGGGAGAGTGACATGGAGGGAGCAAACGATCGAGAGAGAGAGGGCGGGAGAGGGAGGGATGATAATTACATTGTGTATAATTTTTTAAGTTTTTACTTTTTGTTAAAAAATTCTTTTAGAGAGATTTCACAACTTTTTAAGAGTAAAAGTATAAATTATACAGAGAAAACTCGTACTTGCATTAGTTTATACTTTTGTAGAAAGTTTTATTAACAATACTATTTGTTTTACTGATTGTTTTAAAATAGTATATTACGATACGTGTGACTAAAGTGGCTCTTTTTGGCACGCCGTGAGGTTAGTGCCCGAGCGCAGCGAGGGCGCTAAACACCGTGCAATAAAGAGCCACTAAGTCACGAGTATCGTATACTATTTTATAGCACTGCCTGCTCAAAGTCCGCTGTCACGCCTATCCGTGGCTAAAGTCGTCCTTTTTGTATTTAGCGCACGAGCGTAGCGAGTGTGATAAACACGGTGCAAAAAGGACTATTTTAGCCACGGATAGACGTGACTAAAGTGCGGGCTTTGGTCACACCGTGCTATAAAATATTTTATACCACTCTAACCTCAAAATCACAACTTTGATATGATTTTTCGGCGCCCGTGGTATAAAATACCGTTCGAAACTAGTGCGTAAGTCGATTATTTAGGTGGTGTGACTTTTTCGCACTCGCTTCGCTCGTGCAAAAAGTCACACCAGCTAAATAATCGACTTCCTCACCCGTGTCGAAATGTACTATAGGCCCACATTAAAGTTCTTAGTACAGAGTTTGACACATGTTGAGGGAGAGAAAGAGGGAGAGGGAAGGAAAGAGAGGGGAGCGATAGAGAGAGAGAGAGAGAGAGAGAGAGAGGGTGGGAGAAAGGGAGGGAAGTTGTAAAGTCATATGAAAATAATTCTTTTAATTCTTATTGATTCCTGGTAAAACTTATACTTGCCTTATTTTATACTTTCGTAGAAAGTTTTCTGATTTCTACAAATTAATTTTAGATAAATGATAAACAAATAAATTAAATATAATTTAATGAATCGTACTTACTACCGCACATCTATATGTAATTCCCTTACATACGTAGACCCCGCGTACCCTGGCGACGTGGGAAAAAAATTATTAAAAAATCATGTTGCACGTCTAAGTAATTCCCTTATACAAGGTGTCCCATTCTAATCGCCCCAGGCAAATATCTTGAAAAGTATGGGAGATGGAAAAAAACTTTAAATACAAAAGTTGTAGGGTGCAAAGGGGGTCAGCTAATGGTAACAACGACTTTGACCTTGAACTCTATTTTCAAGGTTATTTGAAGGTCAAAGTGATTTTTTTGAATGAGGACCCCTACTTTCGACCCCGGAAATGGAAAGAGCAGAAAATTTTACGTTCAGAAAGGTCTAATATGTTGGGGTTTCAAGGTCAACCAGCTAATTTAATGAGGTCGACCTGGGAATACCTCTAGGAAGGACAAAATTGACCTTGACGTTCAAGGTCATTTTAAGGTAAGTGGATTTTATAAAATGGAACCCCTTATTTTTGACCCCGGAAACGGAAAGAGCGGAAGAATTTACGTCCGAATATGACCTTGACCTCGACCTTGGCTTTAACCGTGATCTGGAAGGTTATTTTAAGGTGAAGTCGATTTTTTAAAAATCCCCTTATTTTTGACCTCGGAAATGGAAAGAGAAGAAAATTTTACGTTCAGATATGTACCGTCATATGGTGTCAAAGTTGGCCCTCTGGGGTCAATTAAGGGTAATAATAAATAAATTAATTTTTTTGAAGTGGATTTCACTGTTTTTATGAGTTACTTAGGAATCTAAAAGTATTTTTTCTCCCTCAAATGAATCGAAAATTAGAAAGACTACCCTCGACATTAGCATTACCCAATGTGCACCGCGTGGAGGTTGCCGAAAGGATTTCGCACATCATTGGCCCTGAAAAGGGCCGATTGATTAACGGACTGTCATTTGAAGATCTAAGGCAGCAAATGCTCGATCAAGTGTCCGTTCTCTCTGAAACACATTTGCATCCTTCTTCGGAAGCTTGCTTGAACATTCCTCAATGTTTCCACTGAAATGGATTGGAAAGCTTCCATAATTCTTCCTCTCATGTTCTCTAAGGTTGTTGGAGCATGTGCAAAAACTTTGCCTTTAACTACTCCCCACAAAAAAAGTCAAGAGGTGTGAGGTCTGGGGATCTAGGCGGCCACTCGTGTACTTGGCTGCCGATGCCAATCCAACGATTATGATACATATCATTGAGAAAATTCTTGACTGATCGAACGCGATGTGCAGGAGCTCCATCTTAATGAAACCACATATCCCGCCGTAAGATAAGTGGGATATCTTCTAATAGAGGAGGTAGCTGGTTTTGCAAAATATCCAAATACAATTGTCCATTCAAATTTTGATTGTAAAAGATAGGTCCCAGCACATGATCTCCAATTATACCTGCCCACACGTTTATTGACCAACGTCTCTGGATTCGATTATCTCGTTGCCAATGAGGATTTTGTTCAGCGTAATAGTGGGCATTATGAAGATTGACACCACCCATATTATCAAATTTTGCTTCATCTGAGAATAGCACTCGATCAAAAAGAAAGGGTCCCTGTATCTGATCATTTGCCCATTGAGAAAAATTTAAACGCCGTGCATAATCTCCATCCTCCAGTGTTTGTGTAAGGCAAACGTGGTAGGGGTGAAATTTAGATGTTTTCAACAGGCGATTTACTGTTGATTAGGGAACACCATGCATTCGTTGCAAATCTCGTGTTGAAATGTGGGGATTTTCAGCAATAATAGCTCGCACACCCAGCGCAATGTGCTGTATCGTTCCAGTTTTGCGCCTCTTACGAACGATGGAGCCTTGTGCAGCTCGCGTTAATAATCTTTTGATGGCTTTCCTATCTGGGTGACGGGCATTGGGATATTTCTCGGCATAGCGTCTTTCTGCAGCCCTATAATTATCATGACATTCACCAACAACTTTTATCATATTCACAATCTCCTGGGGCGTGTAATCAGCCATCTCAAAAAGGAATATGGTACCACAAAAGAAATTTGGTTTTCCACTTCAATTGTATGTATAAAAAGAAATTAAGAAGGGAATTTTTCGGAAATGAGCGAAAAAGTTATTTATTCTAATAAACACATGAAATCATTACTGTATGCTATTCAATAATAAGAAATCAAAACGTTTTCTTTATTTGTACTGTGCACAGTGACACCACTAAAAATAACTAACTCTACCTATTTTCGAGTGCAGTATTGTTATTACTCTTTAAAAAAAATGAAAATATTCCCAAATTGACCAAACTAAAGAATTCGAATATTTATAATTGACTCATAACAAAACCATTAAATCATCGCCTCATAACTACCTTAAAGTAATCGGTCACTCGTACTTAAAAATATCATTTGACGTAGCCGTACATTTCAATGGTGCCAACCTAACCAAGAAAGAACAAGAAGAAAAGTACCTTTTCATACCGAAAATTAATCCCAAAAATCCTTCAGAGTTACGCTGACAAAAGTAAGAACACATCAGATTAAAAAAATTAATTTGATCCCAATTGACCTCAAGCACGATTTGACCCTTAATTGACCCCAGAGGGCCAACTTTGACACCATATGACGGTACATATCTGAACGTAAAATTTTCTTCTCTTTCCAATTCCGAGGTCAAAAATAAGGGGATTTTAAAAAAATCGACTTGACCTTAAATTAACCTTCCAGATCACGATTAAAGTCAAGGTCGAGGTCAAGGTCATATTCGGACGTAAATTCTTCCGCTCTTTCCATTTCCAGGGTCAAAAATAAGGGGTTCCATTTTATAAAATCAACTTACCTTAAAATGACCTTGAACGTCAAGGTCAATTTTGTCCTTCCTAGAGGTATTCCCAGGTCGACCTCATTAAATTAGCTGGTTGACCTTGAAACTCCAACATATCAGACCTTTCTGAACGTAAAATTTTCTGATCTTTCCATTTCCGGGGTCGAAAGTAGGGATTCTCATTTAAAAAAATCACTTTGACCTTGAAATAACCTTGAAAATAGAGTTCAAGGTCAAAGTCGTTGTTACCATTAGCTGACCCCCTTTGCACCCTACAACTTTTGTTTTTAAAGTTTTTTTCCATCTCTCATACTTTTCAAGATATTTGCCTGGGGCGATTAAAATGGGACACCTTGTATACGTGTACCTCGCAACCCCCATCTACTCGGGTTTAAAAATTATTTGAATAATCGTATTGCTTACTATTACATGTCTACATGACTTATTCCTTATATGCGTGGACCTCGTGTTCTCCGTCTATTTAGATTTAATTAATTTTGAAAATTTCAAAAAATTTCTGAGGCTGGGGGGAGGTGGCGATTACTCTCTCCGCCTACCGCTGGATTTGCCACTAATTTTAATATAAATGTTTAGTAATATAAAGTGATATTAACTACGCATATCTCTTTTTAGATGGTGTATGATATACTACTGTGCTTGATGTTTAATTTTGTGACTATTTCTTGTGAAATCTTTCAAATATTAAAAGTTATAATATTTTTAAAATGTTTAACTCTTTGAATATTGATTTTTCGTGCATGTTTTATAGAATATTTAAAAACCACTATTATTTTGTGAAATTGGGTTTTGTTTAAAGAAATGCATTAAAATTAAGATGAAAATTTTTGCACTTTTCTGCAATTCAATCCTTGATATACGTCGGAACATAAGCAAACATTTTTCCGGTGTTTGGGCTAGCCTGAATCGCTGTAAGTATAGAAACCGAAAAACGACTGGCGAGATTAGGTAAAGAAACTCAGTCCATGTATAACAACATAGCAGCCAGCAGTGACTCGGGGAATCCCTCCACTGCCAATAGTTCAGTCGGATTAGATTTAAAAAAAAAAATATCGTTAAAAGGCAATTTTTTTCTTGGAGGTGCTTTGGAAAGGTGTCAGGATAATAGGAAAAATGTTTGCGGTCAGTTGCAGGTGGTGGAACATTGTTTAAATAATTTATGAATGTGCGAAAACCCGTTTTTTGCTTATAGCTTTTGAACCGTTGCTGCTATTGAAAAACTAAAAGTACTGTTTTTTAGGTATAAAAATACCTACAAAATGAGCTAAGGCGCGCCAAAATGTGATTATTAGTTGTTTTGCAAAACGCGAAAAACAGCTATTTTCAGCAATTTTTAGAATTTCATATAAATAAATAATTTTTGCTTCTAGAAAACTAGACCATCGGTTTTTTTGAAGGTCTTTGTATGCTTTATAACTGGTGAAAATTTGAGCTTGAAATATTCATATAAGTTTTTTTTCACATTCATACATTATTTAAACAATGTTCCACCACCAGCAACTGACCGCAAACATTTTTCCTAATATCCTGACACCTTTCCAAAGCACCTCCAAGAAAAAAATTGCCTCTTAACGTTTTTTTTTTTTTTAAACAGTACATTTTGAGACTAATCTGACTGGACTACAATGCCACAACCGCGCGGCTGCAGGCCCTGTCTTCTTTCTCTTTCGATCGCTCGCTGTTTGCATCGTACATGCTTTTCTCAAGCTTGTAATCTTGTTCGCGCGTTATAAGCCTATTAATTATTACATAATATAAACCTGGATGAGTCGTAGACAAATGTTCAAGGAGTAAAATGAGATGTTAAACATTAAAATCGAATGAAAAATAAGAAGTTGGCAAATAACGAAAGTAACTTTTTTACTTATTGAACAATATCTACGTGTCCGATTAACAATTTGTTATCATAATAGTTTTTTCGGTTCAGAAAGTATTTGCCTTTCATATCTGTGTGTACTTACATTATTATATGTTAATAATTTATTATGACATAAAAATTAAATAGTGAGCCCATTTTAAAATCATGATAACCCCCTCAAGAATTTCTTGAAATTTGCAGATAAGACCCTTATTACCATTATACACAACATATCTAAATTTCAGAAAGCCTAGCTTTACCGTTGATGAGATATAAGCTCCTAAACTTCCAAAATTTAACACGGTGTCTTATGGTAGAGTCATCATAAAACGTAAAAAAAAAAAAAACATTTACGTCAATAACGCCAAGAATTTTGTTAAGATTTAAAAGAAAAAGAGATATATTACTAATGACAATACTTTGAATATGCTATTTAAATTTCGGAACGCCTAGTTTCACCGTTTTCGAGATACAGTTGTTTCTAGTATATTACGATACGTGTGACCTAAGTAGCACTTTTTTGCACGGCGTGAAGTTAGGGCCCGAGCGCAGCGAGGGACCTAATTACGCCGTGCAGAGTGCTCCTTAGGTCACAAGTATCGTATAATATTTTATAGCACTGCCTACCTAAGCCCGCTGTCACGCCTATCCGTGCCCCAAGTAGTCCTTTTTTGCACCGTGAGGTTAGCGCACGAGCGTAGCGAGTGCGATAAACACGGTGCAAAAAAGTACTACTTAGGTCACGGATAGGCGTGACCTAAGTGCGGGCTTAGGTCACACAGTGCTATAAAATAGTTTTATACCACTCTAACCTCAAAATCACAACTTTGATATGATTTTTCGGCGCTCGTGGTATAAAATACCGTTCGAAACTAGTGCGTAAGTCGATTATTTAGGTGGTGTGACTTTTTCGCACTCGCTTCGCTCGTGGAAAAAGTCACACCAGCTAAATAATCGACTTCCCACCCGTGTCGAAATGTACTATTAACCATGAGCTGCTATACATCATAAATTCATGTAAGTTTTTCTTACACAAGTCAATCTACCTATTATCTGCAAATATGAGTTTTAATTAAACATCTTCTTAAACAGTTAATGTAATTTTTAAAATTTTGGGAAATTTTCTTTTAAAGACAGAAGACACTTGCCGGACGCATCGTTTTGTAGTTCAAGGTGCGTAGGATGGGAATCGCAACCTTCTATGTATTTAGTTATTGATCACGTAGTATGTAAATAATTATAATAAAATGGTGATAACAGTTCAAGAAAATAAGTATATTTCGATATTTGAATAGAGCAAAACTTACACAAAATTTGTTCGTTATATAATGTTAGGAACAAGCATACGTAATATATAGATGTACACTCGAGGGAAGTTGATTCTTTCCGAACGTGCCTAGTCAATTTTAAAATTCTGCAATTTCATTGGATGATTCCAATTGAGGGTTAATGTTTACACTTGAATTGTCCAATGGGAGTGCAGGATTTTGAAATTTACCCGGCACGTTAGGAAAGAATTAACTTCCCTCGGGTGTACATACGCAATGTAAAAAGAATGTTATTATCTTACTATAGAATTAATAATAATTCAATTTGTATAATGAATTTGTATAATGAAGATATTACAATGAAATTATAATTATAGAAATTATAAAGACTGATATAAAATTTTTGTAAAATTAGTAGATATAATAAATAGATAGATAGATATAATATAATTGAAAAGTTTTTATAAAATATAATATATAAATCTTATTCCAAAAAATAATGATATAAAAATAAATATTTGATAGATTACCTAAATACTACAAAACGATGCGTCCGGCAAGTATCTTCTGTCTTTAAAAGAAAATTTCCGAAAATTTTGAAAATTACATTAACAGTTTAAGAAGATGTTTAATTAAAATTCATATTTGCAGATAATAGGTAGATTGACTTGTGTAAGAAAAACTTACATGAATTTATGATGTATAACAGCTCATGGTTAAACTATTTTACAGGGTGGTGACTTCTATGATCTATACTTCGAAAATGTTTACGCAAAAATTTTTTAACTTTTTGTGTTTCAATTACAGTTATTATGTTAGTATTTTTGTAATATTTTTTGTTAGATGTAATTACTTTTTATACAAATATTTATAGTAAATATATATTAAATAAATTTTATTTTAAAAATTCTCTTTATTATAATAATTGACTTGCCTGCACTTAATTGATTCCACTGGTTTCATGAGTTTATTTTTAGTAGTACTTACAATTTTTTGTTATAAAAATAATTCCATATTTCTATGTTACAAAAATGTACTTGTCTATATAAAATAATAATTGATTCCACTTCTTTCATGTGTTTGTTTTAAACTATGATATTCTTTTGGGCGAGAGAGGGGATAAAGAGAAAGATGAAGAGAAAGAGGAGAGAAAGAGAGAGAGAGAGAGAGAGGGAGGAAGAGAGAGATTACAAATACACTTATACTCGCCAAAGTTTTACTTTTTTAAAAAGTGTTATTTTAGGGATTTTCAATATCATTAGTTATAATGTAACATGATATGTAAAATTCACCAAAGACTGAGAATTGTATAATCTGAAAATGAAAAAGTTTACACAAAGTTTCGATTTTTTATTGTATTATATTTTACATGATATATCTTCTAGTATAAAAATAATACTTATCTATATATAAAAGTATATGATGCCATCAGCTGATTTGAATTATAAAAATATATATAATCACACCATATTTCGAAGTTATTTTAGAATTACAGTTGTTCGTTTTATTATATCTTCTCTCTCTCTCTCTCTCTCTCTCTCTCTCTCTCTCTCTCTCTCTCTCTCTCTCTCTCTCTCTCTCTCTCTCTCTCTCTCTCTCTCTTTTCGATTCTATATAAGAGAATAAAAATACCATACGTTCAATGTTGAATGTATAACGCCATCCATTTTTATATTAAATAGTTGAGGACGTTCTTTGGAGGCAAAATGAAATGATCTTATTTCTTTATGGCAACGTTTTGTTGGCTTAGTACGCCAACCTCATCAGGCCTTTATTCAAAACACAGAAATAAATTAACATATAAAACTTTTTTTTTTTAAAGACAATTAAACCACAAAGTGTAAATACAAAAATCAAAATTACCGAAATTATAAACGTATATATCATACGTCGATCAGATGTTATTCTCGACTGAAAACAATAACACGTACACTGTATTTATATACGCTGGACAATGTTTACATAAAGAGTTATACAGTATCAAGTTCGTTAATAATAGGAAAATACATTGTACTTAGTCTTTGGATATCTTCCTTTTTATTAATACTATTTTGATTGCTTTTTATATAGATCATTTCGGAAATCAGTTGATAGGGCGTTTTTACTCTCAGATTCTAATTTTCACTTAGACAATATAAAACTCATAAAGAAGATTTTACGTAACAATGGTTATCCTATGTGGTTTATAGAAAAACATATCGAAATTAGATTTAAAAAACTTAAGTATGGTTATACATATAATACGCACCAAAATTGCTATGAAAAATTACCAAAATTGTCTTTACCGTTTACCAAAGATTTTAATAGTCTATCTAATATGTTAAAATCTTATAACATTTGTACAATCCCATTATTGAATAAAAGTTTGTCTTCGATCATTCGGTTAGGCAAAGACATAACTAAAAAATGGGATCGTACTAATGTGGTGTATAAATTTGATTGCCTAAATTGCTCTGCTACATACATAGGAGAAACTAAAAGATCGTTACACACACGCATTAATGAACATAAACTAAACAAAAATAAAGAGTCTGTTGTCAGTACACATCGATTAGAAAACAAACATGAGTTCGATTGGGAAAATACATCCATTTTAGATTTTGAAAGCAATTACAAAAAAAGACTGATTTCCGAAATGATCTATATAAAAAGCAATCAAAATAGTATTAATAAAAAGGAAGATATCCAAAGACTAACCCTATTAAAAATAATCACGTGAGTCTCACGTGAGTACTCACGTGACTACTCACGCGAGAGCTCACGTGAGTTCTCACGCGAGAGCTCACGTGAGGTTTTCGACCATATTCTCACGTGAGTACTCACGTGAGTACTCACACGTGAGAAGTGAAAAAATAGTTTAAAAAATTAGTAATCAATGTTTTTTTTACTGAACTATTATATAAATATTTTAACTTTAATTTTTGCGTATACTTTTCAATCCTTAAATAGTATAGGGAGATATCAAAAGCGAGGCAAGCCTCGTAATTACAACTCTTTTAGAAGAGTCGCGATATTGACTAAGTCTTATGGCTTTATGTATTCTCGCCGGTGTTCATTTGCCTATGGAAATCGAGAAAGGGGTTGCCGCCTGGCGGTCACCGGCGGAACTGATAGGACCCGTCTGAACTCCACGTCTAGTAACTCTTTTAACCGCCAGGCGGCAACCCCTTTCTCGATTTTCATAAGCAAATGAACACCGGCGAGAATACATAAAGACATAAGACTAGTCAATACCGCGACTCTTTTAAAAGAGTTATAATTACGAGGCTTGCCTCGCTTTTGATATCTTCCTATACTATTTAAGGATTGAAAGGTATATGCAAAAATTAAAGTTAAAATATTTATGTAATAGTTTAGTAAAAAAAACATTGATTACTAATTTTTTTTAAACCATTTTTTTTACTTCTCACGTGATTATTTTTAATAGGGAAGTACAATGTATTTTTCTATTATGCTTCGTGTCTCGTTCTCGAGATCACTAGGTAGTACCGCCAGTGTACACAGATGTCGCCACAAACTTCAGCTATCCCCACTTCTAAAACTCGGCTGCTGGCTCGCCTCGCCAGGCCGGCCGGTCTCTCTCGTCATAACGCTTTTTGTGCGCGTAGAGTGTGCCACGCTTTAGCTACATGGCGGTAGAAGAGAAGCCTTCGTTTTTCATCCTTTACGGAAGGATTATTGATGAAGATTTCCCGACCGCCGTATTCAACTGTGGAAACAGATAAATAGTGCTTAACCTTTCGGACGATGTCTCAGATTCAGAATCGGCATTATTTGGATTAATAAGTAAGTATACGTTCCAGGACGTTTTTGTGCGGCGGCGTGTTAACACGAGAAGTTATAGACATGCCGCCCAAATCTCAATGGACTGTAATTATGCATGTGTAAGAGAAAAGAAAAACTATACTTCTCTTATAAACTGCATAAACTATAGATCTTTATTGTGTTCTTTTTAAGCCGTTAGACGGTTTGGGTTGTAGTCTTCGTTTTACGGCGAGCTCACACGAGAGGTGAGACAGGTCGTATGTTTGACATAACCTGTATTATCATGACTACATAATCCTTTGTTTGGCAGTGAGCTCACACGAGAGGTGAGACAAACTGTACATAACCTGTATTAACATGATCTTTTGTTGGCAGTGAGCTCACACGAGAGGTGAGACAAACTGTACAATTTGACTAGAGTGATGTAATGCGTCTGGCTACAGACAGCACATAACCTAGATCTGCATATTGCTCTTCCAGATTCGCAAGTGAGTTGATAGATGGCGGCGGGGTAAACAAGAATCACAATCTCGCAACGCTAATGCAGCTTATGCTTACAAGAATCTGGTAGAGACAGAGTCTGAAAAGACAAATTAATTTTCAGAAAAACAAGGAAATGCTCGGAATTTAGTTACCGGTAATTTTCCTTATCTCATTTATAATGAGTAAAAATAAATGATAGGCTTTTTCATTGAGTAAAAGACTATCGGTTTTATGCGATTACATTGCCAACTTATTCAAGGAAGAAACTACCGAACATTTCGGCGGTTTTTTCGCTTAAGCGCACTTAGATGGCTATGCCCGAATGTACGATTAAAGGAATATAATCTTCCTCCTAATTTCCTCAATGAGTAAGAGGCCGAAAACCATCTCAAGCGAGATACATAAGGGCGATGGGAGGAAAAAAGTCCCTGCACCAGAGAGAGCAGGTTCGTTTCCCAAATCAGGATCGATTTTACTGCAGCAATACACAGTTCTCGATCTACTGTTTGTCTCGCTGAATACGAACGATAGGCGCATGCAGCTAGTGCTATATAACTCATGTACTGAATGGTCATGAAGTTTAACCTTAATGCTGCGCCATTGGAGTGTTACATTTTAAAGCATATTCTTAATATATAAAAATATATAGAAATATAAAAATGCTATTCTTGGACTGTCGTCTTATCGATCATGTAAGCAATCGAATAAAATTTTCGAGGAAAAGACAAACACAGGTGTGCGTAGCGCGCCAGTTAACGTTAGCCATTATAAAAAAAAAAAAAAAAAAAAAAAAGACAAGCCGTAAGGACTGGTTCGTCTAAAGAAAATTTTATTTCTAATTTGAAAGCATTTGGGAAGAGAAACATTGGCGCGTGAAGTATGCGTGAATCTTTCTAGCCTGATCAAAGAATTGATAGAATAAAGTATAAAGGGTGCTTTGCGACCCCGCTCACTTCCTTTTCAATTTCTTATATATATTGCCAAGCAGTGCGCTGTCATGTTTTTGATGATCGTTAATTCTTTTTTTCATAAAATAGTACGATTCAAGATTATATCAATCGATTGCGAAATAAATTATTGAAAACAAAAAATAAATAAATAAATAAATAAACATTTGTGTGCATAGCACTCCAATTAACGCAAAATTATATAATAATTACTATGATTATAATATTGTAATAAAAAGGTAATTGTAAATGCATAGCATCAGATTCTTTAGAACGTTTTGAAAACAGGCTGACGTTCGTTGGTTATTATACTGGTCGTATTTATGTAAATCAAAATATGTCAAAATTTTAATTTTAAGTTAATTAACGATAATTATCGTGGTTTGATTTCGAGTCTTTCAATATGGATTTCTTGCGGGTATAAAAGTTACTCTTCAAGAATTACGAGATATCGAATTCAAACATTTCTGTTACTAAATTTTGTCAACGCAATTATCAACTTACAAATAATAATTATATTATTATAAAGAGTATAATTTATTCTTTACTCATATGTATTACTGATAATGTTTTTAGTCAATTCTGACTAGATCCGTTGGGAGCGAGGAAGAAAATAAATCTCTCAAGATGTTAAATATTTGCGACGTTTCGTCGACGGATTTGTCGACCGTGAATACGATTAACAACTTAGATCATATTTATTACTCATTAGCTAAGGCTATATACATTTAAGGTTATTTATATATTTTTCATATTTATTAATCAACCAAGGTATCATAATCTTAAATTTTTGACTTTAAGTATTTGTTACGCTACTTAAAGTATATATACTGCCTAATTTCTTACTGACCTATGATATGGGTTCGAGTAATCGATGAATATTCAATTGTAGTTGATGTCTAGGTCTTATAAAGGCGTTTTTAACAACCCCTTCACGATTCTTACAAAGTGATATGGATAAACTATTATTTGAATCAAGTAACTGGTGGTCTCAGTCAACACCAAATCTATATCAAAATTTTATTTCGAT
Organism: Torymus aiolomorphi; assembly: GCA_036365515.1. NCBI lineage: Eukaryota > Metazoa > Arthropoda > Insecta > Hymenoptera > Torymidae > Torymus > Torymus aiolomorphi. The sequence continues at coordinate 208,936,507 of CM070874.1, forward strand.
GCTTCAGTGCGTCTAAATTTTTCTATAAAGGTAAAATATCAGGTGAATTACCGTAGATTATTCGTTTATACACTGAAAAAAAAAAAAAATTTCCAATTGAATCATTTAAATACATTTTATTGAAAGAAAAAGTAATTGAAAGAATTGAGGCGTCATTGAAGTTATTACACGACTCATTAATTCAAATATATATAATGATTGTCTTAATATTATATTATAATTCTCTTCATTTAATATTTGAATTGGAACTTTTCCTTCTTATTCAAGTAAAATAGAACGATAGTAGTGTCTATCCGTAATCTGACTTTAGTATTACTAAATACTTAGTATTTTGTGTATTTAATCAATATATATTTATATAAGAAAAAATCTCGCGAGTTTGTTGTGATAATTTAACATAATTATAATTCTTTTTTTTTTTTATTACAAAATTCTAAAGAAATATCGTACATAGTCTTAGAGAACAAAGATATTCTACAAGAGTATGAGGTATGGTTGATTTCAGTTGGGTTAATCAAATTATTAAGTGAATAATAATAATAATAATAATAATAATAATAATAATAATAATAATAATAATAATAATAATAATAATAATAACAACAAGTTTTGAGAGACTCTAGTGATTGAATAATAATAATAGTCGTTTACTGTATATGTAAAAGATTTAAAAAGTTTTAAAACATTGCGTATAATAATAACATCTTTTTCAATACGAGAAAATTACATAAAAACATAAGAAATACACAATATCCCTTCTTAAAGTGATGAGCGGCCATGTTGAAGCATCAAAAGGCTTGATTTTGATTGGTCGATAAGAAGAAGGCGCGAAAAATTTACTGTCTGGAATTTAATGTTTGAATTTTTTAATGGAATTTTTACATTTAGGGTAGTATAAAAATGATTAAGTTCTGAATTTGAAAATACTTTAATACGTTAAAAGTAAAACGTAATGAAGATAGCATACATAACCTCAAAACAGAAAAGTACGCGCGAAGCGCGTTTGATTATCGCTTGTACATTGAGACTTCAATGTGTCAACGACTAATTTTCAGTCTCCTCAATATCGTATCTATGTTATAATATCACAGTCAAAACCTAGAAACTAAAATGTTAGGTTTGAAAGTGTTTTAGTTCAAATGATTTAATTATTAAGATAAACAGTGGGATGTAGTTCGATTTTATAAACATAACTATTACATGTGGTAGATTCTGATAAAGCTAGTCCAGTAGCTGATTCTGATACTTAAAGTACTTAAGTTAAATAGTTTTCTTTTTCAAACGAAGTTCGTAATTGTCTAGAATTTAGAATTGCTGAAATAAAAGACTGAATAGTCACTCTGAACATCTACCTAGTGATCTCGAGAACGAGACACGAAGCATAATTGGACGATCGAGCGAGCCCGCCGAAGGCGGGCGGCTCGATCATAATTATGCAGAGGGTCTCGTTCGAGAAGATCACATCCCACCCTTAAATAAATTTTAATAAAAATTTATAACATAACAATACATATAATAACATATATTATTCATTTAACATTATCTTAAGAACGTTCCCACCCATTGACAACATATGAACAACATAGCAACTGTAAACTATATGACGAGAGAGACCGGCCGGCCTGGCGAGGCGAGCCAGCAGCCGAGTTTTAGAAGTGGGGATAGCTGAAGTTTGTGGCGACATCTGTGTACACTGGCGGTACTACCTAGTGATCTTCTCGAACGAGACCCTCTGCATAATTATGATCGAGCTTCGCCCGCCTTCGGCGGGCTCGCTCGATCGTCCAATTATTAACGAACTTGATGCTGTATAACTCTTTATGTAAACATTGCCCAGCGTATATAAATACAGTGTATGTGTTATTGTTTTCAGTCGAGAATAACATCTGATCGACGAATGATATATACGTTTATAATTTCGGTAATTTTGATTTTTGTATTTACACTTTGTGGTTTAATTGTCTTTAAAAAAAAAGTTTTATATGTTAATTTATTTCTGTGTTTTGAATAAAGGCCTGATGAGGTTGGCGTACTAAGCCAACGAAACGTTGCCATAAAGAAATAAGATCATTTCATTTTGCCTCCAAAGATCGTCCTCAACTATTTAATAAAAAAATACCATACGATATTTTGAGGTTATTGTAGTCACTTGCAGTCACAAAATTTTGTTGTTCTTATATACTCTCTCTCTCTCTCTCTCTCTTTCTTTTCGAGTCGAGTGAGATTTATTTACTATATGATATGCTATAACTATATATATATATATAGATATATAAGCGTAAGATAGACGACAACCGGAAGTGTCGTAAGAGCTGCAAACCGGATATCGAAATAAGGAGAAGAAAAATTCGGAAAAGAAACTGCACATACAAAAATTCAGCCATCTATATCTGTTGAACGAGATAATCTTTTTAAATAAAATCTTTTGATTTGAATAGAGCAATGAAATGGCTTTCGATTAAGAGGGATATGTTATATAGTAAAAACTAACGCAATATACGTAAAAGCGCATTGAATTTTTCTTACACCCATTTCAATGTATATGTAGCACGGGTCGCTCCTTTTAGGCTTCTTCTATAATTTTCCTTTGGAGCGCTCCCGCGTTCCTTGATTACGTGATTCCCTTGGGCAAATCTATGAAACTTTTAATATTCGTGTTACCGTTGCATAGTTTCTAATTAAAGAAGTGATTGCATACATTTGCAGACCAAAAGAAATTTTACTAAATTATGGTTGTATGAACATGTCCTTCTATCATAAAGGTAATTATGAACGAACGCACTTTCATGAAACTAAAAACAAACATCAATTTTTCATTATTTCTGTGCGCACTTGGGTGAATTTTTTATTTCTTTAAACTATTAAAAAATGCCTTTTGTGAAAACGTTTTGAGATCTTACAAGGAGAGTGCACACCCTCCGGAAAACAGATTTTCGCGAGCATTGGAGAGTCGATTTCTGGTACCTAAAAATGAAGCCCAGTCTGACAAATTCCATCTCATAGGCTCTTTTTCTCGAGATATGGGTAATCTCATCTCAAATATCCTTTATTCCGTTAAAAAAATGGTATTGACTGTCACATTGCAAGTATTTAAGATACGAAAACGAGAAAAAAAATTATAAAAGTGGATAGTAAGAGCTAAAATTTAAGCTCTGATTCGTTAAAAAATATTGATATTTCAGGAAAATATAAGCAATCAAAGGTAACGTAAGAAAAGGGTTAAAAATACAATCCATTTAATCACTCAAGATGAAGACAAATTTTTCGTGCGAAAAGTCGCATGAAGTAAAAATTCTCTTAAGCACCGCAGTTTCGGACCGTATTTTATACCACGAGAGCCGAATAATGATTAAAGTTATGATGTTAAGATTAGAGTGGTATAAAAATACTTATATATAATAAAGTCTTCCATTTAAATTATACTTCTCGAAAATATAGAAGATAATATTTACAATATGAATGTAATCAAGGAAATACTTTATAATAATGTAATAAAAATTCAATAAGCACTCTTTACAAATGGTAATAAGTTTTTTCATGACTGTACAAATAATATTGCTAATATAAAACTTTCTACGAAAGTATAAAATAAGGCAAGTATAGATTTTTTTTCTGGATAATCTATAAAAAAACACAATTTGTCTAGTCCTTTTATTTCTTCCAATCTCATCTATTCAATAAGCACTCTCTACAAATGGTAATAATTTTTTTCATGACTGTACAAATAATCTATAAAATAATAATATTTATGATTTTGTAAAAGAAATCAAATAAATACGAATGAAAAAGTCTTTTAATTCTTTGAGTCATTGTATGCTGAACAAATTATATGTAAGTAAGTACATTCAAATTGTTCACTGCAAATCAAACAAACGAAAGTTGTGAAATGAATTATCGATAGTCAAGTAATGCAAACAACTCCCGGAAACTACTGTAGGACTGTTCTCAGAAATGTATTCAAATTTGTTCATCTTTCTGAGCTATACAAATTAAACACAAGAAAGTACTGAAATCAATTTATTGTAGTCAAGTACCGGCCATAAGTTAACTTACTGACATAATAGAACTTTTCGTATGTAGCGTGTAAAATTACATTTTACGCCCACATTGTAACTTCAAAATTATTCAGCTAGCAGGCATAAAATATTACTTAGCGCCCAAGAGCCCCAATAGCTCACATACTCTTACAAAACTTTATAGAACCTAAGCACTTTACTCCCGTGTGGGAGAAAATTATTTTAATTATATAACTATAATGCCTTGTCTTTATTTCTAAAATTCATAAGAATTTTTTTAATTTTTTAGATATTTACGAAAAGTCAAATTCTATATAAAAAAATTACATAGTTACCAACACATCACTATTTTTCATGATTCTTTCTCAATTTTGAACTTTCCATAATATTACGCACCTTGCTCTAGCAGGGGTGGTCCTCCGATCTCCCATACATACTTGGCGGGCCCGACGATTTGCAGTTCAAGATGTAAGACATGGTCATTTTCATATAAATATTCATATGTTTAAAGATCAGATAAAATGTATAAATGGGTTGCTTCTACATATTAACTACTGATCCGTGAATCTATCGCTCTCTTTTTAAATAGAAAGTGCAAACCCGTCTGAAAGTATCATATGAGATCTCATATGTAATCCCATAATATATAAAATTGTAGATGACATCGCATATCGAGATCTGATACGAGATATGCGATGCCTGAAATTCTCATATGAGATTTTTATGATATTTACACGCGGGAAAAGGATACACAATAAGTCGCTTATAAAACGGTTAGAAAAATGTAAAGCACTTTAGAAGTAGACTATAAATTTATATGAATTTTTATTTTATTCTCGTTTAAAAAGGACAGACACAAAGAAAAATATTGTGGGTAATAAAAGTAAATCATGATTCTGCACATATAGGGATGTTGTACTTAACGGTACCAATTATAGGTATAAATATTGTTAATGAATTTATGCAAAAATTTGTATTCTATATTTAAGTAGCCCACCGGTAAACTTCAAATCGTCGGGCCCGCCAAGTATGTATGGGAGATCGGAGGACCACCCCTGCTAGAGCAGCTCTAGACTTCTCTTTTCCTCCCAAGGTGCGTAATATTATAGAAAGTTCAAAATTGAGAAAGAATCATGAAAAATAGTGATGTGTTGGTAACTATGTAATTTTTGCTTCCTCATAGAGGAAGCTTTGTGATAGTAAAGAAAAAAAGTTTATGAGAGAATGTGTTAGATATGTTATTTAGCAAATTTGGAATCGAAATACACTATTTTTAGAAAATGTCCGTATGGATGTGTGTGTGTGTGTGTGTGTGTGTGTGTGTGTGTGTGTGTGTGTGTGTGTGTGTGTGTGTGTGTGTGTGTGTGTGTATACGCTGATATCTCATGATCTACTCGACCGATTTTAACGAGAGAGTGATCATTTTTTTAGATTTTGCTTCCACAATTGGGGTCAATACTCTATTTTTGTAAAATTTAATTTTTTTTTTTATAGCCATTTTTTAATTTCCAAAATTTTTTTTTTCGATTTTTTTAATATTTAGAACAAATATTGTTTATATATCATGAATTCTCTGTGTGTAGGATAAAATTATCTACAATTTAAAAAAAAAGAAAAGTCGGTAGCTATATTTCGTCATAAGTTATTGATGAAAACGTAATTTTTTGTAAATAGGTTATATTTCGAAATTGAAAAAAGATATTAACATGAATATTTTTTTGGTTATAAAGGATATTAAGTACTATAACTTACTAAATTTTTAGGTTTTTTTATTCATTATTTTTTGAGAAAAAAAAATAATTTATAAAAAAAGTGATTTCTTTTGTCGTTCAATAACTATAGTAAAATTGGCTTAATCACTTTGAAATTCTTTGTTGGGGTAGATTTTGTATACCAATCGAGTGAGTTCTTTGGGCAAAAGGATTGATCCATAAATTTCGAAGATATTTGAGGTTAAAATTTTTTTCAATTTCTTTTTAAATCGTAATTTCTCGAGAACGGCTCTATGTATCTAAATGGGGTGGGTGGTATTAGAAAGAGAATTAAATTACCTACATTTTCTAAAAAAATGAATTCTCTAGCTATCACGGTTCTTTTGTTATTAACAAAAACGTAAAAATTGAAAAATGAAAAAAAATGAGTTTTATATGTTCAACTATTACAAGAGTAAAATTGTCTTATTCGCTTCAAAATTCATTGTAGAGGTATATTATTGATAGTTCTCGGATGAGTTCTTTTGGCAAAGTGATTGGTTCATAAATTTCAGATATTTGAGGTTTAAATTTTTCTAGACATTTTTAAAATCTATTTCTTGAGGATTTTTTTTTTTAATTTTTAAATTTTTACATTTCTGTTAATAACAAAAGAACCGTGATAGCTAGAAAATTAATTTTTTTTAGAAAATATAGGTAATTTAATTATGTTTCGAATGCTATAAATTACATTCAAATACATAGAGCTCTAAATATCAGTTGCAAATTTATAGGCAATTCTGATATATATTTTATGTATGCGAAATTTTGTGGAAATGTATAATCTATAAAAATTTGAATAAATTATGTTGGAGTTTTGTTATTTCTGTCTTTCTGAAGTATTAAATTTTAAATATTGGAATTAAAAATTAATTAAAGGAATCAGTAAATTAAGTTTGAGGAAGCTACGTGCCAATGAATTGGCAGCGGTTTTTATATAGGCTTTGACTTTTCGTAAATATCTAAAAAATTCGTATGTATTTTAGAAATAAAGAGAAGACATTACAGTTATATAATTAAAATAATTTTCTCCCACACGGGAGTAAAGTGCTTAGGTTCTATAAAGTTTTGTAAGAGTATGTGAGCTATTGGGGCTCTTGGGCGCTAAGTAGTATTTTATGCCTGCTAGCTGAATAATTTTGAAGTAACAACGTGGGCGTAAAATGTAATTTTACACGCTACATACGAAAAGTTCTATTATGTCAGTAAGTTAACTTATGGCCGGTACTTGACTACAATAAATTGATTTCAGTACTTTCTTGTGTTTAATTTGTATAGCTCAGAAAGATGAACAAATTTGAATACATTTCTGAGAACAGTCCTACAGTAGTTTCCGGGAGTTGTTTGCATTACTTGACTATCGATAATTCATTTCACAACTTTCGTTTGTTTGATTTGCAGTGAACAATTTGAATGTACTTACTTACATATAATTTGTTCAGCATACAATGACTCAAAGAATTAAGACTTTTTCATTCGTATTTATTTGATTTCTTTTACAAAATCATAAATATTATTATTTTATAGATTATTTGTACAGTCATGAAAAAAATTATTACAATTTGTAGAGAGTGCTTATTGAATAGATGAGATTGGAAGAAATAAAAGGACTAGACAAATTGTGTTTTTTTTTTATAGATTATCCAGAAAAAACGTCTATACTTGCCTTATTTTATACTTTCGTAGAAAGTTTTATATTAGCAATATTATTATTTGTACAGTCATGAAAAAACTTATTACCATTTGTAAAGAGTGCTTATTGAATAGAAGAGAGTAGAAGAATTAAAAGGACTAGACAGATTATGTTGTTATAGAATGTAGTTAAAAAATTAGCTTTTAAAAAACGTACTGATTGTTTTAAAAAAATATTTAAGCTCTCATTAAAGTTTTTGGTACTCAGGTTGACGGATGTTGAGAGAGAGGGAGGGAGGAGAGAGTGGGGTGGGAAAGAGAAGGAGGGAGAGAGTTTATAGTCATGAAAAAAATTATTACCATTTGTAGAGAGTCCTTATTGAATAGATGAGACTAAAAGAAATAAAAGGACTAGACAAATTGTGTTGTTAGAATTTAACGTACTTAAAAAATAGCTTTTAAAAAACGTGTTGATTGTTTTAAAAAAATATTTAAGCTCTCATTAAAGTTTTTGGTACTCAGTTTCACGGAACTTGCGAGAGAGGGACAGAGGGGGGAGGGAGAGAGAGAGAGAGAGAGAGAGAGAGAGAGAGAGAGAGAGCGTGAGATAAAGGGAGGGAGGGCGGGAGAGACTAATACTTGTCTTAGTTTAAGGTGGCTCATGCGATTTCTTATAAAAAAGCAGATACATCTTAAACTTAACAAATATGTTCTTTAGACATTAAACTTTCGATCTGTACTAAGAAAATTGTAGGTCAACGACCAAATTATCGAAAAAATTGAGTTTATAAATAGGTACGTTTAACACATAACCTTATGGGAATGAACAGTTTATTGCTTCGTAGTAACTTGTAAAAAAGCAGTTTTTAATGTACAATATATGAAATTAAAGATTTTTTTGTGAAGAATCTAATGATATCATCAGAATTATAGGTTAACGACCAAACAAAAAAGATATTAACAATAAACGTTACAAATGTGCTACTGCGCATGCGCACTACGACCAGTCATATAAATGTAGCGACAAATTAGCAAAGTTTTTACTTATTTATAAAATCTTTTTTTTGTTTGAACATTTAGAAGTTATTTACAATAAATTTACGTAAAATACGTTAACTTAATTTGGCAATAATAAAGAAGCCCCTTGCGGGGCCCTGACTTGATACGGCACCAAACGCATGAGCCACCTTAAACTTTTGTAAAATGTTTTTTAGATATATTTCACAACTTTTTAAGAGAAAATAATAATTACACAGTGTGATAACATTATGAGGGTTTATTATAGTATAGTATATTTTTAACATCATTCGTAAATGATAGTATTGTTATTCACAAAAGTTTTAAATTTGAATGTTTCTTCAAGGAGCTCGAAAAATGATTACATTAGTAAAATTTTTGAAATAATATAATCAAACGCGTATATATTCTTAGGTATGATGATAATTTAACAATACTATTAATTATTATAAAGTCATATGAAAATATCATTCTTTTTATGTTTTCAGTTTGCAGGAAAAACTTATATACATACCTTATTTTATACTTTCAAAGATTATTATTAAGAAGACAAATTACATAAATACTAAAGGGATCGATATTTTTTGAACAAATTAGATCTTAAAACGAAGCTTTTAGTTCATATTTTTATAATTTTTTTCAGATCATATAAGTATTTTCATTTTTTGGTACTAGAAATTGATTATTAAAGCCTTAAATTAGTTCTACTATAAGACTGCTATATGATAATATCATTAATTATTTTTGTAGCTTTGCAATTAATTATTGGCACCATGAGCCAATAATTAATTATATTATTCTCAACACTTGGATTTGTTGAAATTATCACTAGAACCCGGTCAAAAATATCCAGCTAGGAAACCCAGTTGGATCTATGTCACATGGGAAATTCAGCTGGATCCGGGTGGATTTACACAGATTTCAGTAGATATGATTAGATCACTTGTATTAATAAAACATCATATATATATATATATATATATATATATATATATATATATATATATATATCTATATGATGGGTTATTAATACAAGTGGTCTAATCATCCCTACCCCTTCCGGTTTTATATATATATATATATATATATATATATATATATATATATATATATATATATATATATATATATATATATATATATATATATATATATATATATATATATATATATATATATATATATATATATATATATATATATATATATATATATATATATATATATATATATATATATATATATATATATATATATATATATGTATATATATATATATAAAACCGGAAGTGGGAAGAAAACGTATACCGGAAGTGGAATCTTATGGAAAACATGAAGAATTTTAGAAAGATCGGAAGAGACATAAAATTTTTCACTATTTAATATCTTTAATATGAGAACATATTTTTACATGAAACTTTTTGTGCAACATAGGATAACAATAATACACATGTTGTTATTTTTTTTGAGTTAATATAAAAGTCTTGAAAATTGTATAAAATCTTTCAATTTCTCGGGCATCCATTTCAAAGTATATGTAGCGCGGTCTACCCTCAGGCTTTTCTACATTGGACAGATACTTGCCTTCGGAACGCTCCCGCGTTCCTTGATAAGTTTAAAACACTTATTTTAAAGAAATATCTGAATCTGTCGATGGGGATAAGAGAATGCGATGCAGTTCATATGTTTAAAAAGATTAGCCAGTTCAAGCGCGCTGGGCGTGCTCTTTAGCGAGGATTTGAAATCAATTTTAAATTTTCGCTCTTTCGCAAAAAAATTGTGTATTTGTGGGAATTACGTAGATTGTAATAGAAACGTATACAATTTTGTAAGTGGATATTATGCAGCGATCAACAATAAACTATTATAATAGATTACTAGAATCACGGAAATAAGATTTCTGAATTGATACCTTGTTTATTCAATTTAATACAGGTATAGCTGAAGCCACATTATCCAAGTAGAAATTTATTTATATGAAAAGGCTAATAAGTTAGAAAATAGATAGTAAAACTGTCTAATTAATAGCACGATGAAACCCTTTTTCGAACATTATTTGCATATTCCCTAGATCAGTAATAGAAAAACTACTTCCTAATTTTATTTTATAGGAAAGATAACAAAATGTGAGTGTAATGATTGCGCTGCATTTTGAAATGAATTGAAGAAATATAGTAGTTATGCATTATTATTGAAAATATTGAAAATATAAATCAATCGAGATAAATTGTTTTTCTTTCATTTCAATATATTTGTAATAAGGTTTTTCAAAAATTATAATTTTGACTTATTTGTCCAATAAAAGCATTTTCTGAAAATTTTTTTTTTTTATTACCTAACATATTCATAAATGTAAAAGCAATAAATATAATAAATTAAACCGATTTAATAAACGAATTTCTTCTCTGCGTAACCGATTTAATAAACGATGTCTGCCGCGGTAGACAAATGCACAAGTTGATCGAGCTGACAAAGGTAGCTGTAGTGCGGAGGGCTGTCGCCACTCTTACCGTACTGAACGCGCTCGGCTAGACGATCGTATGGGGCTCCGAGCGCCGCGAGGTCTTCCAAATAGTCGCAAGTGGCGAGCGGCCACTTTTCGGTAGGCTCCTGGATTAGTTGGAGTGGGGAGCGCTCTCCCCTACTCGTCTCGTGCTGAGCGCGCTCTGCCGCCCGACGGCATGTCGCTCGAAATGCCCTGTGCTCTCCCGGCCAGCACCGCGAGTCTATTCGACTAGTACGCTGAGCTCGTATACCTCGCCGCGGTGACAAACTCTGTCGGTACTTGTTTCGAGCTGGACGCGCTCTCTCGAAATATCCCATCCGGCATTAAACACAACGAGCTTGTTCTGTTCGGAGCGAGTGCTAAAACAGCGATGGTCTTCTATCTTTTTCGGCACTTTTGACAACAAGCTTTACGCGCTCAAAATTCAGAGCTATCGTGTCACTAATTCTTATTTAACGAAGCAGTCTTGTATCATAAGTACTTTTCCAGTCCTTAATTTTTTTCCGTGTACAGAAACGGCAAGACGTCGTATTTTAGGACTCGACCTGATAATAATTGTTTTTATATGACATAACCCAAACCAACTGACCTACTACGTTTGATAAACTTTTACCAGATTATCAACATAAGTTCGTTGGTTACTCGACAGTTATTGAGATAATGACAGGCCTGTTAACCGCTGAGGAGTTTTTCATTTTATATGACACATGTCACAAATGTACGCCATCGATGTTGAAATTGGTTTTCCTAGAGAAAATGCATAATTTTAAACATACGCAACACTCGCTATCCTGACAGCGAATGACGCAGGATAAGTTATGAGCAATGCTTGCTCATGTGTAAGTACTTCTTCTATATGCCATGACATATTTTTTTGCAGAATTGTAATAAATACTATCCGGGCCGCGACCCACGCAGTATAGCATGACTAAAGTCATTGATTAGCATTGCTTATTAAGTGTACGTCAATTGACGTGCACGGTTTGGATTAATTATTGACCGGAGTGGCAGCGTAATTATAACAAATCACATAATTATATTCAACAAATACGGTGCTGGATTCCACATTCACTAGATAGAGATATCAGCGTACATGGATTTATAATTGAATGGGAGATACTTTTTTATACTACCTGTTCTTCATAATTCTATGCCATCCCCCTTGAAATTGGTTTTCCTGAAGAAAATGCATAATTTTAAGCATACGCAACACTCGCTATCCTGACAGCGAATGACGCAGGATCAGTTATGAGCAATGCTTGATCATGTGTAAGTACTTCTTATATATGCCATGACATATTTTTTTCAACATAATAATTGTAATATTTTTTTGCAGAATTGTAATAAATACTATCCGGGCCGCAATCCACGCAGTATAGCATGACTAAAGTCATTGATTAGCATTGCTTATTAAGTGTACGTCAATTGACGTGCACGGTTTGGATTAATTATTGACCGGAGTGGCAGCGTAATTATAACAAATCACATAATTATATTCAACAAATACGGTGCTGGATTCCACATTCACTAGATAGAGATATCAGCGTACATGGATTTATAATTGAATTGGAGATACCTTTTTATACTAGCTGTTCTTCATAAGTCTATGAAATCCGCGTTGAAATTGGTGTTCCTGGAGAAAATGCATAATTTTAAACATACGCAACACTCGCTATCCTGACAGCGACTGACGCAGGATAATTTATGAGCAATGCTTGATCATGTGTAAGTACTTCTTATATAGTTATCAAATATTTTACAAAACATAATGATTATAATATTTTTTGGCAGCATTGTAATAAATACTATCCGGGCCGCGACCTACGCAGTATATCTTGCCTAAAGTCATTGATTAGCATTGCTTTAGTACGTCAATAATCTACACGGCTTGGATTTATTATTGGCCGGAGTGGCAGTGTAATTATAACAAATCACATAACTATATTCAACAAATACGGTGCTGGATTCCACATTCACTAGATAGAGATATCAGCGTACATGGATTTATAATTGAATGGGAGATATTTATACTTGCTGTTCTTCATAATTCTATGCCATCCGCGTTGAAATTGGTTTTCCTGGAGAAAAATGCATAATTACGCAATATTATTACATAATTACGGAACATAGGCTACGCTCGCTATCCTGACAGCGACTGACGCAGTATAAATTATGAACAATGCTTGATAATGTGTAAGTACTTCTTATATATGCTATGAAATATTTTATTCAATATAATAATTATAATATTTTTTTTTTTATCCCCCCCCCCCTCTCCCAACCAGTCGATGCGATAGCTATAGCTGTTTTTAGCTTGTTCGTAGCCCGGCAATCTCCCTTCCACGGAATCTACTCTTCAACGCTCGCAAATGTCCACTCATGCCCAGCGCTGAGAGCGGCAATCGACGATACTAGTGCTCCGTTCCCGTCATGCCTTTGGAGTCGCGCCGACATTCGCGCTCATCTGTTCGGAGCAGTCGCTGCTACGGTTGACATTACGCGCAGATCTTCGTTTTTTTACTGGCAGTGCTTGTTCACGTCTGGAGCGGAAAAGTTTTATCTTTTTGTCGTATCCTGTGCACCAACCAACCATTGCTACGCCTCATAAGCTGTTTTTAACAATTGCCACGAACATCATAGGAAATACACTAGTCAGAGGTCACGAATTTCCAATTCTCATTGATATTAACAGGTAATTAGAATAAATAAACAGATACATCTTAAACTTAACAGAAATGTTCTTTGGACATTAAACTTTCGATCTGTACTAAGAAAATTGTAAGTCAATAACAAAATTATAGAAAAAACTGAGTTCATAAATAGGTAAGTTTTTTTTTTCTCTGCATCCGCCATGACGAAGAGCTGGCCTTTTACCGTAAACCGAGCGGGTCCTTATGTCTTACGCCGTGACAATATATACGCGCCCCGTTACGCGTGTTAATTCTGGACCTTTTCAAAGGCTAGATGACATTTTTAAGTTTTCTTTTAACGTAATCTAAGTCTAAGTACTCGAGTTTCGGGGATTCCGCGAAAATCGCAACGGTTATTTTGTTCCACCTCTCGCTTACCCTCTAAGCACATGCCAAAGACATTGACTCTCATTGGCTGTTGCCCTTCCCTTAGAGTGCGACTTTGCGAACAATTTAGGTTGTGCCGCAATCGTACGCGTGTATTGCCAAAACAGACACCCTCCCCCCCTCCGCAGTCGCTCGTGCGATCGGAGTGGCCGCGCCTTGCGCCGCAAGACCCGGCGTTGCAGTCCTGCCGGTTGTGACTCGCTCAAGTCCAGAGCACCAGAGACGATGAGACCATAGAGTGTTAATGCCAAACCCAGAGCAATTCACAGCACAGGGCACCACAGTACGTAATTATCTGATTTACTTTTAAACAATGACAAGTGCTACTAGAACCAGCAGCAATAGAGCAACAATCTCCTCGTCAATACATAGGGCTAGGTACAGCTGTCTCATGATAAGATACATTTGATATACTTTCTCTCTTTGAAAATTCACGGTCACATCATGATTTTGCGTCGCTCACCGCCATTTTCTTCCGCTGACTTTGTGTCAGCCTCGTACCTTCCAACCAACTGTGATTCGAGATGAATCTTTAATCTTTGTCGCGTTTTAATAAATCGTTAAATTATTACTGTAAAGATACTTTTCTTTTTTATAGCCGAAATGATTTTTAAAAAATTTAGTATTCAATAATCATTATCATTTCGCATTTGAATAATATCGAGTTTTATATATTATATTAAACGCGAGCATAACTTGTGTATATTGCCGGTGTAAATGTACTTTGAGTTTGCTATATTCGATTTTAGCAGTCGACATTATCAGCAATGAGATTAAGAGCGTATGTCCGTTGTAAAACTTTCGAAAAGTCGAACGCCTCAAGCCGCCGTTTGGGTAATGACGACGCGATCACATATTGCCCACCCCTTTGCGTCCGCAATACCCAAGCGCTGATCTTTTACCGTAAACCGAGCGGGTCCTTATATCATGCGCCGCGACAATATATACGCGCCCCGATACGCGTGTAACTTTCTGACCTGTTAAAGGCTCATGTACCTTATTAAATTTATGCCCTGTTAAAGTTTTAATATTCTGATTATTTTTATTTCAACAAAAATCATAAATATTTTCACGGTTAATAAATTATAAGCTTTTGTTTTTTCTTATTCTTCGCGACAATTCATTAGACTGCTATAGTCTCATATCTATTAACAATTTTTTTTAACATACAGTAATAAGCCAACATAATAAAAATTCAAAACTCACTTTTAATTATATTTATACCTTGTATTTTTATCATCTGGGCGTTTTCAGTAATTATCAAATTCAATAATGATTAATAGTTTGCGCGGGGATAATTTATGTATATTACCAGAGCTTTCACCATTTATGATTTTCATCGTATAGTTTTATGAAAAACAACGTTTTTATAAGTATATGATTAAAAAATTGTATTTTTTATCGATTCTCACATTTCATTATATTGTCAGACACTGCGGTATATAGATTTTTTATTTTTATAAACGTAATGTTTTAACAAATTGTAAAATTCCATAATCATTATCATTTCGCATCTGAATAATATTAAATTTTATACATATCATATCAAACGCGAGCATATCCTGTGTACATTGCCGGTCGAAATGATTCTTGAACTCACTATATTGAACTTTAGCAGTGACCATTATCAGCAATGAAGAAAAGAGGGTAGTTAAGGTTTGGGAAATCGTATTATCACGTATGGGCCGTATCATATGGGCCCTGAAAAAAATATCATGTTTCTTGGTTAAGCATCGTCTATGCTCGAGAAGTCGAATGCCTCAAGCCAGCTCTTGTATACTGGCGCCGCGTTCATATGCTATCCTCCCGTTCAAGTCCGCCTTGCCTAAGTGCTTTTCTATGATATAGTCCTTATATATGCGCTCTAACACGCCTGCAACTTTCTGGACTTTCAAAGGTTTATGTAAATCATTTTTGCTACTTATTAGAGTCCTAATATTCATTTTATTTAAATAAATAAAAATCATAAACATTGTAACATTAAATAACTTGAAAGCTTTTGTTTTTTTTTTTTTTTTTCATTAATTGCAACGATTCAGTAGAAGCTATAATAATATAAAATTCATTATTCATTTTCATAATCATACAGTTCAAAGCCAACATAAAATTAACTCAGTATCAATAGTTTCAACCACACGTAAGCACAAATTATTCATATTACCATGATCGTAGTCATTTCGTGATATAATTTGGCAAAAAGCAGCCTTTCCAGGTGTTCGAGATTAAAACTTTATTTTTTATCGATTTTTATGTTTCATTAGACTGTTACCTTATATTTTTATGAACTTTGCGTTTTAAGTAATTATACAATTGAATAATGGTTAACAGTTTTCATTTTAGTTTTGTTAAGTTTCAAATTCACAGTACCAGGCGGGCGGATAATTTATGTACATTACCACGGCTTTAATCGTTTATGATTGTCGGCGTATGGTTTTGAAAAAAGTAGCTTTTTTTATTAGTTTAAGTTATGGAATTTTTTATCGATTCTCATATTTCGTTAGATCATTAAGTTACGGCGATTATATATATAACTCAATATTATTCAGATGTGAAAGAATAATGATTATTTCAAATTAAGAATTTCTTGAAACATTACGTTTATATGAAAATGAAATATATATATATATCGTGAGTATACATCACCGATACTAAATGTTATTTGATTTTCCTGTATTCGGCTTTAGCAGTGACCATTATTAGCAATAAAATAAAAAGCGTAGCTTCTTCTGTTTTAAAGAATCCTATTATGGGCCACGAAAGAACATCACTTTTATAGTTTTAGCGCGATCTATGTTCGAGAACTCGAACGCCTGAAACCAGCGTTTGTATACCGGCACCGCCATCATATGTTGCCCTTCCATCTACGTCACCCGTGCCCTGAAAGTGTTGGCCTTAGACCGTACACCAAGGGGGTTGTTTATTTTCATTAAATCGTTAGATTATGGCGATATAGATTTTACATTTTCATAAACGCGAGTGTATCTTGAGAATATAGCCGGTGCAAAATGTTATTTCATTTTGCTATATTCGACTTTAGCAGTGGCCATTGTTAGCTATGAAATATAGAGCGTATGTACGGTGTAAGAAATCGTATTATGGGCCCTGAAAAAAACATTACGTTTTAGGTTTAAGCAGCGTCTAGTGTAGCGGCGCCAGGATCATCTGACGCCCACCCCTCCGCGTCTACCGTGCCTTCTACCGTACAACGAGTAGATTCCACCAGTACACACACACACATACACACACACACACACACACACACACACACGCGCGCGCGCGCGCGCACGCACACACACACGCACGCATGCACAGAGAGAGAGAGAGAGAGAGAGAGAGAGAGAGAGAGAGAGAGAGAGAGAGAGAGAGAGAGAGAGAGAGAGAGAGAGAGAGAGAGAGAGAGAGAGAGAGAGAGAGAGAGAGAGAGAGAGAGAGAGAGAGAGAGAGAGAGAGAGAGAGAGAGAGAGAGAGAGAGAGAGAGAGAGAGAGAGAGAGAGAGAGAGAGAGAGAGAGAGAGGAAGAAGTGTCAGTTCGGGAAGAAATTGTTATATATACGCATAGGAATTAGGCAGTTCAGGAAGCCCGCGGCAGTTTGGGAAGATTTTCGGCACTTTGGGAAGCTGGCACTGTATTGCAATTGGGCAGTTTGGGAATCCGCAAGAGTTTCAGTACCCAGAGAGAGGTTTATTTCTTTAGTCAAGCGCCTCGTGCTCTGAGCGTCGAAACCCTAGCTTCGCAAACTGACACTTTGTAATAAATGTATGTGGGTGTGTATGTGTGTGTGTGTGTGTGTGTGTGTGTGCGTGTGTGTGTGTGTGTGTGTATAAGTGCCCGGATACGCGTGTAACTTTCTAGACTTTCGAAGGCTCACTCTTAATTTTTCAAGTTGAAAATTTTGTTATTTTTATTGATTCTCACGTTTGATTAAATTGTTAGATTAACGCAGTATAGTGATTATTTATTTTTATAAACTTGATGTTTTGACAGATTGTAAAATTCAATAATTATTATCATTTCGTATCTGAATAATATTAAATTTTATACATCTCATATTAAACGCATGCATATCTTGTATATAATTCCGGTATATAATGATATTTAAATTAGCTATATTGAACTTAAGTAGTGGTATCAATGAAGAAAAGAGGGTAGTTATGATTTAAGAAATCGTATTATGGTCCCTGAAAATACATCACGTTTCTCGTTTGAGCATCGTCTACGTTTGAGAAGTCGAACGCCTCAGGCCAGTTGTATACTGGCGCCGCGTTCATATGCCATCCTCTCCTCCACGTCTACCGTGCCTTAAACGCCTGAAGTTTGCGCTTGACTACCGGCGCCGCGATCATATGCATGCGGATATCCAGATGTGAATTATCCCGGCATAGCCAATAAAATGAGTGGGTAGTATACCAACTGCGAGAACGTAGCGATAACTTCATGAACCGTCTTGATATAATATCGAGAAAGTTATAAAGTGTTTGTTACTTTCTTGTACTTAGCACTACCCAATGTCTCTTGCAACATCGCCGTGTTTGTCCGTATCCGTACATAACAGTATAATATTTATACGACCCAAGCCTTTCAAGCGTTGGGAGAGTGGAGATCAACGTTTCTCATATTCCGTTCGCGGTGTGCAACACGAATTCGCGCCAGTATTTCACTCGGAGCAGTCACTGTTACTGTCGACGTCATATGCAATTCTTCTTTTTTTTTCTTTTTTTTTTACTGGAAGTGGTGCCTCGCGATATTGATTCAATAAAATGTTGAAATTGTAATCTTATTATTTAGATGCAATCAAACGATTCGGGTTTATATTTATTTATTCACAATTATTCTTGCCGATGTAGATTTAAAATTTCGAAATCTTTGCTTTAAGATAATTATGTTTATTATTTATACCTTTTTAAAAACTTACACTTAAGTTCATAATAAACCATTCAAATCGAGTTAAGAGTTCACTCTTTAATAATTTTGCAAATTATTTAATTGTTTAATAGTTAGCATGAGATATAAAATAATAGTTTACGTATAATTGAAAAAGATATATTTTTTCCCGCGGTTTAAAGCAGGATTAAAGTGATCCGTTTCAGACCGTCGGGCGTTTTTTCAGTTTTATAGCCCGAATATGCATGCGTTTTTCAACATATCTCTGTTCTGCTGTCTGCTAAAATATGTTTGGAAATTTTTAGAAAAATCGTCAATAATATTTAGAAAAGATATTAAAATTATTAAAATTTCTCGATCAAAAACAGATTTTATTGTAACAAAATATTTATTAAATAGTAATTAAAAATACTTTAATCAGCGTATGGTTGTTATATCTAAAATTGGTCACACTAACCTTGCTTTACCTTAAGAAACCGTGACTAATCGGGCTGTCAGACCTCGTGTGCTCCATGCTTGCTAGCTTTTACTACGTACACCAGTAATTTTTTAAAATCAGTAATTTTTTAAAATCGAATTTGGTCGCCTTATATCCGTTTCTTCATTATTATATGCACTCTACTACAATTTTAATACCTTGGTATATTTTCATAGTTATTTTGAATCTCTTTTTTAATTTCACAGAAGCATTTCGAAGTCAAAATTATTTTGAATTATTGGAAATTACCATGATAAGTTTACGTGGCAAACAGGAAAATAACATCCGATATTTTTTTGATGGACACTGTTATTACAACAACAGCAGAAGTGGTGGAACTATTTTTAGATGTGTAAAAAAAAATGCGCTGAATTGCAGGGCCAGGATTTATATAGAGAATTTCGAGAATCTGGAAAATGAAGAAATTCGCGTTACATTTTATCATAATCATCAAGGCGATGATCTTTTATTGCTAAAAGAAGATTTTTTACAAGAACTACTGACTCTAGCAAGACCTACGTTTGATGACTTGTACGCTATCTACGATTCTGTAAAGCGGAAAGAGATGTAAGTGTATTTACAATCAAATGAAAAAGTCAGTATAATCATATAGATAGTAAATCGCTGAAATCAGCGATCTTGAGAACCCGTATATAGAAACTTTTATTTCATATTACTTCAATACTATGTACAAAAATAGGAAATGAGCGACTCTTATTGTAGGGGTTCTATTTTGTTTTAGAAACATAACTTATCTTGTAATTTGAAAAGTAAAAATTGCATCTTTACTTATGCATTTAAACAGTGAATTATTGGTTTACCTCACGGTTGATACAGTTAATTCACCATGTTAAAATTAAATATTTTTCATGCTGTTTATTTATTTAATTTCAATACTTTGAAAAATAATTTCTTCCTAATAATTATAGATATCATCCACTACATCCGCATATTTGTTATCAACGATTTTACGAACCGAAAATGATTGCGGCTAGGAATCTGAACGTACCTCCTACACCCCGATCTCTAACTGATCTAGCGGTGACACTCACGGAGTACCCGCCGATGACGGGTATATTTAGGAGGTGTGCAAGAGGTACAGATGGTTCAGTTGGACTTATTTTTATACACGAAAACATGATTGATCCTCTGTCAAGGTGTACCCAACTGTTCTGCGACGGGACATTTAAAGTAAACATTTTTAGAACATTATAGTAATAATAACAGTGCATACGGGAACGGATTTTAGTGGGGATTTGAGAGTTGATTGTTGCGGTATATCTATAAAAAATTAAGCCCATAGTGTTCCTAATTCCATTTCATAGGCTCTTCATCTTGCGATATATCTCAAGAATCCTACCTGTCAAATAGAATTGGGGCTTCGTTTTTAGACAACTGATACCGACTTTTTAAAGACTCGTTCAAATCCATTTTCTGAAAGATCTGCACTCTTTTAGTAGTCTCATTTTAATTTTGTAATCAATTGCTATTTCACACAGATAAGACCTAGACGCCCATGCTGTGCCCAGATTTTTATAATCCATTTTCGGAAGATGACATCGGTATGTGCCAAAGAATTGTATAAGAAATATGTATATATAAGAAATTATATAAGAATAGTACATTACGCAATTAGGGAGGCAAAGAGTTGAACAGTCCAGAACACGTGTAAATTGCCACCCATGACGAAGGCGAAGGTGACATACTGAGCTCTGGGATGGTTCTATATTTCCGTGTTGCATATGCTATTTTTCACCCTAGCCGAAAATACTGCATTCGCATTTTGAAGTTAGGAGCGAAAGTGATGCTTTCGACCAGGACAGGTGAAAAACTGTTTTTCTGTCCTCCGGCCGGAAAGCGCCAACTTTCTCGACGCTGCGCGAAACGAAGTTGCCGCTTTCCGGCGCCGTCGAGCAGAAAAATAGTATACAGACCATGACCAGTAAAAAAGAAAGCCTCAGATCACGCTTATCAACCTCGGTCGACAATTACATATGATCTGAGACATTTCTTATTTAATTGCCCTTGTGTCATAATATTCTATAATTTTAAGTTATAATATTGTTTTTATAATATAAGCATTAATTGTAGGGGTTCCCAGCGGTATTTGTATTGATGAGTTCGAAAACAACGGAGATATATAATGCAATGTGGGAGCAACTTTTTCAATTGATACCGACTTTGGAAGATAATATTAATTTAATTACAAGCGACTTTGAGATGGCCCAGATAAAGAGTGCTAAAGCCAAGTTTCCAAATGCAAGGGTATCTGGATGTTTATTTCATTACAAGCAGGTAATTATTAATTAATTAATTAATTAATTAATTAATCTTTTAATTATTATTCAAGCAACCATAAGTAGTTACAGAAGCAAAAGATACGTGCCTACCTAATGAAAAAACTCAAGACAACATTTTATATAACGTAAAAA